>CM038229.1:69640126-69824089 GCA_021442155.1 Cymbidium sinense
ACAATACCTCAATCTATTAGAAGCAAATAAGTTAGAACCCTTTTACCATAAAATTTGCCTTATTTCCATGTTGCTTGGTCCAGAAATAACCCTTGAAAACTCTCCTATCCTTAAGAGGCTCCCCTTGAACAAAACTTCATCCCATGCCTTCCATTACCTAATTTCAGTGGCTCCCACTATGCCAATGTTTCTTGTCATGTAATAAGTGTCATTCATGATTTCCCATACTAAGTACCCTTAGTTACCTTACATGAATTATTATAGAATCTTGAGGCATAACTTCTTCCAATTGCCTAATGGAGATCAAATTCTTCATCAAGCCATAAACATGTTCACATTTTAAATCTTCCACATAATCTCATCACTCAAATTGCATAGCATGAACTCCCACAACATCCAATAGTTCTATATTAGAAAAATAAACCTTATAATAACATCTTACAAAATAGTTAGCCAATGACTTTTATGTGGAGTGAAATGACAAACATGAGTTCAAGATTTAGATTCATTTGAACTATCTATATCAAGGACCAATGCATCATTTATATCTTATAATCAAGTCCTCCTTTCTTTTAAGCTCTGTACATCCTTCATGGACAAATCTTTTTTCATATAGCCAGTCATACCATATCGCCAAGATGCACTGCTATAAACCTTTGAGTTAGCTCATCTACTGGGACTTGGATCTGTCTCTATTTTGATTATTGCTCAGATTTTAAGAATTGCTCATATTATAAACTTTGAAATAATAGATAATATACATTCACCTTTTCATATCGTTTGATGTCCTCGTTAAGAATAAATCTCTGATGTCGTTAAGCTTCATGATGGACGAACATAAAATTGTTAATGTTCACAAAATTCAATTGTCTCTTGATTGTGTTGAACTCATTGATGTATTCTATAACTAAAGTTCCTTCTAACATCTTAAGATTGAAAATTTTATGTTTTAAATATACTTTGTTAAATATAGAGGGCCTTTTATTCATGTTGGTTTATAAAACCTTAAAGTCTTAAGATCCCATCTCCCTAAGTTGGTTGGTTACACCCTACTCAAATACAAATCCATTTTACAAGCTATAAATTAAATTTGGATCAAGTAAACTTTGAATTTTCTTGAACTTCATAGTTCATATCTAGAAAAACACTATTCTACTTTAATCCATAGGTTGACATGGACCAAATCTCTTAAAACTCTAGTCAATCTTGATGTTTATAGATTAAAATTAAACTTTAAACCTTGAACTCCATAGGCTAAACTAGACCGTAGAAATCCTAGCTAACTGTGAAAATTATAGGCTCAGCTATGTCCTAACAAACCTTATACTGCTTGGAATCCATAGATTAGATCAAGGCAACCCTAAGCTAATCTGAAATTTAGTTAAACTAGACCAACTTAAGACCCTAAATTTTCTTGAAATATAAGTAGATTATAGACAACCTAATGAACCTTGGAAGTCATAGACTTGACTTGGATCTATTAAACCTTAAACAATCTCGTAAGTATTGGATTAGACTTAGACACACTAAACCTTAGTTAACTAATGAAAACCTTGGATACTCTTAAAATCTATAAATTAAAACTCAACCATTTTTTTGGATAGAAACTCAATTTTATTGTATAGCTAAAACAAGCTTGGTGAACTTTAAGTTGACCCAAAGTAGGGACCTTGGAGGTTGAAGTGGACAAAAATCTAGATGACTTAGCCAGATCAAAAATCCATATCATAGTATATTCCATTAATTAATCTTGACTAGAGGTTGATGGGTTAACCTATGACCTTATGAACAAATTAACTTGACCTTGATCCTAAACAAGACCTAGATGGCTTAACTAACTCTACTTGACTAGCCTAACCTACATAAGAAATTTGGTCTAACTCAATGAAACCTTTTGGGTCCATGATGTGATCCAAGCTCAAACCAATCTCAAGGCTAACCCTAAGTGATCTATTGGATAATTATAAATCTACCTAGTCATAGTCCTAGTCCACAAGGTTAGCTTGTCCTAACTCACACCTTGCCTAGACTCCTATGGACCCTCTTATCTAAACTAGCCTATCTATATCATATTACATTTAACTAGTTTAACCCAGACCCTCCTCGAGACAAAAACCAAGATCCATATGACTAGACTTGATCTAACTCAACTGATTAAAATTGATTCAATCTAAAGCTTAATTGAATGAACCATTAGCCTTCCTACAACCTAACTCAATACTAAGGTGACAAATCCAACACAATTGGCTAGCCCCAGGCCTTTGGCTAAATAAAATTTTCCAAAACCTCGTAATTAGATGCATGGTTCCCAATTGGGCCAAGCCAACCCCTCAACTCATTAACATTGTCTCGCAACATCCTTTGAGAGCCATTAAGAACATTGGCGTACCATGGATCATGACTTTTGTAAGCTCAAGCCATGGCTAACACAAGATGTATGGACTCATTCGATTACGCAACTAGAGGATATCATATGAATCAAACTTCACTCAAACTTGGCTAAAGCTCCTCTACAGTGAACCTAACCTTTTGATTAAGCTATAAACTCATAATTACATATCATAATCCCCTTGACCACTTCAAGTTCACCCTTGTAATTAGAGGAACTAGAACTTTAAGCCTAGTTAAACCATTCAACTACCCTCATGGCAAGTTTATTCACCTCACCCACTTAATTATTTATAATCTCATATAGCCCAAAGCCCGCTTTGATGACCCATATTTGGGGATTCTTGTGGTGTTGGTTGGGAGAACAAATGAAGATATACTAAAGAGATTAGCCACCACAATGATCTTGAACTCAGGTTATCATCCACAATGTGTTTTAACAAGATAGTCATAACCCCAACTGAGGCATGTGGGCTCCGAAAATTCATCGCCGACCTCTCAACGAAGAAAGTTTGATTTAAATGTCGGTCAAACTTTCAGAAGACAGATAAAATAGTAGATAATACACTACCCAGAGATTTCATCCTCATTTTGTGAGGACTTTAGATCTGGTTCCAGGTTTCTTATAGCAAGCACCTATAGTTAATTACCCTCAATCTTTGAGAGAACTTTCGATTAAAGCTAGTCATTAGATCGTTAAATGACATATAGTAGCAATATATGCAATATAAAATTGTTAATTTAGAATTTAAGAAATTCATCATAATTTAACTTAAAACATATGGTTGATGGAATGATGACTCTCTCATCAAGATCACATTTGTCATGGTAGTCTAATCTGGTAAATCAAGTCAGAAGGATCATTGTCGTTTAAATAATCCTTAGTGTTTCCAAATCAAGAATCTTAGTTGAAAAAAATTTTATGCTATGTCATATATCACTTCAAAGGGCTTAGAAAACATACGAGATACAATCAGTAATATAATGATGATTTTTGGTAAATCACCCCGAGAAGACTTTAGTCATAGCGCATCATATGTGGAGCCTACAAACTACGACAGAGGACACGGCCGCGTCATCGCATGAGATTATTTGAGTTTGAATATAGTGATTTATTTGACTTGACATTAGCTCCTTTGTGAGCTAGAGTTTTTTTAATCTGTCATCCCCAACAAACGATGATGGATGAGTAGATGAATTATTTGTTTTACACATTTAAATAATAAATTTCATTTAATTTAGATATTTACTTAGTTGAAATTTAGTTTTATGATGAATTAGTTTAGAGCTCAAGTATCTTTTGATGATCAACGCAGCCTATCATTGGGGTATATATAAATCGCTTAATCTTAACTTTGTTTATCCTCGACGACTCTATTAATTTAATAATAGAAGATTAGATATAGATTTATATTTCGAGTATTTTGAATTTGAGAATATTGAATATAATATCATAAATATTTTGATAATAGTTACCTCTAAGTTGATATCTTTCAATCTTCACTATTATTGGGGTAAAACCTTATTAACTCTACTTATTTGTAGTAGAGGATGGTCTATGACTTATGTAACTTAAATTCTTTAGAAAATTGATATCATAGCACTTGTCATTACTGCAAATATAGAGGATTGGGTCTTATGATCTACTATAATTTAAGTTCATTTAGAAGTTGATCAATTAGTAGAACACTATTTCATGCATAGAGGAAATACTTCTTGTGATATTCTATGGAGTTGAATATTTATATCTTTCATTAATTTGAATTAACATATGGAGACATTCATTAGCTTGCATATAGTCATAATGGAATAAATCGATTTCACCATTCTTCCTTTTTTTAAAACCCAACATCCTTAAATACAAAGTTTAGGTGCTTGGTATAAAATGTCGGCCCATGTGGTGACTCAATTCAAGTGCTAGATTTTCAAATAACTTATTATTTCAAGCACTCACATATACTTTGATGTCAACGAATTGATATGAATTTTGAAGACTTGAATTCTATTAAAAGTTTATCTTATGATGCATGCATATTAAATTAAATTCATCTCGATATTTATATGAATTTTAAGAATATCCAAGTTGAATTTAGTATACATCTTATGAAGCATATGAGGTTTATTTAGAACTGAAATTAACGCCTTTTGTTTGCTTCTAAATTTGTGTTGCAAATTTGGTGGCGTTGAAGGCATTTTAAATTATTCTAATAGCCTATTAGATCCCTTGGAATAACATTTAATTACTTTTTTTATTCAAAGTTGATTAGTCTTTGAATATTCAATAAACTCTTATTTATATCTATTGACGATTCTCAAACTCATCACAAACTCTATTCAATTTCTCTTTGATCTCATTCAAGTGTTTAATAAGACAAATAATATACTTCAAATATTTTCAAGAATTCAATCATTCAATCTCGTTAAAATTCTTATGAATTCTTTGATTTTATCCACTTCATTTAGAGTGAATTATGATTTGAAAATTATATTATAATTCCAAGTAGATTTTATGCTCTAATTGGATATTGATCATCTTCTAAATCAATTGAAATGAGATATTGAAGTACTAAATTTATATTTATTGAAAATATTCAATTCACTTCAAGTTCATAAATCTGTTTGCGTTCAATCCATCTTTTTTTTATTTGAAATATAATCTTTAAATTCATTTCAAATTCATTCTCATTTATAATTCAAAATTCAATTCGACATCAATTTTATTTTAGCGAGTTTAGGCAATGCTATTTATTTAGCTTGAATTTTGTTTGCAAGTATGAATTTTGGATAAAATTTCGACAGTATTTCTACAATATTCTGGCGTCATCCCCACATAGGGGGCTACATTAAAACTATTTTGGCCTATCCGTCATGCTGATGGCATTGACGGTTGGTGTTTTGAAGCTGCCAATTTTAATCCGTTCATACGATGAGCATAATAGTCTGATCACAAAAAAAATATATATACATAATTTCTACACATTCAAACCTCTTTTTTTTATACTCTGCAAATATCAATAATTTCAAGGTAGCAATAACTTTAAGCAAATTCTCGATTTACGGAGATATTGATAGAGAGAATGTAATTTCTTTTGTTATGAGTTCTAAAGGGGAGGAAATAAGTGACACTATCAAAATTGGATTAGGAGGTATATAGCTTATGAGTGCAGTGATGTGAGGGGTAGAGAGAGTTTAGGGAAGGAGATGGAGGCCGCTTGAAGAACACATGGTGAGTTGTTTTCTTATTTGAGGTTGTATTGGAGAGGGCTAGGTATGGTAAGGATGAAGGAGAGTCACTATAAGCGATAGGAACCTAGTTTAGAAGGAGATCTTTGGAAGAGAGGAACCTACCCTGATAGAGTTGCCTCTTGGTTACAACAAGGGGATATGAATTACAGGAAGACTAGGATGAATAAGAGGCTGTCGGGGATGACTGCTGTTTGGATGAAACAATCAAGGATAGGCTAGCTCATTTGGATGAAAGCAGGGAAAGAGCAGAGCTCTGAGGATGAGAATGAGAGAGAGCGAGAGAGAGAGAGAGGAGACCTTGATTGGCATGGAACAAACAGAGGAGGAAAAGCGGCTCGTTATTTCTATTTGGATGACAGAGAGGACCAGATGTCGTAGGACTTGGATGGCCAAGGAGGGTGATGAGAGGAGTTGAAGATCTATTTCATGGGCGGAATAAGAGTTGGAACAAGACTTGGCTTGAGTTGAGGAACAAAGAATCAAAAATTCTCCTAGAGAGAGATACGAGAGATACAAGACAACGAGAGAGAGAGAAAAGGAATCGAGAATCACCTATCACGGCTAGGAGGAGAATTCTTGATTCGGCTAACCAGATATTTATTCTCGATGTGTATTGTCGCCTAAAGATATCGGATTATGATTGGCTATGAGATCTGATTGAGAGGATGCGTGGGAGAGAGACCGAAACCTGAATGAAGATAATATGGAAAATATAATTACTTAATCGAAGCAAAAGAAGAGAGAAGAAGCGAGAGAGAGAGTGGAAAAGGGAGATGGACTAGAACTACTTGAATCCATTGGAGAAAAAATCCTCATTAATGGCCTTAATTACGATTAATGGATTCCCATATGAGATTAGGCGGGATTTTAAGAAAATTTGAATGAAATTGAATCTAATTTGGAAATAACTTATACCCATATTTTTTAATTAATTCTAAAATAATTTAGATATTAAGAAATCGATTTGATCAATATTAAAATAAATATCTGAATTTAGTTATTTTCATGGCCATATCTATGTGAAAAATTCATCAAAATTAATCTCATGCAATATGGATGTCATTTCTAGGCAAATTTGATGTTTTGAGTTCAACGACGTAGTCCGTTTCACAATCAGAGATTTACTTGAGCAATGTCGAAGTCAATCATGGCCAATTTGAGCTTAATTCTTATGTCATTGCATTCCGTGGCTTGCTATTTGCTCCCCACTTGACCGAATCGACCACGAAAGGCCTTGTTCAATAGTTTTTGATGTTCCGGTGACAACGACGCAGTCCGTTTCGTGAAAGGAGCTCATTTGGATAGCGTTGAGGCCCCTCGACTTTAATATGCGTAAAATTATCTATTATATTTATTTTCCTTCATTGGACGGTAATTGATTGATGTGGAATATCAATTTTAATTGATTATGATATTCTGAACGCATTGGTGCGGTTGATTTCACGATCGGAGGACATCTAAATAAATTTGGTCGCGATGCATAAACTTCCAACTCATTTTCATGACACTGCATCTAATTCTTGTTGATTTCAACATATCTGCTTAATTAAGCATATGAAAATTACTTATGGGTCAACAAGGAAAAGCTCTAAAACCTTAAATCTTAACTTAGATGATGGAGAGGACACTATCATTATGAGGTAAGATATGAAAGGATTCAACTCTATAGTAACCCTCATAAGCCTAATCACCAAATTGGATTGGGACAAGAAGTATGAACTGATAAACTCTAAGTTAAATAAAGAAAGAATTGGTTCTTTCTCATACCTTACGACCATCCTCCTTGACAACATGTTTTTTGTTTATGTTTGTGCAAGATTTCAAGCTATAACCTAAGAGTCTCATTTGATTGCAAATAAGAAAACTTTTTAATTTATTGACACACTTGTTTTGTGGTATCCTAAGAATGCACTTTCTTGTGATTTTGTTAAATTTTTTTATGTTAACTTTGTAGGTTGCAATATTGATTGAAGTATGCCAAAACCAATCAAATTTTGGATTTATCAATTATGTAATGGACAATTTTTCTTTATTTTGTATTTTTTTTCCAAGTATTTTATAACTTCCTTCATAAGCATGGTCCAAGGAAGACTAAATGTGATATGAAGGCTTCTAGCATATAATTTGGATGGTCTTGTAAACAAATATAAAAAAATAGGTCATGGAGTTAAAGAAAATAAGGGGCGACCAACATAAAGATCAGGTCCAACTATTCTCTGAAATTGTGCAACCAAATCAGTCGAATTTGACCCAAAGAGCATGAAACTTACTTATGAACATCCAAAAAAAATCAAAATAAATGGATTTTAGCCTCTAACCATCAGCCCTTACCACTTACATGTTATAAGGAAGAAACCTCCATATTTCAAGGTCCACACCTCCCACTCCATGGAGAATCAACCACCTCCCCATTGTTTTTCGTATTAGCTTTTAAATCAGAAGAAAACCTTTGAATAAGATTAGTCTTGAAGAATGGAAAAACATAAGAAGGTTCTTCTTCAATTGGAGTTTACTTAGTAGATTCCACAATTAAAAGTTTAGTGACTTCCAATCACACTTAGCTCTTTGGTGAGAATCAAGCAGTTTTTCTTTAGTGTTTTTCTATAAATTTTATTTCCATAGTATTCCTATCCACTCCCAAATCAATTCCCACCATTTCCTTCATACATTCCACCAAAAAATAAAACTAACCCCTCTTGATCCTAATCCCTCTTCTAACTCTTGGTCCTCAAGCCAAAACTCATACCCTCTTCCAATCATCATCCAAAACTCCTCTGTTTTTTGCTTATCTCGACCTTCCATTCCATGGCATAATTCATGCCCTAATGCCTCTCAAAACACTTAAGATCTAATGGTGCTCCCTCACCCTCCCTCCAATCATTCGAGCACATACCCTCTATCTCAGCCTCTAATGAACATCAGTGCTACACCACATTTCCCACTCTTCTACATCACATACACATAGCATAGCTCTCCCATCAGTTCTATTAAAAGGTTCCATGCAAAGCAGAAAGCTTTTGTGCATCCAGTCAAATTTTGTTCATCACAAACTACTACCACCTCTCCACAAGACCACCCCTCACTTCCTCGTCTTCATCACTTACTTAAGAGGGAACACCACTCAATGAATTCCACTTAGCCGCCTCCATCATAAATATAACATGATATATCAATATATTATATTATAATAGTTTCTCTCACCTTCTGCAAGCACCGTATAGCGATGTTTTCTTTAGCCCCAATGTCTGATTGCCTTGATTGATCTTGCTAGAACTCTTGCATTGGTCGTCACCATTCAACCACATTATTTCCTCAATAAAGGTCATTTATCGGTCTAACCACAATCTTTACATCATCATCCATGAACCGGCGACATCATAAAGTTTAAAATAGAAAATGGAGATACTTTCAGCCAGCGTTGTTGTAAGCATAGAGATCTACCTTCTTTGATGAAGATGACAACCGGACTAGCCACTTCTATGACCGACCATCAAAGTCTTCCATTCTTTGATCCTCAAGACTCCATGCTATCTAATGATATTGACCCAAGCCACTATAATCATGGCGGACCCATGTTATATTTAGGGTGGGAAAATGCCCTATTTTTTTCTCGATATCTAGAGGGCAATTTAGTAATATGCCTTAAAAAACATAGGATTGCCCATCCTCACTCTAGACTGGTTGACCCTCGGACGACCAATGGCGACCGTTATGGCGTTACCTCCCTCTCCGCCTTTCTTCAATTCTCGGACTCTAATAGCGGCGGCGACCTTATCACACCTCACTGGGCCTTCTTCATTCCCTACCACTTGGTAATTTCAATTTTAATATTTATTTATTTAATTTAATATTTATTATTATTATTATATATAAATTTTTTAGAAGAAATTTTATTGCATTTGATAGTAACATTTTACATGGTGATTGAGAAGCAATTTTATTTTAAATTATACATTATTCATTTTGATTTTTTTAATATTAATTTTTTATATAATTAGTTTGTTCACCCTCAAAAGTGAGCTTGGTTAGCAACTACTATATCTCAGACTCGACTTCACCATGGTAGCTACAATCCTCTAGCACTTGTTCCTGACCATCAAAAGGGAGAAGGCGGGAACATGCATTGCAGCTTTTGAACCTTTTTTTATAAGAAATAATAGGTGATGGAAGTAGATAATTAGGAAACAAATTACCAAGATAATGGTGGCTTAATATTTGTTAAAAATATTATGCAGAATATGAAAAGAATGATTCTGAATTTTAGGGATTTTGATTTTGAGATTTTCTAGATTTGATTGAAAATATTTGAGAAAAATAATACGCTGCACATTAATAAAAATGATGGTATAATACTAGTAACCAATAGCATGCACAATTTTTTATCGTCAGTTTCCTTTCTATGAAGGTCTGTCTTGATAGGAGGCTGACAAAGAGTTGGTGTGATATAAAGGACTGCTCAACTAAATTAGATTGTTGAAGTTGCTTGTGTTACCACAAGTGATGATGAAGTTATTAAACATGCGTGGAAATACAGGGGATGGGTCTCATTTAACCCTCTGTTATGTTCTCGATTAAACCAATGAATATTGATGCTCTTGAATTAAATTTGTTGATAATTAAGACAGTTTCTATGAAGTCAACACAGTTTCTATGAAGTTGACCCTAGTATTTTCTTACGAAAGAATAATAATCTCAACGATTGCAGTAATTCATGCAACATAAAATCAAGGCAGAAGATTCTACCTGTCGTACTTCCCTGAAGATTGGAACAGTAAGAAAATCATAAATGAAAGTTGTGGCTACAAAAATGCCACCTGGGCGAAGAATTCGGCTTATCTCTGCAACCTAAAAGATGATCAAATTTTAAATCAGATAACCCAGTAAGTTTACTTCTGACAAAGAAAATCATAAAAGGATGCATAGTTTTTAAATAGTACACAGCTGACGAACATAATCATGGCTTTCAAGAATTTAAAGAAACTCATGTTGCAATTTTGATTCTTTTGAGTAGTTCTATGATATAACATCAAAAATAAAATTAGCTGCCATTATAGGCCTAGTACATTAGTTTCTTTACTCAACTGTTATCGATTGACAGAGGCATATGAAATACTGTGTTAAATACTCATAGCAGCCGAAGGTGATGGCCAGCAATGCAATGCAGCACCTGCATGCACCCCATCTATGGAATTTGAAACAAAAGGAAGCCTGGAGATATCAGCCTTGACCAAGATTAAGTTCCTGGAAGATAATTCTATATGATATCAGATTCTCCAAGCGTACCATCAAATGCAGAACCTCAATTCAGTATATCTCTATGCGGAAACGAATGTCTTTCAAAATAAAAGAGAGGCGCTGATAGAAGAGAAAGTGAAACAAACTCTTTTGGTATGTTCTATTGCTTAATGCATTCATAGCACTGCCGCAGCATATTCTCGGAGAAGTCCAAAGCAACTACATGAGAATACATTCCACTTTTGGCAAATAACCTTGAGAATAGTCCACTCCCACAGCTTGCATCTATAATAGTTCCTCCAGTTGTAGGCTTAAGGTAATTTTGGGCCATTTTAAACTGTATAGCATGGAAAGGCCCAGAAAAACAGTTTGCATATAACGTTGTATCACAAAAACCAACAATGAAAAACTGTTGGTGGAAACATATCACATAAAAAGTTAATGTTTACTTACTGACTACAGGAATTTCCTTGGAGAAAAATGAGTCAAATGTTAAATGGAAAACGTTAGATCAGCTTGTTTACAATTGCACTGAAAAGGATGTGGCGGGATTTATTTACAATATAAAATCTATCTTTATAGCTATAGATAGTAACACAAGTTTTCTTTCTAACCTCTCTTTCTGGTCCGGAAACCACCCCATATAAAACTTTGGCCCATCCTCTCTCATACAGAAATGGCACCAAAGGATTCTGTACCAATCAAAAGCAAACAAAATTGAGTGAATACATGCACCAAAGATATCAGAATTAACCAAAAATCTTGAACAATTTTACGTAAAGCTCTCCCCATATCTCTTGAGGACGAAGTTCAAAATTATCAGATGCATAGTGTCTAATACGACAGTGAAGGTGTCCTGCGTCTTAATTATTCCCGCTATGATTGTTATAACTAGCAATTATAAGAGGTTCAGGGGATCTCTTCTACCAGTAAAACGTTACATAAAATGCATTATCAGCTTATCCCAGTTATCCGAGAATGGCTTTATGATCACTTTCCTCCTTTCATTCCAACTAAATTCTAACTAATTGCTAAACCTATTCCACACACATCTTGCTGAGGCACATAATGCTATGGTTAAATCTCACATCTGATTATTATAAAAATATATTGGTGTAGAAATACCAAGTGGCTGGCCTGCAAAAATGAGCTTAAGTTTTTGGGTTGAAAATAATTTAAAAAGTTGGACAACTATTCATTAGAAGAAAATAATCATTTATGCTTACACAACTTTTACAACAATAACAATTTTTAAATGACTAAAATTTAAAATAACTAAAAATTATTAGTAAATTAAACCCAAATGAGAAAGGCTAGGGATTGATAGCCAATAATAAAATTTACATCAAAACTAGTGAAATGAATCTAAGTTTTAATTTTACCGGTGGTAGGAAGTTCCCTAAAAGCGATGCTGAATCAATTTGATTGTGTTTAAACATAGCCAAAAGTTTGCTAGGACGTCAATCACAAGTGACATACCACAACTTAACCAAAATGGTGAAAAGTAAGCAGGATTTAACTAGCAAGTCACCTACAAAGGACACAACACAACTTAATCTGATTGTAGTGTAAAATAAGCCAAGATAATATGATCAAAACAAAAATTAAATTTGTTACATGAAACATACAAATTTTTAATGTGAAAATAAGCAAAGACTTACATAAGAATTATGTGGTATCTATGTAAATCCCCCTAATAAATATTGTTTGTTCTAAAAAAATTAAACATTGATTTACATACATAACACTCAAAACATCTTAAATTATAAATCTAACACCTTAAACATTATTTATTTAACACCTAAATTTTTTAAATATAACAAAAATACCATGTTAGTAGCTGCTGTAAGCTTGTTGTCTAACTTCATCTGTGTGGGCACTCAAGCTGAATTCCCCTCTCACAATTAGTAGTGAGAAATTCATATACCTCGAATACCTCCTAAACACATCGAAACAAATCTTCACTGCTTCATTCATCTTCCCATCAAGATCTACATCCATAGCCCTGACTAATCCTTCTGCACCACCCTATCGTCCTCCAGATAACCTACCCCCCTCAGCTTGGGAAACACCTCCCTCAAATATAACCTTAAATAATCCAGAAACTCGACTTGCTTAGCAAAAAGACAAAGGTTCATGATGCAGTTCAATACAAAACTGCAATTCTATTTGTAAATATAGTATTGCAGGTTCAATTCAAGCTACGATTAATATATAGTACTTCAATAGGTCAATGCAGTTTGGATCAGAGATGTTGTACTGAGGAAAGAAATATTTAAATTTATATGAGAATATTTGAATGATTGTTTTGTTGTTTGAATATGGTTTGCTTTAATTACCTAGTGCAAACTATTTGAAAATATGATGCATTTGTACGTATTACTTATTACTTTAGTAAAAAGTATTACAGTTTAATATATGTTCTAATCAATACATGTAAAAGGTTTGTAACTGTGAGTAACGAGCATTATTATTTGCTTGGTGAGATTTGTCTTTGTGAACTCGATTTCTCAGCCACAGGTGAATACAACAAAAGAAAAAAATGATGAAAGAGACAAGCATTAATAGAGAAAAAAAATCATATCTATTATTTCCTCTTAAATCTCTCATTTTGAGCTGCAAATAAAAGCTTGAAAAAGATGTGATGGATTTTCTTCTATTGGCCTAGAAGCAGTGGCGGATACAAAATGGGAGCACTGGGGGCACATGCCCCCACTGGCCACCACCACCACCACCACCAACAACAACAACAACAAGCCTTAATCCCACTAGGTGGGGGCGGCTACATGAATCCTTCGTCTCCATTGTGTCATATTATATGTCAAATTCTCATTTAATTCAAGTATACTAAGATCATTTTTTATACATCTTAACCAAGTCTTTTTAGGTCTACCTCTACCTTTCTTAACATAAGGCAAATCTAATGCATCTACTCTCCTAATAGGGTCATCGGACGGCCGACGCTTTATGTGGCCAAACCATCTAAGGCAACTCTCCCTAATCTTATCTACCACTGGAGCTACTCCAACTTTTTCCCGAACAAACTCATTTTGCATTCTATCTCTAAGAGTAAAGCCACTCATCCACCTGAGCATCCTCATCTCTGTAATACTTAACTTAGTCTTATGCTTCTCTTTTATTGGCCAACATTCTCGCATAAGTCATTGGTCTTACCACCATCTTATAAAATTTTTCCTTAAGTTTAAGTGGAATTTTTCTATCACATAATAGCCGATGCATTCCTCCACTTCAACCATCCAACTTGAATTCTACTAATAACATCTCCATCTATTTCACCATCATTTTGAACAATAGAGCCTAAATATCTGAATCGCTCACTCTTATTAATGACTTGATCACCTAAAGTCACAACACTATCACTAAAACTTCTACAACTAAAATTACACTCCAAATATTCAATTTTAGATCTACTTAAAAGAAAACCTTTAGACTCTAAAGTTGACCTCTATAATTCAAGTTTTTGTTGGACTCCCTCTCTAGTCTTATAACAAGAAGAATGTCATCAGCAAAAAGCATACACCAAGGTACATCTTCTTGTAAATGCCTCGTAAGAACATCCATAACTAAAGTAAAAAGATAAGGGCTTAATGTTGATCCTTGATGTAATCCAACCAAATAGGAAAATATTTTGTCAATCCTCCTTATGTTTGGACACAAGTAAATGCATCTAGTATACATATCCTTAATGACTTGAATATAACCAATATTAACTCCTTTTGTTCTAGAACTCTCCAAAGAACATCTCTTGAGACTTTATCATGTTTTCTCTAAATCAATAAATATCATATGATCCTTCTTTACTTTCTCTATGCCCCACTGGCCACCATAATAAAAAAAATTAGGATCATCGTTTATGCATACTTCTTGTTCCATCCTTATTTTTTACTACTATTTCGACCCTTCTGCTTTGTGGTTGCTCCATGGCTGCATAAAAAATTGAAGAGACTCACAAAATACCCCTCATCTTTTCTCCCACCCTCCTTCGCAGCAGATCACGCGTCTTTCATCCCACCCTCCTTTGCACATTTCTATTTTGTCTAAATTTCTGTAAATCCACCTATCAACAGGAATTAGTAAATCCGGAGTAAATCATGCGAAAGCTGCTTTATTGTTAGGAATTAAGACTTTGTAAATCCGGATTTAACCATGCGAAAGCAGCCTTTGTGCTTTAGATTCAAGAATCGATTTAACCATGCGGTAGATGATTTAGTGTGTTAAATGATTAAAGCAACTTTTGTTATTTTAATCAATCATAATTAAAAGCCATGACAAGTAAAATTATTTAAAAACATTCTAATGAAAAAAATCTCAGAACTTTATTTTATAATTCAACATCTCCTATAAATAGTTCTTATAAATTTTGAGATTACACATTAGTCTCTAAATTCATTTTATTAATTTCAACCATTTAATTTTTTTTAATTCATTATTAAATTTACTTAGTTCACTAACTTACTTTGAAAGAGGTTTTTTTTTATTAAATAATTATATTAATGCTGCATATGTGTTTATTTAAGTAATGATTTTATTTTTATTTTATATATGAAATTAAAAATGTTATATTTAAAAAAGTTCAAGCATGGCGGTTGGTTGCTTGTAGATGGAAATTATATTTAGAAAAATTATAATATATGTTTTCTATTTATTTATGTTTTGAAAAAAAATATTATACTTGAGGAAGTTCTTAGTGGAGCTTAAAGTTTACATTAACTTATGTGGATCATGCTACAATTTCATTAGCTTCAAAATTTTTAATATTACATCAAAAAATAGTGTCATCATTAACTTTGTTATTGAAATTTACTTTATTTTAAATTTTATTATATCTTTAATGAATATTTAATCATTAACTATATACTTTATATAAGATGACCCTTGAATATTAGAATATTTATAAATATTTTTAATAGAATATTATTCACAATCGACTTGGAGGGAGAAATTATAGATGATAAATATAAATAAATGACATCGAGTTGGAATACAATAAGGACGGATAAGAAAACTTATAACACTTCAAATCTTAATTAAAATCTCCAATCATACAAGAGCTATGATCGGAGATTTTAATTAAGATTCGAAGTGTTATGTAAGTTTTTCTTTTATCCGTCCGATCTGCTCTCGATGTATTCCAAGCTCCTGACAAGTGGTATTAGAGCTAGATTTTATATTAGGGATATAAGTATGATCATAATCAAAGAGCCATTAGGAAGAGAATAAATTTTATGAAAAAATTTACATATGATTATAATGATTGATGCATAACGGTTATAATTAATTTGTGCTTCTCAGGCCTATGGAATCAATTCAGGAAGATGTTATGGGTGAAAATAGAGATGCACAAACCGCTGAGCACCAGAATTTGGTGCAACCGCCTTCACTAGCGATAAATGCATTTACTCAAATTATGGAAGCAATGACTCAAATGATAAGAAATCAGCATACACAAGCTAGTGGAAGTTGTGGTGTTCCTATTGAAAAATACCTGATATGAGGCCACCTTTTTTCTCAGGGACAGGAGGACCTATAGAATCAGAAAACTGGTTGATGCGGATAAAAAAAATTTTAGAAAGTATGTCATGCCCTCTAGAAAGAAGAGTTGCTTTGGCTTCTTTTGCTTTTAAGGACGAAGCTGAGAGATGGTGGAGAGGGCAGTTGCAAGAGAAGTTTGAAGGAAGGTCTTGCAATCTTATTTTATGGGAGGACTTTGTGAAGACTTTTAGAGATTGGTTTGTACCCCTCTCAGCTAGGAGACAAATGCATGACAAGTTCATCAGATTGGTACAGGGAGGTCATTGTATAATGTAATATGAAGCTGAGTTTACAATGCTTTCAAGGTATGTACCTCAATTAATACCAAATGCAAAAGAAAAATGCCACAGGTTTCTATCTGGACTAAAGGATGTAGTCAGACAGCCCTTGATTCCTCTGGGTATTGATGATTATGTCGTACTGGTGGAGAGGGCTAGAAGGATAGAACTGGATGTGCAAGCTACTCAGAGGAGGAGGGATATTCAAAAGAGGAGGAATGATGATAGGCCAAAATTTAGGTAGAATATTCAAACTGAAAAATGAAACTGGAAGAAGCTTAAGTCATATATCAATGCCAGCAGTAACAGTATTATCATATGCCCAAAATGTGGAAGAGTACATGAAGGAGAGTGCCCTTCAGGCACAAACACTTGTTATTGGTGCCATCAGCCAGGACATATGGAAAAATCTTGTCATATCTTGAGTTAGAAATCTTCAATGGATGCTAGGACAAGTATTCAATCTCCCTAGAGGACTGTTGATAGACAAAGGATGACTAAATCGACTGCATCAGTTCCATCTCAAACTCAGAACCGACAGAACACACAGCCTCGAGTTTATGCACTCACGCAATAAGAAGCAAAAGACTCTCCTGATGTTATTACAGGTATGCCTTTATTTAAATTAGCATTATTGTAATTTTATATTGTGCTAGATATATTTGCTTTATATGTCTACAAATTTATAGGTATCATTTTTATTGAAAGTAAATCAGTTAGAGTTTTATTTGATACTGGAGCATCACATTCATTTATATCCGAAGAATGTGTGAAAATTTTAGGATTACAAGTTTTGAAAATGTCTGTAGTACTTTCAGTAGCAATGCCAAATGGGTCTTAAATGAATGCTAGAAATATTTGCAGTGTGAACTTGAATATCTGTGAAAGAGGCTTGGATGCAGATTTAATAGCACTGCTCATATATGAATTTGATGTGATTTTAGGAATAGATTGACTATATAAACATTATGCTACTATAGATTGTTGTAAAAAGATAGTCAAATTTCATATTCCTGGAGAAGAAGAATTCAAATTTGTGGGGCATAATGAAGTATTAGCTATGATGGTGTCTTGCTTAAAAGTTCAAAAGATGCTAGCAAAAAGTTATGAAAGTTTTCTTGCTCAAGTCACCGATGTTACTAAAGAGGTAAATCAGTTAAAAGATATACCAGTAGTAAAGGAGTATCCAGAAGTCTTTCTGGATGATTAACCAGGTTTACCTCCAGTTAGAGAGATAGATTTCTCTATTGATTTAATTCAAGGTGCAAAACCTGTAAAAAAAGTACCATATAGAATGACGATCAAGGAATTACAAGAGTTGAAGAATCAGCTACAAGAATTATTAGAGAAGGGATTTATCAGGCCTAGCACATCTCCTTGGGGAGCTCCTGTATTATTTGTGAAGAAGAGAGATGGGAACTTAAGGCTATGCATCGATTGTAGAGAGCTTAACAAACTCACATTGAAGAATAAATATCCCTTGCCGAGAATTGATAATCTTTTTTATCAACTAGAAGGAGCTTCAATATTTTCAAAAATTGATTTAAGATCGGGTTATCATCAGTTGAGAATCAAAGAAGAAGATATACCAAAGACTGCATTCAGTACAAGGTATGCGCACTATGAGTTTGTGGTGATGCCTTTTGGCTTAACAAATGCTCCAGCTGTATTTATGGATCTCATGAATAAAATCTTTAAACCTATTTTAGATTCATTTATGATTGTATTCATAGATGACATTCTAGTTTATTCCAGAGATGAAGTAGCTCCTGAAAACCATCTTCATATTATTTTGCAAACTCTAAAAGGAAATGAATTGTATGCAAAATTTTCAAAGTGTAATTTTGGTTAAATAGTATCATATTCTTGGGGCACATGATTAGTAGTGAAGGGGTTTCAGTGGATCAGAGTAAAATCAGAGCAATAGCTGAATGACACAGACCAACCATTGTCACAAAAGTCAGAAGTTTCTTAGGGTTGGTGGATATTACAGGAGATTCGTTGAAGGATTTTCACAGATTGTCATATCACTATCGAGTCTAACTCAGAAAGCAGTCAAGTTTGAATGGTCAGATCAGTGTGATGAGACTTTTCAAAAATTTGAAGAATTGTTTAATGACTGCACCAGTATTAACTATTCCATCAGGGACAGAAGGATTTCAAAGTTATAGTGATGCATCATTAATAGACTTGGGATGTGTACTTATGCAGAATGGAAGAGTGATTGCTTATGCTTCAAGAAAATTGAAAAATCATGAAAAAAATTATTCAACCCATGATCTAGAACTAGTAGCAGTGGTATTTGCATTAAAAATTTGGAGACATTATTTATATGGAGTAATGTGTGAAGTTTTTACTGATCATCAAAGCTTGAAATATATCTTTACTCAGAAGGAGCTAAATTTAAGGCAAAGGAGATGGTTGTAACTCATTAAAGAATATGATTTGGATATTCAATATCATCCGGGGAAGACAAATGTAGTTGTTGATGCTTTAAGTAAAAAAACATCTAATAGTGCTTATTGATGGATCTCTCAACAGGAGGAGTTGATTAAAGATTTAGAAAAACTGAAAATTTTAATTATTAAATCTACAGATGATCATGTTTCATTGTTAAATCAAATGGCTATACAATCAAATTTGAAAGATAGAGTATGAGATGTTTTACCTCAAGATAATGACTTTCAAAAAATTTTAGATTTGGTAAAAGTAGGCCATAGAAAAGATTTTGAAATTGATGAAGAAGGATTACTGAAGTATTATGGCAGAGTTGCATTCTAGATATTGGAGATTTGAGGAAAGACATCTTACATGAAACACATCATTCTAATTATACAATTCATCCAGGTAGTAGCAAAATATATCAAGATCTTAAGAAAATATTTTGGTGGCAAGGAATGAAAAGAAGTGTAGCTGAATTTATCTACAAGTGTAAATCATGTCAGATGATTAAGGCTGAACATCAGAAGACAAGTGAACTTTTATAGCCCTTACCAATACCTGAGTGAAAATGGGATAATATTGCTATGGATTTTATGGTTGGCTTACCTAGATCTAGAAAAGGATGCGATACTATTTGGATTATTATTGATAGATTGACTAAATCTGCACACTTTATCCTTAACAAACAATCTGATGCTGTTGAAAAGCTAGCAAGGAAGTATGTTGATGAAATCGTGAAGTTACATGGTGTGCCAAAATCTATAGTATCCGATCGGGATGGTCGATTTATATCTAGACTGTGGAGAAAAATTCAAGAAGTTTTAGGTACAAAGCTTACTTTCAGTACTGCATTCCATCCTCAAACTGATGGCCAGTCAGAAAGAACAATTCAAACACTTGAAGATTTGCTTAGACTTTGTATCCTTGATTTTGAGGGAAATTGAAAATTTTATTTACTTTTGATTGAGTTTGCCTACAATAATAATTTTCAAGCAAGTATTGGTATGGTTCCCTATGAAGCATTATATGAAAGAAAATGCAGAACATCGCTTTGTTGGGTGGAGACAGGTGAAAGAAGAATCACTGATGCAGGTGAGTAGATGAAGCCACTGAAAAGATCCAATTGATTCGTGATAGATTAAAAGCTGTTCAAGATAGGTAGAGGAGATATTATAATGCTAAACATCGATCAGTAGAGTTTGAAGTGTGAGAATTTATATTTCTTAAAGTCAGCCCCATGAAAGGTATAGAACGATTTGGTAAAGTTGGAAAGTTGAGCCCACGTTATATTAATTCATATGAAATCTTGGAAAAAATTGAGAAAGTGGCTTATAGACTGGCTTTACCTTCTCACATGTAAGGAGTGCACAATGTGTTTCATATTTCTCTTCTACGAAAATATATTACTGATGAAGCCAACAAAATTATTGTAGATCCTATTGATATTCAACCGGATCTCATATTTGTGGAGGAGCCAGAAAGAATTATAGATTATGATATTAAGCATCTCAGGAATAGAGAAATTTCATTTGTTCGTGTATTGTAGAAATATGGATCAGATCGAGAAATGAGTGGGAGAAGAAATCAAAAATGCGAGAATTTTATCCTCAATCGTTTAATTAAAGGTATGTTTATTTGTATTAATGTCATTTAATTTCGAGGACGGAATTTTTATAAGAGGGAGAGATTTTAATGACTGGAAAGAAAAAATTAAATAAAAAATACAACTGCCATGACGGTTTGCCGCGGATTGGAAAAAGCCCAAAAGGGGGAGTTCGGTTTCGGCAAACCGAAATAAAACTTCCAAAACACGCGAGAGAGGGAGAGAGGAAGGGAGAAGAAGGGAAGACTCACCTTGCGTGCCCTAGCCGAGTGAGACATTTCACCGCCAGGGAGTCTTCGCGTCGTCATCGAGGAAGAAGAAGAGGAGTTTCGTGCCCTAGCCGAGTGAGGTGACTCCACGCCGTCGACATCGACTCACCAGAGGCTCTTGTGCGCCGACAACCGAGAGAGGAAGAGCGAGGAGTGCGTGCGTGCGCAGAAGCCGACGGGAGTGCGTGACTTAGGGCAAACCGAGAGGGAATATAAAAAGGTAAGTAAATAAATTATATAAGTATATGTTTAATTGAAATTTGATTTTAATATTATTAGCTTTGATTTTAATGTTATTTCAAGTTTAACTTGATTTATCGATTTCAACAAATAATTTAATTTAGGAATATGTAGCATAAATTAAATCCAAGTTTAAGATATCATTTTAAGATCATTTCAAGAATCATTTTAAGAAAAATAATAAATAAAAGTATTAAATTTTGGTGAACCTATAAATGAAATGCAAACATTTGAAACTTATGAATGAAATGTATGTAGTAAAAGTATGATTAATTGTATTAATAGATTGAGAGCTAAATTTTATCTTTCCTTAAGTAAAATATAAATTAAACTTAATTATTTAAATTTTACATGTTATATGCAAAATATAAATTAAGTATTAACTTGATATTTAGCCTAATAAATGTACATAATTTAATAAATAAATAAACTAAATATGATTATTATCATTATTATTAATTATTAATTTAACTTGATTTAGAAAATAGACAATGAATATTGATGAAGGTGAGCGTCAATTAATAAAATCTATACATAAGTATTATATATAAGAAATAAATAAAATAAAATACATTGCTTTCTAATATTGATCCAATTAATATTTCATTCTATAAAAATTTCAATTAAGGAAAGAAGCGTTAAAGGAAAGAAGATTCAAGAGTAAATTGCAAGTTAAAGTGGGTAATTATGTTCTTCCATTTATGATAAAAATATCTTTAATTTCTTGTGAGGAAATGCATGTTGATATGATTATGATTTTTTTTTCTGTACTGCAAGTTGTGATTTATTTTACTGTTTCTTCATAAATTATAATGTAGTTTCCTGCATCTTCATGTTGGATAATAACCTGAATGCTAGATCATATTGCCACTTCATCATTTTATAAAGTTAACTGATTTACTGTTAGTTATGAATTAATATGCATAGCTGTATAACCGTATGCTATGAATATGTATATTAAAAGTAGAGTTCACCCTCTTATAGTACTGGCCGGGGACGCAATATACCCATGCACGAAATGATAAAAAAAAGGGCCAATGAAATTGACAAATGATAATGGCTACTTGTCCTTTGGATAAGTATTGGTAAAGGTTTTCTTTTGGTAAATGTTTAGACGGTGACTCCTAAGACGGATGATAAATGTAAAAGTAAAAGTTCACACAAAATGTTTATGTATACCTACCCCCATATGTTTAATTGTTTGAGCAAATTTTTTTATGTACATGTGATAACAAAAACTTGCATGCATACTAGTTCTACCTTCTTGTTAACTATAGTGTAATAGCATAATTGACCCACTGAATTTTATTCAATTGCTAATTGAGCACAGGTTACGATGTGATACAGAAGTTTCTCACAATCAGTTTGGTTTCATACCAGGTAGATCTACTATGGATGCTATACATTTGTTAAGAGGTTTGATAGAGAAGCATAGAGAAAGTAAGAAGGATCTACATATGATACTTATTGATTTAGAGAAAGCTTATGATAAAGTCTCAAGAGATGTTCTTTGGAGAGTTCTAGAACAGAAAGGAGTTAATATTGATTATATTCAAGTCATTAAGGATATGTATACTAGAGCTGTTACTTGTGTCCAAACACAAGGAGGGTTGACAAAATATTTTTCTATTTCAGTTGGATTATATCAATGATCAACATTAAGCCCTTATCTTTTTTACTTTAGTGATGGATGTTCTTACGAGGCATTTACAAGAAGATGTACCTTGGTGTATGCTTTTTGCTGATGACATTCTTCTTGTTGATAAGACTAGGAGGGAGTCCAACAGAAACTTGAATTATGGAGGTCAACTTTAGAGTCTAAAGGTTTTCGTTTAAGTATATCTAAAACTGAATATATGGAGTGTAATTTTAGTTGTAGAAGTTTTAGTAATAGTGTTGTGACTTTAGGTGATCAAGTCATTAATAAGAGTGAGCGATTCAGATATTTAGGCTCTATTGTTCAAAATGATGGTGAAATAGATGAAGATGTTATTAGTAGAATTCAAGTTGGATGGTTGAAGTGGAGGAATGCATCTGGCCTATTATGTGATAGAAAAGTTCCACTTAAACTTAAGGGAAAATTTTATAAGATGGTGGTAAGACCTGCAATGACTTATGGTGTAATGTTGGCCAATAAAAGAGAAGCATAAGACTAAGTTAAGTGTTACGAGATGAGGATGCTCGGTGGATGAGTGGCATTACTCTTAAAGATAGAATGCAAAATGAGTATATTCGGGAAAAAGTTGGAGTAGCTCAGGTAGATAAGATTAGGGAGAGTCGCTTAGATGGTTTGGCCACATAAAGCGTCGTCCGATGACCGATTAGGAGAGTAGATGCATTAGATTTGCCTTATGTTAAGAAAGGTAGAGGTAGACCTAAAAAGACTTGGTTAAGATGTATAAAAAATGATCTTAGTATACTTGAATTAAATGAGAATTTGACACATAATAGGACACAATGGAGACGAAGGATTCATGTAGCCGACCCCACCTAGTGGGATTAAGGCTTGTTGTTGTTGTTGTTGTTGTTGTTACTAATTGTTTAATTTTTTTCAGGTAACCATCCTAACTAAATAGCGGAGAGAAGGGAGAGTTATGTTTATCGCCGTAGAGAGACTTCAGTTGATAGGTAATTATGTCAGTTATATTAAATTATGTTTAAATTGTATGTCATATGAACTTTGTTGTTATATATATGTGTGGACAAATTGTTAAATCATTTGTGGATTGTAATGACTCTTGTATGATTGGAGATTTTAATTAAGATTCAAAGTGTTATGTAAGTTTTTCTTTAACCCGTCCGACCGTCTGTTCCCGCCTTGATATTCCAAGCTCTCAGGCCGAGTCGTGACAATAAAAAAATTTAGGTTATTGTGGAGCTTAATTTTTTATTTTGTTATATAAGATATTTTAATTTTTATTTTATATAAAAGTATAATATTTTTTATTTTGTTGTGCCCCTATAGAAAAAAATTCGGATCCTAGAAGAATAAACTAGTTAATTAGTTTTGAAGGGAACAAGCAAGCCGAAGTTCCTTGAATTAGTTGTTCAGGAATTTTTGCCACCATTAGATCTAATAACCTGTTTTACTGTGCTGTACGCATATTGCTATTAAAAGAGTTGATGATGTTAATGGTGATCATATTACTCCAATAAATGAAATGTTGTGAGCATAAGCAATGAACTCTTCTTAATGGGTAAAGGGGATCGAGGGTTTTTTTGTTTTCAGAATGGATTAAAAAAGCTTTATATCTCCTATTAGATATATTAGAAAATTTTCACAATGTTTTATCTATTTTCCCTAGTCATTTGTATACCTGCAATAGATCCAAGCAGTAGAGAGGATGAAGGTTGCTCATTGGGTGGGGAGCGGGTGAACCGAGAAGAGAGTAAACCTTTAGGTGCTTCTGTTGCGCAAACAAATCTAAACAATGAACTTACGGTGACAAGTGGCATGGTATTTTTGTTGTATTTGAATGTTTTAAGTGTTAAGAAAAGTAAATATAAAGTTTAGGGTGTTAGATATGTAAATTAGAATATTTTGAGTGTTATGTATGTAAATCCCTTTAAAATAAATATAAACCTTTAGGTTCTGTCAAATGAGAAACACATTGTGCAACCAAATCTAAACAACAGGTTTACAGTGGCAAGTGGCATGGTATTTTGGTTGTATTTTAATGTATTAAGTATTAGATGAGTAATAAAGTTTAGGGTGTTTGATATATAAATTGGAATATTTTGAGTGTTATGTACATAAATCCCCCTAAATTAAATGAAAAGAGGAAAAATCGAAGAGCATTAAGGAAGGTCGTAAGTTATTTTTAACCTTCGTCTTTCCCCCTAACCCTTTCATGCACTTCATATTTCCTATATCTCATAAATCTGGATCCGATTTACTAAATGTGGATTTAAGATAAAATGGAGAAGACACATGATTTAAGATTATGTGGGATTTAAAGTTATCATTTTTGCCATGTGGCAGGATTAAGTTTAAATCCTGTTCAAATCCTACTACCAGACATCACCACAATTGTCAAGAGCATGCCACTTTGTCGGATTAATTAACATAGGAGACCAAAAACAAAACCATTTTGAATTAAACAGTTATGTTCATCAACCTGACAGTTTTCCGCTTATTATATAAAAGCAGATCCAAAACATAAACATCATTGAAGCATATGTTCCATAATACCATTTGGATAACACAGGTATCTGAAATGCAATGTGTTGTCTAGTCAAAACATCAAGTAACGATGTAGTCTTCCGCATGGCATTTAGTTTAATTAGAATAACAAAGTAAAAAAAAAACTTTCCAATAAAAGCCTCTTTTTGTCTTCAAGAACAAAGGCTTCAAATCTATTGCAGCTCTATATAATATAAGCTCGAGGGAGAAGAAAATAAAGTAAATAAAAACTTATGCACATAACAAGAGAATGATAAAATTGAAATGGATTTATCTAGATTCAAGTTATAGGCCCACAAGTCTCGATAGATCACCGGGATGCTAAAATGCTACCTTATATTAGGGAAGCTTAAGGTGCTTTCTCATATCACTAAATATATAATGACTATAATGGTACTACTGCAATGTGTAAATGACCAATATTACCGGGCATGGTTTCGTATTCCTTCAATCCACTCGCTATCGTGAGATCAAAGTAAGTTTCATTGTGGGGATATTGCTTCTTGCATATATAACATTCAACTCCAGACCCAACAGTGGAGACCCTGTAAGATAAATGAAACAATGTGGCATCTGAGACCATGCAAAATTATATTATAAGAACAAGATGTATAAAAATTAGAGAACGCCAAAGAGTTTACAGTAACTCCACTTAAGCACAAACTTGATCACTTACAAAGTCAATTGTGGGTCGCTTCTATTGATAAACGGCTTGTAACAAATTGGACATGCAAGATTGTATAATAGAGTGTCACAATATTCAGCTCTTCCTATTTTTTCCATGGTAGATTTTGAAATCGACAATTAACAATGAAAAAGTATTGTATAAGTCAATAAGATGAAATCACTAAAAGTTGAACGGATAGAATAGTTTAGGCTTTTAAAGTAAAAGAGATTGTGCCATAAATGTGATCTAACACTTATTTAAAGTTGAAGACATAAAATCTATGTCACACCTCAGATCTAAAAGGTGGTACAATCCAACAACATTGACAAGATAAAGAGATTTAATCTCAACTTGCAAGACAAGCCTCAAGAGTCAAAATCAAGTAAAACAGTCTGGTTATTCAATATAAAAAAAAACCCATATTAAAAATATGTAAGAGAGCATATATATGCAAAATAAACACATCAATAGAGCCTTTAACAAACTTTCAGAAAGAAAAAACTGAAGTATCAACTAATATAAAGAAAATGAATCAACTAAATCTGTAATAACCCAAAATAACACAAGTCTAAACAAAGAATTATAATTAACACGTAAAACAAATCACAAAAATAAATGCAATAAAAGGATTTGCTCCTATAATATAGACCATCATTTATAAGATCTAATAAGAGAAAAGTTAACTACAAATGAATGTCACGTAAATTCAATACATAACTTCTATTTATGAAAGCATAAATGGCACATGCCATATAAATATGAAAATAAAAGAAGCATGATTTAAAATGTAATATTATAACCTATGTCATCATAGCATTAGATATGGATAATACCACATGGCATTAATTATTAAAAATATTAATTGTTTTGCAATGATTTTCATTATAATAGTGTTTACAATCCTTGAAATGAAAAGAACAATAATAAATGTCTATATATGTTAACGCATTCCTATGCAATTACATCATGCATATTCAAGCATATAAAAACAATTGATTCATCAGCATTTATCATAATAACTTTTATATAGTTTGTCTATCAAGATATTCTAAGCAATAAAAAAAATTTCACCTACCTAGTGAAGTATAGTGATCACTAAGAGAGTTCCATGGAGTTGTAAGTTAGCCAATCATATCAATAAAAGCTCATTAACAATATTTACATCCATCGCATATAAACATACACATTATAGAAAAGTCCCAAGCAAGTGTTATAACAAATCTTTTAGTAGCAATATGAACAAATTTATTTCATATCAATATAATATGATTCAAATATTGAGTTACGCCATCATATAAAAAAAACATCTCAAGAGATTCGAATTTATGCATCAATTAACATGATAAAGATAATATGCATATCATATAGCATTTCAAAAATAAAAATTAACACTTAAAATGTAATGCAAACTCAATATGGAAGACTTGACTAAATGTATATAACATGACTACCAATTTGCTAAATATTCAAATAATCTACTAAAGAATCAAGAATAATGCACCTCATAAAGAAGAGTACATTTATCTTCTAATAACTAAAAGGCAAACATTAGAACAATTAAACTAATGTTGACCCACAAAATAGCACTAGAAGAGTAACATGTTAGAAATCCTAAACAAAAATTCTAGGTTAAATGAAACCCAAATCAAGCTAATCTCAAAAATCATTTAAGTTTTTATAAAAATACATAATTTAGCCAAAGTTTTGATTTAATGCATCTATATAAAAATCTAAACTAACTTAATCTAATAACTAGAAAATAACACTATAATTAATCTTATATAAATCACTCTCTAGAAATTAAAGAATTGTTCTTCTCTTACCAACGCAAGCAAAGAAAGTATATGGAAAAACAATCTCATTAGTTACTATGGCTCAACAATGATGAAAAGTAGGTGATGTTCTTGTGATGGGAAGAAAAAGAAGACAAAAGATGAGGGTACTTAAGAAAAACAATAAGGATGGTTGAGGGGATGAGGTCATAAGCAACTCCTACAAATTTAAAGGAAGATGAAGACAAAGGAGATAGTATGATGGTCCTCAAATGGGAAAAAAATATGACACTTACAATATAATACACATGCACTCTCTGATTGGGTGATTTGTCATAAAATAGTACCATTAAATTATAGTCATGGAAAAGCCCATAGGTTCCATAATGGCCTATATTCCTTGAGACAATCTCGAGTTTGAATTTCAAGAATGAATTTTCTTAGTTTAAGGGCTTGTTTTCATGCAAATGTAAAGTAAAATATCTTGAGTAATTCATAATTGAGCATTAATTATAAATCCATTTGCTTGTATTAATAGTGGCTTGAATCCTTCTTTAATCACAATGGCTATGAATTTATTACTAATGTTCATTAAAGTATTTAAGTCTTGATGTCTCCATCCTTTCAAACATGAATGATTAAGACTTTTGATCCTACTCTATAAGCAAGACACCATTTTGAGTGCATGTGTATTGAATGGAGTTTTAAAAAGAGTTTGTGTATTCTGATAATTGCAAGTGTATTGAATGCCATTTTAAGGATGCACATTTTTTAGGCAAGAAAATTTGAATTCTAAGTCTTATGTAAGCAAGATGTTAGTGAAAGCATTATGGTATTTAATTTTGATGATGTGCATGTCTTTTGATGTACTTACATGATGTGCTTACACACTTTTCAATGCATTTACATAATGGGTTTGCACAAATTTGATCCATCTGCATGATGTACTTCCATAATACACTTGCACACTTTTCAAGATGTTTATATGATGCATTTGTATATTTTCAAATTTATATGATACATTTGCATGAACTTGGTTGCACTGTATGGATTTACCCAATTTTCTGTATTTACATGATATGACATCTATTTCAAAATTATTGTATGAGTTAAAACATTTCCTTGTGACGCATATAGAGGACTTAAATTTTTTACTTAATTTGATTGTTTGTGCATAAGTTTTGTTATGAAATATTAGTAAATATTTTATTTAGAATTTTGATACCACATTCTATCCACTTGTGTATGCATTATAAGTACAATTGTGATTACTTGTAATTGATTATCATTGTACATTCAAAATCCTGCATCTTGTTGTTTGCATTTAATCCTCACCAATGTTTAAACAAACCCATAATAGCCTTCCAAACACATTTAAATAAAGTCTCTCACTTAGTCATTTTCGTATAATTCATAGTTCGATTATTCTTCAAATTAGTGGAGGTCCATCATACTCAACTTTGAGTCCTTGTTTGAGTTCAATCTGCCCTTTTGTACTTATTGCATCTAAATATTCATCATTGTCTTCATGTGACTTTATTTTTTTTTTTTTCTTGCATTACTATCAAGACTTGTTAATTTATCGCTCAATCAACAAATCAAAAAAGCCTTTTGTTGGTGGCCCTTCCTAAATCCCCTCCATGCCAACTTAGATCCATCTTCCTCATCCATGCTTAAACTCTTGCCATCATCAAAGATCTCCCTCACCAAATTCGATTCCCAAGTCCACTGCATCTCCCAACCCTCTACATCAGCCTCCTTTTCTTAGGAATTGCAAGCATCCTCAAATTGATTGGATTTATTCTCCAAGCCTTCTTTCTTTGTTCATTATTTCTTCTCCCTCACTAATGCCTCAAATCCTCCTCCGATACCCCACCCAAAGCCAAATCATTCAACCACTTCAGCTAACAATAATTTCATGACCACCGCACACAATATTGCCTCAACCTTTAGCGCAAGGTCGGTTTTGAATGGGAACCATGGGGTTTGTAAATAAGTTATGCAGTAGTTAATAATTGGAATAGATAGTTTGAATTGTATGGGTGTTTAAAAGTAGTTAAAGAGCCTCTAGAGTGCCTGTAATTCTATAAATACTTTCCTTAAGGAATATTAGGCATCATTCATTCAATCGATAAAATAAAGTCTCTCTTGTTTCATTCATTCTTCTCCTCTAAATTTTTGGAGTTACAAGCATCCTTGAATTTATCATATCTTAATGAATTAATGCGCTTTTCTACTCCAAAAAATAGAATTGTCTGCTTTATTCGATAAGGCCATTTTATGAGATTCATCCTCATCATGAAGCATGGCCCACTGGAATTGTCATGTATCCAAACCCATTTCATCATGAACCATAAATCAACATTGGATCGACTACTTCAAGGAAATGTTTGCATGACAATTGTAGCACTTCCAAAATAGAACTTTAATCATCGATGGGATCTTTACGGCATATGGAAGCTTAACAAATTCACCTCCAACCTCTCAATGCCACAAAAAAGCTTTTGGAGAGTCCCCATCACAGCCTCCTTAACATCCAACATTGAACATCCACACTACCTTCACCAGAGAAAATATTACGGAGTTTGATTAGCTTTACGATGCATCTTAATCCATGGCCGACGCTGTCATATTTTTTCTGTTTTAGCGGCAATGAGCAAGAATCAACGACGTAAATGGATGCGATCATTTATGCATACACTTCCTCAAGAAGCGCCATTGGAATGCTGGAGGAATTTAAAAGAAATATGTGATTTGGGTTTAGGTTTTTTTTCAGAAAACGAGCTTAGAAGAGAAATAGAAAATCTCTTTTTTTACAAAAGAATCATGAAGATGGAGAACAATAGGACCCAATTTAGAGATGTATTAAATAGAAATTCAGTAATGTTTCTCTGCAATTTTCTGGGTTTTAGTGATATTTGTCATTCAAGAGAATATATTCCATTAAAAGCAATTTGATGTTTTTGTTAAATTTTTTACTTTTAGTGTTATTTTGTATCAGATTTCTATACCTCTTTGAGGGCAGCATTAGGGACTTCTTTTTCTTGTCTGTTTCTTGAGATTATGTTTAGGGCATTCCAATGGAAGCAATTTGATGGCTGCTTGGATGATTTTTGTGAGTTTTTTTATATCTGTACTCTCTATACCTCTTTGGAGGGTATAGAGCATTTTGGGACTTCTTTTTCAGTTTATTTTGCCTACTTCTTTTGATTATGTTTACGACATTCCAATGGAAGCATTTAGAGGCTGTTTGGATCATTTCTAGGGGGTATTTTGTATCTATACTCTCTGTACCTCTTTGGAGGGTATAGATCATTTATGATAATTTTTTCAATTTATTTTACCTGATTTTAGAGATAATATTCATTACATTACAATGGAAGCAATTTGAAAGCTGTTTGAATAGTTTCTAGGGAGTATTTTGCATCTGTACTCTCTATACCTCCTTGGAGAGTACATATCATTTATATTCTTTTTTTTCCAATTTATTTTTCTTTTTTTGCTAATTTATCTGCACTGATTATGTTTAGGTTATTCAAATGGAAATAGAGGTCGCTGATGGTTATTCAGTTTCATGACACCTCTCAGTACCCCTTGGAGGGTACATACTTTAGACCTTTTCAGCTTTATTTTCCCCGCTTCTAGATTATGTTTACACTGCTTGATGGGTCGCTGGAGGATTTCTGGAGTTTTTTTCATATGTACTCTTTGTATTCTTGAGAGCATTTTGGACTTTTTCCAGCTTACTTTGCCTACTTTTGATTATGTTCATTATATTCTAATGGAAGCAATTTGATCGTTTGATGATTTCGATTTTTCATCTCAGATTGTAACATATTTTTGTATCTGCTTACGATAAATGGTCAATGAGTCATTGCGATGAATAAGTCATCATGTCTAATGACCCAAATTTGGGGAAACTCCTTGGCACCACTATTCAGAATGAAACAGAGGCGTATGCACTATACTGTGATTATGCACATCAAATTGGCTTCAGTATTCAGATAGACTATACTAGTTATTGGCCAAACTCAAAGAAATTGAAATCAAAAGATTTTCTATGTGCAAAAGCTGGTCGGAAGAAGTCTGCCAGTCTAAATGGCTTAACAAAATTCTAGAAAGTTGATACAAAAACTGGTTATCCAGCCATGATTAGATTCTGTTGATTTGTAAGGGAATTGGACGATTAAAAAACATAAAGAAAGTCATAATCATTCTTTGGCAGAGCCTGCTGACCTACATCTTATCAGAAACTTAAAGAATAAAAATGCATCCAAAACATGGACTGTGCATTTCGATAAGACTACCCTAGAAGTAACTTGTACTTGCAAAAAATTTAAAATGATGGGATTACTTTGTGCCCACTATATCAGAGTTCTTAATGAAGATATTGAGATTCCAAGTATCTTCTCATGCATGGTCTACCAGAAGCAAAAGAGGGATATTTATATTGATAGTGCATACAAAAATTAAGAGATGTTAAGCATGTAGAAAATGCTACGGCATTATTTTCGGAATCTCATAAGTCGATATGCATATCAAATAAGCTGCCGCAATGTGGCAATCGAGAGTGAGGACTATATGCTTGATCCCTAAAAAACTATATGATGATATCAACTCTATAATAAGTGGGAATTCTCCTGACAAAGCAAGAAGAAGAAGTCAACCGCAGAACAGGGAAAAGACATCTTAAAGGATCCGCTGCAACGCCCAAAAGGTGTTTCCAACTCAAGGCTGGATAAGGGAGAAATCCAAGAAAGCCAAGAGTAATTTTCTATTTACGTATTAGTTTTTAGTATTTTAAATATTGTTGTTAATCTTCAAACTCTTCTACTTTTTTTGTTGCAGAAACCAAAGTACAGTCTGATAGTGTTGATGAACGTGTTTCATCACAAGTTGCATCACCTTTCTCTGTTATGCCAGAGTATTTTTCAGAGGTACGCATAGAATATCACATATCAATGCTGTAAGAAATCATCAACTAATATGATGTTCTACATGCAGGAATTTAACTCGAGCTACAATCAATCGTAAGGGTACTACGATGATGGATATTATTTCAAGAAAATATTTTGATGCATGACATTATCTAGTTTTGTGTTCTTCGACTGTACAATCTTTTCTGTAATACTTTAGAGTCCTTAAGATGACTCTCTTTAACTTAACAGACACACCAAGATATTTAGATCAGATTTAGCTAGGGATTTTCTCATTGACTGCTTGTAGCTCTTTAAGCAAGAAGGATTGAGTTAATCCCTGAGGACCTTGTAATCATTGGATCAGAGCAATAAATAATAAATATATTTTGCATCCTGCATTCCCTAATACCGATCATTTATTGCCTTTTTTTCAGTTTATTTTGCCTGATTCTAGAAATAATGTTCATTACATTCCAGTTCAGGCAATTTGATGGCTGCTTGGATGATTTCTGGGAGTTTTTTTGCATCTGTACTCTTTATACCTCTTTGGAGGGTATAGAGCAATTTGGGACCTCTTTTTTCAGTTTATTTTGCCTATTTCTTGAGATAATGTTTAGGGCACTCCAATGGAAATAATTTGATGGCTGCTTGGATGATTTCTGTGAGTTTTTTTGCATCTGTACTCTCTGTATCTCTTTGGAGGGTATAGAGCATTTATAGACTTCTTTTTTCAGTTTATTTTACCTATTTCTTCAGATAATGTTCATTACATTACAACGGAAGCAATCTGGGAGCTGCTTGGATGATTTGTGGGGGTATTTTGCATCTGTACTCTCTGTACCTCTCCAGAGGGTACAGATCATTTATGGCCTTTTTACTAGTTTATTTTGTCTAATTCTAGAGATAATGTTCATTACATTACAATGGAAGCAATTTGAAAGCTGTTTGGATGGTTTCTAGGGGGTATTTTATATCTGTATTCTCTGTACCTCTCCTGAGGGTACAGATCATTTATGACATTTTTTTTAGTTTATTTTGTCTATTTATTGAGATTATGTTTAGGGCATTCCAATTGAAGCAATTTGATGGCTGCTTGGATGGTTTATTTGGGGTATTTTGCATCTGTACTCTTTGTATCTCTTTGGAGAGAACAGAGCATTTAGAGACTTCTTTTTCTAGTTTATTTTGCCCATTTCTTGAAATTATGTTTAGGGCATTCTAATGGAAGCAATTTGATTGCTGCTTGGATGGTTTATTTGGGGTATTTTACATCTGTACTCTTTGTACCTCTTTGGAGGGAACAGAGCATTTAGGGACTTCTTTTTCCAGTTTATTTTGTCCATTTCTTGAGATTATATTTAGGGCATTCAAATGGAAGCAATTTGATGGCTGCTTAGATGATTTATTTGGGGTATTATGCATCTATACCTCAGACTTCAAGAGAATAGCATTTAGGGACTTTTCCAGCTTATTTTGTTTCTTGAGATTATGTTTAGCATTCCAATGGAAGCAATTTGATGGTCGTTTGGATAATTTCGGGAGTTATTTTGCATCTCAGATTCTGTCTCTCTCGATAATTTATGACTTTTTTTCAGTTTCTTTTGGCCTAATTATTGAGATTATATTTAGGGCACTCCAATGGAAGCAATTTGATGGCTGCTTGGATGATTTCTGGGAGTTTTTTTGTATCTGTACTCTCTGCACCTCTTTGGAGGGTACAGAGCATTAAGGGACTTCTTTTTCCAGTTTATTTTGTCTACTTCTTTTGATTATGTTTAGGGCATTCCAATGGAAGCATTTGAGGTCGCTTTGGATGGTTTCTGGGGTATTTTATCAGACTGTACCTCTTTGGAGGGTACAGATCATTTATGGCATTTTTCCCAATTTATTTTGCCTTTTTATTGAGATTATATTTAGAGCATTCCAATGGAAGCAATTTGATGGCTGCTTGGATGATTTCTGGGTGTTATTTTGCATCTGTACTCTCTATACCTCTTTGGAGGGTACAGAGCATTTAGGGACTTTTTTTTCTAGTTTATTTTGCCTATTTCCTGAGATTATGTTTAGGGCATTCTAATGGAAGCAATTTGATGGCTGCTTGGATGATTTCTGGAAGTTTTTTTGCATCTGTACTCTCTGTACCTCTTTAGAGCGTAGATAGCATTTTGGGACTTCTTTTTCCAGTTTTTTTGTCTGTTTATTGAGATTATGTTTAAGGCATTCCAATGGAAGCTATTTGATGGCTGCTTGGATGATTTCTGGGTATTTTTTTTGCATCTGTACTCTCTGTACCTCTTTGGAGGGTACAGAGCATTTATGGACTATCTAGAAGATATCTATAAGAAAGGATATCTAGAATTAATTTTTTATTAGTATTAAGTTAGTTGGCAAATTTAATCTTATAATGTGATGGCAAATTTAAAAAGCCTCTTAATCTATCAGATACACTATTCAAGAATTGAATTATTATATAATTAAATATTATAAGTTATCTCTTTCGATAAGTTTCATTATAGTTATAAATAATTAAATTTTTCATATCGAATGAGACAAAAAATACTATTTTTATAATAGATTAACTTATTTTATTTTGTTTCATCTAAATAAATAGACAAGTCACCGATAAGATTCAAGTTAATATTGAACTTCATTTCATTTCAGCATGAAAGCATACTAAGAATACATATGAGTTAATTTTTTTAACTGTTTTATTTTCATAATAAAAAAATAGCTAACAACAATCATAATCGTATTTTAATACATATGAGTTAAAATTAAAACTGTTAAAATATCATAGTTTTACAATCAAAATTTACTTACACCAACTATAATAATTTTATAATCAATATTTAAAAAAAAAAGATAATCCCTAATGGCCAGTAATCCCTAATTTAATTTTATGCATTAATATTATGCATTCTGTGGGATAACATTTATTTTATGCATTCGGCTGCATTAATTTTATGCATTCTGCTCATAACAAAATGACCATACCATAAAAAATGATTTTAAATGCAGATTTCTTTCAAGAATATAGCCCCAAAAAACCAAATCCATAAGATAAAAATATGATTGCTTGGAGTAAAATATCATCCTGAGTAAAATATCAAATCAAACTATATGAAATGAGAAAAGAAGTTACAAAAGCGAGTAAAATATCATCCCGCATCCATAAACGATCCATTCACTTCAACAAAAATAAGTCTTCAAGCCACCAAACCAATGCATTATACAAAATCCTATATCAAACTAAATCTATTGTTCTCAATTTAGATTTTAAGTCCCAAACAAAATATAGCAACTCAAATATATTCATCTTCTTTGGCCAATCCCGGTAGTCTACCCCCCAATCGGAGGTTTACTGATTGCTGCCTCCATGTATTTGCAGACAAACATTCCGCAGTCGACACTATTTTTTTGGATTAGTATCCCACTCACCATTTCAATTGGTCATTTTATAGGATCGCTCGCAAAAGATTGGCCAGCATCTTCAACAAGTAATTTGATCTGAATAGCCAGAACATAATCTCAATTAGTTGGCCCAGAAAAAAAAAATAGTTAAGAGGAACCAAATTTGAAAAATGTTCTTACAATCTCAGGAAGAATGCTCTTATGGGTTGGTTTGGGTAACAAGTCATAAAAATATCAGGCTCCTGACTTCATATGCTAACCAGAGTGTCCAAGTTAATTATCTATAACCGGCAAAGATTAACTCAATACACCGTTCGTGACATGTTGGATAAACATTTTGCTTTCCCATACCGGCATGAGAAAAGAAGAGAACGATAGATTATAACTTTTATCTAAACAAACAAGAATTGAATTGTAATACATTCCAATATACCCAATGCAAGTATGAAATGTACAAATACGACATACAAACATGACAAATACTTCTACAAGAACGCCAAGGCAGCATCCGAGAGATATCGACCACGAACTCATCGACCGCCTCGTGGTAATAATGATATTCCCAACCATGAATATTGTATCACCCCTACAAGTGATAAATATTTTAAAGTGATCTTAATTAAACGAATAGGTTATTTTATGTATAAAGGAGCTGATTAAGGATTGACTTACTTGTCCTCGAATCGAGAGCATGACGTGTCAATAAGATCGAGCATCGGCTTAGGCAAAATAGCTCTGGATGAGAACTCAACAACTGAAATGCCTCTGATGGCTGCAAGGAAATTACTGATGATGAAAGTTAGTGATGAAGAGCTAGATTCACTATGAATTAAGGATCGATCTACTGAGTATTTTTCATACCTCCGATTGATGCTCCTCCACCACAATGATAGCAGTCTGTGGGTAATTGACCTTTACTGGCTCATATTTGTGAACCAATAAAAATATTTAGTAAAATCTATTTCTATTATCTCAAATTTAAAAGAAAGTAACTTAATACCTCTGCTGCCGGCTTCTCATCTTGAGTGGAGGCCATCACATCACTTATTCTTGCTCGTGTGTGTGTGAAGGGAAACTAAGCCTTTCCTCTTCCTTATCTCGAGCTTTCACACCACTCAATCGCCGACATGTTTGAGCATCATCATGTAGTGGCCTCCTCCACAAGAACTTCACCTACGGCCAATTCCACATGGGCTTCCCTGGAAGTATCCAACTGATAGGAAGCTCCCGTGGTAGCCTCCACAAGAGCTTCCTCTCTCCTGCATTCCTCGGTTTTCCAAGTGGTAGAAGAGTTTCCCATGGTGACCCCACAAGAACCTCCCCCACACTTGGGGTGGTAGGACCAGCAAGAATTTCCTGAGAAAGAACCAAATCAAGCCCATCCATCCTCTCTGTCATTGTTGCATGAAAAGACGATACTGTATCTTTCAAGTCCCTGAAACCTGCAAGTATTCTCTCCACCGCAAAGCCTGTTGTGGGGGTAGTAGCAGATAGTAATAGAGGGCAGGCTAGATACACTGGATGGGGGAGAATATCGAGGAGAGATATATGGAGAGTCAGTGGGGGCTGCACTAATTGGACTTAAAATGGGACTGCTATTGGGCTCGACATGTAGATTGTGGGGACACCAAAGAGGGTTCTCTCTTCTAATATGTCCTCGAATGAAAGGTAGACCTGTGATAAACTGATGAGAAAATGTGAAGATATACAACATAAATAAAGACATTCTTATATGAACTAAGTGATATTATTATATGTCACCTGGTGTCCTCTCAAACCAGTGAAAGCATTATTTGGAAACTCTATTTTTGCCCATCGCAAAGATAATGCTGCAGATGGAAATGACGCTTATGATGCTTATGTGCTCATACCATATCTACAATGAATATTTTAAATAGTAAACTTCAACGCATTAAATTACACATTCCTGGAGATATAGAACATACCATCAGAAGAGTGACAAAGCCACTCATCTAACCGGCTGCCCTCTGGGTCTGAATCTTTGATATAATAACATCAAATTGGAAAATTAGAAAGTCCCAAATGGCCTCTGCCCAGTTGTATTCAGCAAATCTATCTATATCATTGACGTAGGAAATCAATTTCGATGCCACCCTGTAATTGTGATATACAAAAAATAGATTTGACAGCAGAAAATGTATGTACAACTGCACAAACTGTGCTACAGACAACGAGCAATCTAAATTCTTAAGTTGATTCTTGTAGTCTGATGAACTGAACTGCAATAGTTGGGATTTCTACCATAAGACCTTCTCCCCTCTGTTTGGCATCCCTATCATCACTACAACTTCATCGGGGGTGAAAGGAATGCACTACCCACCCAACAAGAAAGCTTGCTTTTCTATGTCCCAGTAAGATAGGATCGATGTAATGGAAACTGAGTCTTGCTTCCGTGGAGTCTAATGAATTGATGGAGATGAAGCCTCTTTAAAATGTCAGTGACTTCATCAAGAAGCGTCGCATACCAACACGCTTTTAGATATCTCAGATCTCAAGTTATCCTTTTCCAAGACATATTAAACTTCAAAAAGAAAAGTTAGTAGATAATGAGTACAGATGCAAATCACCCATCAAAACTAAGCGAACAGCTTCTAAATTATTCCTAATAGAAAGTCAGTCATAAATGATCTGTACCCTCCAAAGAGGTACAGAGAGTACAGATGCAAAAAAACTCACAGAAATCATCCAAGCAGTCATCAAATTGCTTCCATTGAAGTGCCCTAAACATTATCTCAAAAAATAGGCAAAATAAACTGGAAAAAGAAGTCTTAAAATGCTTTGTACCCTCCAAAGAGGTATAGAGAGTACAGATGCAAAAAAAATCCCAAAAATCATCCAAGCAGCCATCAAATTGCTTCCATTGGAGTGCCCTAAACATAATCTCAAGAAACAGACAAAAAAAACTGGAAAAAGAAGTCCCTAAATGTTCTGTTCCCTCCAAAGAGGTACAGAGAGTACAGATGCAAAATACCCTAAATAAATCATCCAAGCAGCCATCAAATTGCTTCCATTGGAATGCCCTAAACATAATCTCAATAAACATGCAAAATAAACTGGAAAAAAAGACATAAATGATTTGTACCCTTAAAAGAGGTACAGAGAATATAGATGCAAAATACATCCCAGAAACCATCCAAACAGCTTTCAAATTGCTTCCATTGTAATGTAATGAACATTATCTCTAAAATCAGGCAAAATAAACTGGAAAAAAGGCCATAAATGATCTGTACCCTCATGAGAGGTACAGAGAGTATAAATACAAAATATCCCCTCAAACCATCCAAGCAGCTCCCAGATTGCTTCCATTGTAATGTAATGAACATTATTTCAAGAAACAGGCAAAATAAACTGGAAAAAGAAGTCCCTAAATGATCTGTACCCTCCAATGAGGTACAAAACAGATGCAAAATATCTCCCAGAAATCATCCAAACAGCCTCCAAATGCTTCTATTGGAATGCCCTAAACATAATCAAAAGAAGTAGGCAAAAAAAATTGGAAAATAAAGTCCTTAAATGCTCTGTACCCTCCAAAGAGATACAGAGAGTACAGATACAAAATACCCCAAATAAACCATCCAAGCAGCCATCAAAATACTTCTATTAGAATGCCCTAAACATAATCTCAATAAACAGGCAAAATAAACTGGAAAAAAGGACATAAATGATCTGTACCCTCCAAAGAGGTATAGAGAGTACAGATGAAAAATACCTCCCAGAAATCATCCAAACAGCTTTCAAATTGCTTCCATTATAATGTAATGAACATTATCTCTAAAATCAGTCAAAATAAACTGGAAAAAAGGTCATAAATGATCTGTACCCTCAGGAGAGGTATAGAGAGTACAGATGCAAAATACCCCCCCAAACCATCCAAGCAGCTCCCAGATTGCTTCCATTGTAATGTAATGAACATTATCTCAAGAAATAGGAAAAATAAATTGAAAAAAGAAATCCCTAAATGATCTGTACCCTCCAATGAGGTACAGAGAGTACAGATGTAAAATACCCCCTAGAAACCATCCAAACAACCTCCAAATGTTCTATTGGAATGCCCTAAACATAATCAAAAGAAGTAGGCAAAATAAATTGGAAAAAGAAGTCCCTAAATGCTCTGTACCCTCCAAAGAGGTATAAAGAGTACAGATACAAAATACCTTAAATAAATCATCCAAGCAGCCATCAAATTGCTTCCATTGGAATGCCCTAAACATAATCTCAATAAACAGACAAACTAAACTAGAAAAAAAGGACATAAATGATATGTATCCTTCAAAGAGGAACAGAGAGTACAGATGCAAAATACCTCCCAGAAATCATCCAAATAGTTTTCAAATTGCTTCCATTATAATGTAATGAACATTATCTCTAGAATCAGACAAAATAAACTAGAAAAAAGGCCATAAATGATCTGTAACCTCAGGAGAGGTACAGAGAGTACAGATACAAAATACCCCCCCCCCAAACCATCCAAGCAGCTCCCAGATTGTTTCCATTGTAATATAATGAATATTATCTTAAAAAATAGGCAAAATAAACTGGAAAAAGAAGTCTCTAAATGATCTGTACCCTCCAATGAGGTACAGAGAGTACAGATGCAAAATACCCCCCAGAAACTATCCAAACAGCCTCCAAATGCTTTCATTGGAATACCCTAAACATAATCAAAAGAAGTAGACAAAATAAACTAAAAAAAGAAGTCCATAAATGCTTTGTACCCTCCAAAGAGGTACAAAGAGTACAGATGCAAAATACCCCAAATAAATCATCCAAGCACCCATCAAATTGCTTCCATTATAATGCCTTAAACATAATCTCAATAAACAGGCAAAATAAACTGAAAAAAAGGCCATAAATGATTTGTACCCTCCAAAGAGGTACAGAGAGTACAGATGCAAAATACCCCCTAGAAACCATCCAAACAGCCTTCAAATTACTTCCATTATAATGCTCTAAATATAATCTCAATAATTAGGCCAAAAGAAACTGAAAAAAGTCAGCCCTAAATTATCTGTACCCTCAGGAGAGGTACAGAGAGTACAGATGCAAAAAAAACTCCTAGAAATCATCTAAGCATCCATCAAATTGCTTCCATTGGAATGCCCCAAATATAATCTCAAGAAGAATGCAAGATAAAATGAAAAAAATTTACCCTAAATAATATGTACTCAAGAGAGGTACGAAGAGTACAGATGCAAAATACCCCCAGAAACTATCCAAACAGCCTTCATATTGCTTTCATTGGAATGCCCTAAATATAATCTCAAGAAGAAGGCAAGATAAATTGAAAAAAGTAGTCCCTAAATGATCTGTACTCTCAAGAGAGGCACAGAGAGTACATATGCAAAAAAAAACCCCTGAAACCATCCAAACAGCCTCCAAATTGCTTACATTTGAATGTAATGAACATAATCTCAAGAAACAGGCTAAATAAACTAGAAAAAAGCCCTAAATGCTATGTACCCTCGAGAGAGGTACAGAGAGTACAAATACAAAATAACATATAAAAAACAACTAATCTTTCACTAGACAGTGAGAAGAACAGAGTAAACCTAAATTCATTTAAGTTCGGGAATGCACGTGTAAATACCTCATGTAGTCACCTACAATACCTCAATTTTTGATTCGCTTTATCACTAAGCAAAGGCCGAACGTGCGCCGATCAAGAATGGGAGCTAAGCTAAGAAAAAATCCTTCGTCGAAAGAAAGCCCTAAATTATTCTGTGGCGAGGAATGTCGAATGACAATATCATCTCGTTCTTCTTCTCCCGCTTTTTGAATGACACGGGCCGGGTCGGGCCAGGGGAAGTGTAAACGGCATCGTGAATACGTCATCCCTTTACGCCGCTCGCCATTCGCTAACCGCTAAAACGGGGAAAAAATACTGGACGTAATACGCGTCGGCCATGGATTGGAGTCCGCACGTAAAACTACGTGCAGACTCCGGACGTAATATTTTCTCCTTCACCAGAGCATAGCATTAAAAAGAAGGAGCCCTAATTATAGAGCCTCCCTATATAATCAACCCATAACATCAATCTTCCTGAAGCTATCACCGTCATTCACCGTATTCCAGCTATTATATGCGCATCATCAACATCGATTAATTCCAAAATTAAACAAAAAGACAACCTTCACGGATTCCAGAATCGACTCACCTCAATAAAGAATCCATAGAAGGTTTGTCATTTATTGCAGGTAGGTACAAAAAAATGGAAGTGGGCGTCAGCACTTACCGGTTCCATGACATCGCGAGATGGATGCGGCCGGCGCAGGGAGCCGGTACTTCGCCATTGAACGATGCCTTGCCTTACGGAGATATCCTAGCCTTTTGGCCGGTGCGGAAAGCACTCCGATGCTCCCAATCACTGCAGCCATGACTTCTGTATGAATTGGAACGTTGAATAGCCCCACGGATTGCTGGTAGATTTAATTCCATTTTGCGTGACGCAGGTTATCAGTGAGAGCAGCCTGCGGTTTAGGATTTAAAGCTCCTCGTGGGACGCCAACCCAATGTTCAGGATTGCCATTTCTAAAGCAATTGGCCTATCGTGCTTCGCTGATTAATGCTGTGTTACCGATTATTTGGTATCTTTATGTACTAAATATCTTTTTAAAAAAATGCACTATTTTAAGAAATGAGCCTTTCTTGAGAATTTTAAAATTATTTTTTTAAAAATGTTTATTCATCAATCTTTTTTTTGGAAAATTGTTAAGGGCATTTGCCCAATTCATTCCAAAGTATAATGAGGTTACATGTATGAAGGAAAAAACTACAAGTTACAGAAATTAGTAGAACTACAAAAACTAACAAAGAAAGCACCTACATAGAGGCCTTTCCAAGGAAAAACTAAAGACTGGAACAAATGTCTAATGCTTCTGAAATAAAAGAGCTGAACTTATGCTGGAATCCAGCAGAAATTGCAATATTGCCTAAGCACATAGACTTCCAAAGAAAAGAAAAAGCATGGCGAGAAATGTAATTCTTAACGTAAAGAGCTGGACTCAGACTCAAAACCAGTATGAACTAAAGCAGCCAGATCACCGATAGCACTTCACCAAAAAGTAAATTGATTGATTGAGAGCCTATGGTTACCTTCATAGCCTTCCGATGGGAACCACAGAAAAAAGATGATAACCAGGTTGCTTTGAGTGTCATCCAACAGGACTCTCCAATTGATAAATGCTGCAGTCATCATCATCCAGATTTTACCCGATGAACGAGCCTTTGAAGATCATGGGGGGATGTAGAGGGGGGAGAAGAAGAGGCGAATTAACGGACTATACCCACCAACCAACTTTGAATAGATTGCTTAACAGAGGGGGGCCATTTATCTTTAATTTTCCACCTTGAGACTTTATACCCAATTCGATTTTTTATTTGAAACATAAGAGCTTGGGTACTAGAAGAGGTAGCTGCAAATAGCATACTATTTCTTTCTTTCCATATTGAATAAACCGATAATAAGATAATGCAAATACTTGATAGATTTGTGTAAATGGATATCCACATTACCCAATATTTGCTTGTGGTTGAATTAAGAAGGAAGAATTTCCCATTAGGTAGAAGATTTCTGATGATATTCATTGAAAATGGGCATTCAAAAAATAAATGATTGTGGGATTCAATTGAGTTTTGGCAAAAATAGCACAGCAGAGCCGAGCCTATACCTCTTTTTGCAAGCACATCTGATGTCTTAAGGCATCCCAAATAGGCCATCCAACAATATAGGGCATAATTTAAAGCACTCCCTTTAAACCAGATTTCTCTATACCAGCTTGTATGAGATGAGCTATCAAAAAGAGCAGATTTAAAAAGTCTGTTAGAAGGATTTTTATCCCCCTCCCAAGAAATCCAATCAGTTCCTCCAAATATTTGCACACAATTTATTTTATCCAGCACTAATGAGAATTCATGATGTGAGGCCCAGGGAAGGCACCACTTCCCATTTATAATAAGAGAATTAACTTTAGCATCCAAAGGAAGACCCAGCAAGCTGAATTTGTTGCCCCCCATTAGCGAAAAAATCTGTTATCACACCAAGGATCACGATAAAGGGACAAGGAGCTCCCATCACCAACATTAAATTTAAACTTAGCCTTAAACCTTAGAGCTATGCATCTCAGTTCTTTCCAAAAGGAAGAAACCCTATGATTAGAAAGCTCCCAAACAACACAATATTTATTTTCCAACCAGCTAGCTACAAGGGACTCTTTCTTAAGTATCTTCCATAGCATTTTTAGTTTACTCAAAGAGTTAAGAGCAGCAGCAGAGAGGAGACCGGACCCCCCCATATCCCTTGGAAGAGTAATTTTAGACCATGAAATAGTGTGTAGTTTTTTAAAACCTCCATTATGATAAAAGAAATTTGAGGTGAAGGAATCTAGCTTCTTTAATATGCTTTTAGGGATGGAAATAGATCTAAACCAATAGGTTAGAAGATTGTTCTGATGATCTAATTAATGATACCTCCCACCAAGTGAAAGGAATTTGCATTTCCACCAACCATCTATTGAGTTTATCGAAAGAGTGTTGAAATGTGCCACTTTAATTTGGCCTGCCACTAAAGGAAGACCAAGGTAGGTAAAGGGCAGAGATCCTCTCATGATTTTAAGGTGCTGGTCAAGATATCCCACCCTAGTAGATTCATTTGAAAAATAAATGATAGATTTCTCCTGATTGATATTTAATCCCATATAAGAATTTAAAGCCTCAAGACATCCTAATAGAGAGGAGAGAGTAGAATGATTAGCTTTACCCATAGTAAGAAGATCGTCAGCAAAAAGTAGATGTGAAACTTTGCAGGACCCCACTGTGAAAGGATTATAAAGCTTGAGATTCACTTCTCTGTCCAGCAAACAAGAGAAGGTGTCTATGGCAATGGTAAATAGAAAGGGGGAAAGGGGACATCCCTGCCTCAGACCAGTGGTTGACATAAAGCAACCCTTAATTTCTCCATTAAGGACCACAGAGAATGGGACATCTTCTATGCATGCCTCCACCCATTTTACAAATCGCATTGGAAAGCCTTTAGCCAACATCCTATGAATTAGAGATTTACGATTAATAGAGTCAAATGCTTTCCACGAGATCAAGTTTAGAAACAAACTCTGTTGTTTATCTCCTTAGATATTTCATTTGCCATAGCCAAGCAATGCAATATCTCTTCCCTTTATGAAAGGCGATGGATTAATAAGTGATGGAAGGGATTTCTTTAATCGATTGGCCAATACCTTTGCTATAACCTTATAGAAGAAATTGCAAAGAGAGATCGGCCTGAAGTCAGAAATGTAGCTCGAATGATTCACCTTAGGTATAAGAGCTAGTAGAGTGTGCTTGAAACATCTCGGCAGTTTAGATGAAGTGAAAAAATAATGTACAGCTTTCATGAATTATTTCCCGGTAATTTCTCATGTTGATAAGAAAAACTTGGAATTAAAGCCATCGTGGAGCTTTGTTTTCATTTATGCTTTTAATTGCAGAAAATTTCCTTGTCACTTATTTCAGCCTCAAGATCTTCAACCTGCCATAAAGGGACAGATTCTCCCAAAGGGAGATCCAAGGAGTGCCATGTATTAGCATAATTACGTTATAGAGAAGAATAAAACTTACATATCTCCTCCATAGATTCTCGATTTACCAACAATTTGTGTGTAATTCCCTTATTAAATTAGCATTCTTCCTTTCTTTTATGGAACTATACAGAAATTTCAGATCATCTTCAGAATGAGTTAACCAGTGAACTTTATCCCTTTGCTTTACCCACATGTTCTCCTTTCGAACAAATCAGAATATTTAAGATTTGACTCCTTTACCTCCTGAATATAAGATCGGTTATCAGGATCCTGTTCTAATTTGGAACAAGCCTCTAATTGATCTCTTTTTGCCAGAATAATTTGTGATTGGAGAGAGCAAGGATCCCACTATCTACGCTTAAAAGCTTTTTTAACATTTGCCAACTTCCTAGAAAGCACAAATAAGGGGTCTCCAGAGATATAAATATTCCAAGCTTCAATAGTGACTTGAGCAAAATCAGGATAAATGGACCAATAATTCCTAAACATAAATCTATGAGAAATAGAAGGAACTTACTTGGCAATTGTTATAAGAGGAGAGTGATCGGAAGAGAGGGAGGGGGGAACTTTGTAAAAGGAACTAGGGTAAAAATCTAGCCCAGGGGTTGCATAAAACTCTATCCAAACTTGGAGAAGATCGGTTTAGATACGGATTGGACCATGTAAAGAAACACCTAGAAGGAAGGTCCAACAACTCAGTCATTCAAACATCCCTTGAATTCCAGTGTGTGATTAAGAGATAAAGGATTACCACCAGATTTCTCCTTACTAACCAGACAACAATTGAAATCACCCATTACAATCCAAGGCCCTGCAGATTCAGTTGCAATGGACCTCAATGAACTCCAAAGAGATACTCGAGAATGAACATCATTCTCAGCATAGACACAAGACATCAAAAAAGATACACCTCCGGTTAGAGTAACTTTGCCATGAATAAGTTGAGATGTTTTTAAGATAGGTACAAAATCAAGCCTACTGGAATCCCATTTAATCCATATACGACCTCCCGATATTATTTCAAAGTTAGAACAACTAGATTCGAAAGGAAATAGATTGAATTTCTTCAGAGAGAAGGGGTTAAGCAAGAGCTCAGAATTGACCTTTGTTTCAAGAAGACACAGAATATCTATACAATATTCTTGGATTAACCACTTACAGTCCCGAATCTGGCCCTCAGCAGAAAGCCCGCGTACATTCCAGCTACCTAAGACTGAAAAAATCATTGAGAAGATGAAGAGGAGGGCTTTTTGCCCTTTTTCTGCTTTCCTTTATTGGTAGAAGGGGTAGTATTCTTTTCCCCATTGGGTGGAGCCTTCCCTGGAGTGTTTGGAGTTTTACCTCACGATTTTAATAGCTCGAATCGGTTAGGAGAATTGGCAGCAGATCTAGTTAAGACACCTGAAGCCAAATACTCAATTTATTGTTCCAATGATTGGTCATTATCTATGAACTCCTCATTTAACACAGAATTTGCATCAAGTTCTGTGACATCCTCAATATGGGGAGAAGGGATTGGCGGTTGATTAAGATTGGATGTTAACAAGTTCTGAGCAGAGAGTTTTGGGTTGGCAATTGGTTCCAGACTTGGGTTCTTTAACAGAGAAGTATTTAGGGATACACCATCAGATTGAGAGGTTTTCTTAAGACCTCGAGCACTACCTCTAGAGTTGGGATGAGCTATATTTTGCTCTCTGGGAGCTACCTGGTTTTGAGGGCATTTGTTCTCAGCATGAGAGAAGGACTGACACTTAGTACAACACGAAGGTTTCCAATCGTATATGACTGCTTGATCAAACTTCATGCCGTTCAGGTTTATGGGGATTGAAGCTGGAAGAATAGAAGATGTATTTATTTGCACGCAGATTCTTGCAAATGTAATACGAGCTTTAGATGCTGTAAGGTTGTCCACTGCCAATGGTATACCAATCTGACTAGCCACCTTTGAGAATCCTTTTTCATTCCAGCAACATAAAGGAAAATTAGGAAGCTTGATCCAGAGAGGAATCTCAAAAATTTATTCTTTAGAGGGTCTAAAATTCCATTTCCATTGCTGAAAAATGAATGGCCTGCCATTGAGGAAGCATGGACCGTTATCCCACACGATATTATAGTTTTCCTTGAGAAGAGAAAGAAGTCCCCTTCCAAGGTTAGCAACTCCATATTCCCTTTGAATTTCATTTTTTTTTTCGCAGTGAACCATAGAAACGACCTTTTCCTATCGCATGCCCTACTAAAGACATATCCCACTCTTTTTCCGATAAATCCTCTTCAGAGAAACTCACTTCAGAAGAATCGGGAGGAATAAAGGATAGAGATAAAGATTTGCTCTTGTCATTCTGAGCAATAAGGAGCTCCTTCCAATTAGAAGGAGGCAGTCAATCGATCTCTTACCAAGGAGAGAGGGGTTTGAAGAGGAAGAGTTCAAAGGGGGGAAGGTTTGATTAAAGGCTCTCCATTAGAAGCCATAATGAACAAAGCGTTAGGACCGACCTCCAAGAAGAAGCAGGTCACAAAGGGATCTAGTGGAGAAAAGGGAAAAAAGTGGAAAGATGGATTCGCTGAGCTGCAGAGAGAAAGGAGAACTTACCTTGAAGGAACCCTAGCTGTCGTCTCATTCGGAGCTTGGTCTCAGAGGGTTCTGTTCAATTAAAGATTCTCTCATCCCATTCATCAATCTTTACTCTTTATTATTTATGATTTCAGATTTAGTAATATATCTTTCAAATACTTGAGTATTCATGTTTATATAAAAAACTTAGTATGAGTGATTATCAACTCATTTTAGCATATGAATTGTTCGATGGAAATAATTTTTCTTTTAGTGAAAGATTTTAATTAAGTAATTTCTTCGTAAATAATCTTCTCTTCTTTTAGCTTAGAGCAACAACTATTCTTAAAGATTCCCTTAAAATCATAAACAGTCATATAAATAAATATTTATTCAATAATGAGAATGAATGAAAGCTCTAAATCTTCACGTAGAACCTACTTAAATCATATTTCTTGAGTTAAAATTATTTGAGAATTTTACTATGAGAATTCTCTTGTTAGCAAAAAGTAGAGCAATTCTTTTTCAAGCCTAATATATGCTACTCCCACTTCATTCAATCATTATTGGTGTTATCTCAAACCTTCCCCTACTCTTTCTAGCTTAATTAAATGCCATATTATTATTATTATTATTATTATTATTATTATTATTATTATTATTATTATTATTATTATTATTATTATTGGAGGGGGAGACACAATTCACTGGAAGGAATGGAAAGTCTTGCTTCTTTTGATGCAAAGAATTTATTTTAGTTTTTTCGAGAGCTGAATATGAAATGGGCTAATTTTCTTTATTTTTTTTATTTTTGTTTAAAGAAGACTATTGTGGAACTTTATCATCATGAATTAAGCATCCCTTCTCTTTATGTCTAAAGCAAGGTTGTTAAGAATAATGTAATAATAACATCTTTATTAAATATTTTTATGTAACTTATATGTAACATCTCGCCAAATTGGAAATTCTTCTTTATGCCTCTGTAAATTAGGTTCTTCAACATAAGAACTCTCATCATCATAAAAAAAATGGTGCATAAATTTTATCGCATCTCTATGGGACTTATCATGGCTATCATTTGAGAAAAGAAGAACAATAAAATACATAGCATCACTCCTATTGACACTTGTCACACTTGATTTTAATTTGAGTAATATATATGATAAATAAAAAAAACTCTAAATAAAAATACTCTGACAAATGAGACGATGAAATTGATGTTTTCATTCAATGCTAGATAGTCATATGTATCACATACTTTCTTTGTGATGATTCTATGATGGTCACTATCCTTGCATATTAATTGACCTTGAGTTTTTAGTATTTCATATTGACCTTACTAGTTTGATTGAGGTTGATTTATTACTGTTATTAATTACTAATCATTATATGCATTTATTTTGCTTATTTCTTAAGTTTAACACTATTATAAGTAGGTTGAATGAAATGGATATATATATATATATATATATATATATATATATATATATATATATATATATATATATATATATATATATATATATATATATATATATATATATAGTATATATATATATATATATATATATATATTTGGTGAGGTGGATCTATAATTCTCATTATATTTTTTAGGCTATTGTAATAATTTTAATTTTCTTTGGATTTGGGTTATGATGAAATGCTTAACCTTGAGATAGTTATCGACATAAGTTCTATTCTCAAGTTATTATTGGATGGACTATGTGTACCATTAAATATATTATGAATCTAACCTCACCATTTTGAGTTTTCTCTTTCTTTATAAAAGTCTACAATTTTGAGAGTTTAGGATCTTCTTTTCTTGAACTATCTTTATATTATTACATTTTGAAGGATGGTTTGCTACTCTTTTATTTTTTCACCTTTGTATTTGCCTTTTTTAAAATAGAATTGGACTTCACCTTCTCTCCCCCAACCAAAAAAAAAAAACTTTTGAAAAGCTTTAAAGGTTATTTAATTGTAATTATAAGTATAATATAAATAAATTATTTTTGTGTCTAATAAAAATAAATTATATACAAAGCATTTGTAGAATGGATTTAAAATAACCTATAATTTTTTTATTTTTAACAAACTTAGAATTTACCCAAACCTAGTAAAATTTAGATAAAAAAGCATAACCCCCGATGTCTTCTTCCTCACTCAAGATAACCACCTATGATAGTGTTGACCTCACTTTTGGAGTGAGCTCTGAACTTCCTCATCATAGATCTAGGACTCTTATAGATACTAAGAGTTCATTAGTCTTAAGACACTTCTAGTGATTAAGAGACTTAGAAAAGTTAGTCATAGAGATAGGTTGTGCCTTAGGGATTTAGGAGAGACTTGCCTACCCTATAGCCCAAACCCAATCCTTGCTTCCTTCTTTCAAACCAAACCTCAAATTCAAATTCAAATTCCAAAATCAAATTCAACTATCCAATGATTGAAATCCATCACCAAATTCAAACTCCAAATACCTTCCTAGGCCCTTTGATTTTATCTTATTGACTTAGCCTTAACCAAATCCAAATCAACCCCTATTCCAATTGATTTTCTCAATTATCAAATTCAATCTTAAATCAAATTTTAAATCATAAATCAATTCCAAATTCTAAATGATTGAAATACATGATCAACTCCAAATTCCAAATCAAGACCCTTCTTAAGCCATATGGACCTACCTCCATAAACCTAACCTTTAAACTAACTCTAACTTGGTTGATTTCCTTATAAGTCAATCTCCTTCATTTATATTTATAAATATAAATAAAATCCAAATTCAAACCTTTCAAATCAAATCAAAATAAATTAAACCAAATCAAAACCCAAGTTAGCCCTTTTAACTTACCTCCCTAAGATTAATCAAATTTGCTTCCAAATCACTCCAAACTCAAGTGATTTTCTCATGACTCATTTATATCTTCATTTATATTCACAAATATAAATGAAATATAAATTAAATGACCAAAACCAAACTCAAATCAAATCAAATTCTCAATTTTAGCCCTTTTAGCAAAACTTTTGAACTTTGCGAAACCCAAATCAACTCAAAACTCATGGATTTCTTCATGATTCAATCATTCCTTCAATCATGGATCCAAATATAAAAATAAACCATCATTATCAAACCAAAACTAAGTCAACCCAAATCAAGCCCAAGTTAACCCTTATGATTTGGAATTATCATATGAACCAAAATCCATTTGGCTCCAAACCAATTACAATTGGATTTATATTTCAATCCTAAACTCATATGTGAGTTCAATCAAACTTGAATCAAGCCTTGATCAAGCCAATTGACCCATTTAGGCTCACTTGACCTAAAGTGACCTAAACTTTTAAGCCAAGTTCTAATCTAAAATTGGATTGAATTAAGCTCATCTAAATCTCAATCATGATCTGCAATTATCATGGTGTGATCAACCACCTTGAATTGGGTCAAACCAAATCAAACATATCCTTTGACAAAGTCAACACTTAGCCCAAATAAAATCCAAACTAGCCAAAATATATCATATGCAAAATTGATTGAAACCACTGACCAAAATCCATTCATAATCAATGATTGAACATGACCAAGTCATCAATTGAACCAAACCAAGCCTAATTGGCCACCTGACCTAAGTTGACTCAAATTGGCCTATAAAGCCAAAATGAGTCAAATCATGATTTAATCCAAATTGATTGCAACCAATAGCTCAAGTTCATTCCAAATCACTTGTTAAACTTGACCAAAGCCATGATTGAGCCCAAGTTGAATAATTGGTCAACTTGACCCAACCTAGCCCAAATGGACCTAAAATGTTAAATTGACCAAAATTTAAATTAATTCCAAATTAAATCAAGCCAATGTCTACAATCATTTTTAATCAACCAATTGCACTTGACTCAACACCTAATCTAACATAATTTGGTCAAATTGGTCAAATTGGTCAACTTGACCAATTTGACCCTTTTGAATCAAAATGAGTCAAATTCAAACCTAGGCCAAACCAATCCAAACTAATTGAAGCAAAACATCTCAAGTCATCATATGAACCTAACCCAAGCCTTAGTTTGACCCAATTTGACCAATTGGTCAACCCAACCCAACCTAGCCCAAATGAACCCATTTTGACCAAATGAATCTAAATCCCTCCAAAGCAACTTATGGGACCCTAAGGCTTAGTCAAACCCGACCCAAGCATGCCCTACTTCATTCCCAAATTAGCCTAAAAGCTAAGTGAGCCCCACCAGAGGAATCAACCATAGGATTTAAACCTTAAACCTAATGGATCAAAGCTATAGTCAACTTTCCCATCCCCATCTAAGCTCATTGACACTACATGGAACCCACTATAACTAACCTAGGTCACCAGGACCCTTGGGAGGTGAGTTGACTCACCTCTAACCTAAACCGAGCACCCATTGGATCAAGCCCATGGGAACTTTGCACATTGGGTCCATGGCAGCTCCCCATCACTCCTCCCATCCCTAGCGTGTAACCTGACCCTGATGGAGATAACTCCGGTGGCCGGACGGTGGTGAGCCAGTGCAAAACGTGTGCACGAGCCATCTGTCAATGATGGAAAATTGAGGGGTATGCCCCCTCAATTCGAACAAAATTTCAAAAAGAATCAATTTGTGTGAGTCCCTAAGCCCATTCCGAACTCCCTCAGAGCAATTCCAAGGATCCCCAAGCCCTCTCCATTCGGCCATTGCCATTCCCGTGCGCAAACTGAAATATGACACCCTTCCCTCAAGCAATACTCTCTCTATTAAACCAAATCCAAATTCCTTGCACCCACACCATCCTCATGCCCAATCAAAGCCAACCAAACCAATTCCCAAGCTCCCAAGTGGCCAGAGGTGTGAATTCGATCGATGCTAGATCGAAGCCAAGGCGTGCGCGTGCGTGGATTGGTCGATTGAGCACCCTAGGCCAAATTGAGCTCAGACTTCTTCAATAGAGCCTCCCCTAAACTAGGCAAAGCTACCTCCGACGTTGCATCGCCGGACATTAGCTCCGGTGAGGTAATTCCTCAAAATTGTAGCTTTAGGCCTATGTGTGTTGGTCTTTTGTGAAAGAAATCTCCATGTCGAGGGATTTCAGCCTTTGGATGTGATTGTATGCTCCTTTAGATGGTGTAGGATACATTTGATCCCAATCTGAGCTCAGGTAAGATCAGATCGAACGGAGAAATACGGACGGTGCTCATCTTTCTCTACTCATGAACGAGATAGATCACAAGCCATCCATCTCATGTGATCGAGATGAACAGCTCAGATCAAATCCCACGGTAGATCCTTCGATTTCTTTTTAACCCACAAATTAAATCGTGGATGTCCGATCTTAGATAAGACAACCCACAAAGAAAGTGCGTCCGCCACCGCTAAGTCAGCACGTGGATGTGACTACTTAAATAACAAATATCATTGCGCGTGAAAAGCGTCGCATCGCCACATTACGGATTAAGGGCTTAATTAGGTTAATTAATTGATTTTAATCTTGAAACTTCCTAAAATCATAACTAATTGTAGAAAGATCCAAAAATACAAACTTAGGCTCATTTTGAAGATATTTTAGAGGAGAATATTAGAAAATTATAATTAATTGATTTTGACCAGTGACCTTGGCTTAATTAGGGTTTTATCAAAAATATAATTAGCTCAATTACACTTTAATTAAGAACTCAATTAATCTCAACTTTTTTAAGAATGTTTAGAGAGATGACCTCTGCCTCTCCTATTTTTTTGGAATTTTATTGATTGCTTAATTAGGAAAATTATTTGATTAAGCCCTAATCACTCTCTTAATCCAATTAATTATAATTAAGAATGAACAGTAACTTGATTAATCATTTGAACATAATTATCCCTATTAAATAGTAAGATCACTTAGCGAATGTGATCGGAGATATTTTCCCTTATTCATTTCCTAAGACTTCTTTATCTTTAAAAAATCAAAATAATTAATGAGTTAATGGAATGATTAATTGATTAATTAAGTGATTAAATCTTCAAAATAAGAAAATCAAAATCTAATTAAATGTTTAAATGATTTAGAGATTATGATTGAGGCCTTGCCCTTGATCCTTTCCCCTAAGCTAATTTCATCATTCAACTTAAAAGATAACCAAAACATTTAATCAATTCATTAAAAGCTTAATGAAATTAAAATTAAAAATCAATTCATCCTCACCTAAGCAACCTTTAATTGATCTTGGGTAGCTCCTTGGGTGTTCAATAACCCAAGGTAGGAGGTAATGAAATTATGATTGGCTCACATGTGTGAGAAAATCATAAGAGTAATTAATTGAGATCCCTTAAGCTTAATAACTATTAATCATAAGCCAGTTGCATTAGGCCCCTTTCATTTCTTAGGAGCATTGCAAGTTTACTTTTCATGTGGTTGCATATCATATTGGTTTATTATTAATTAGTTAATTAACTTAAGGTGATATAGGTAAGGGATAATTAATTCATTTAATTCATACCTTAACCTAATCAAAACATAAAATCAACTTAAATATTCTTCATTAAACCAAATTAATTCATACATGGGGAAATGGGTTAGGATTAACAAATATTTGTCATATTTCTTAAATCAAATCAAATTCAAAGATAAAATTCTCCTCAAAAAAATTTTGATTCATTTTAAATAACCTTATTTAATATGATTATCCTTAGAAATTAATTGGGGTTAATGAAATAATGTGTTTACATTCCTTTATTTCTTTCCAATCATCCTAAATATTATTTTCCATATGAAATCATACATTCATTTTTTTTAAAATTAATTAAATAAAATATTTTTTATGTCAAATTGCATGTGTTGGCTAAAATTAAGAATACGAGTGGCTATTATCACTATTAAACAAAAAAAAAACTATTTTTTATAACCTAGAAATTAATTTTTACAAATGAAGTAATGCTAATTATAAATAATTATAAGCTTGCATATGATGATAGTATAATATGTATATTATGAAGTTCTCTTTTTTTTCTCTAAACATGGATTCACATAGGATTTGCAAGTGTATAGTTCATTTGAAAAGAACACAATACTTGCCTAAATCTAATTTTATGAATCTCTATGTTAGGACTTAGGAAGGTTTTTCATATTACACATGTAAATTATACAACCACATCAAATATAATTTCTTGCATGATTCCTTATCCATCTGGTTCTTTTTGTACATTCATATGTATTTGAGAAAAGTGGTATATTAGTTTGGACATCTCGGCGCTATGAGGCTTCAAGTAGCCCTAAGTAGGTTTTGTACCTTACGCCCCTAGTGTAGAAAATAATAATGTCGTACTCACTTAAAACTCTTATACATATGCATGTGTGATGTGGCCAATGAATAAAGAATCAAAAATCAAATAAATAAAAAATAACTTTTACATGGATTTTCCTATCCTTATAGTTATTCATACATTTACATATAGCTAAGAAAAGTGATATATTAGTTTGAACATCTGGCAAGACTTTAAGTAGCCTAAGTAGGACTTGTACTTTCGATATAATAAATCATACTCACTTATAATTTTTATACATGTGAATGTGTATTTAGCTAATGGATGAAAAATCTCTCTTTTCCACATAACAAAAGCACGCATTCATAATTCAATTAACAAATGAAATATTTAAATTTCAAAATACATTTATTTGCATTCATCATCAAAGTATGCTAAGATTTACATTACATATATAGCTATGCTTAAGATTATTCATATGCATGATATACATGATGGAAATAAATGAATGAGTGTGTGTTATGTGATAGTAATCAATCCTAATTAAACTAAACTTAGAGTTAATTAAAACACATAATAAACCATTTACTAAAGAAAATTCATTAATCAATTTACCTTAGAAATTACTTAAGGTAGGAATAAAGGAGAGACTCTCCTCTCTTTCTCTTTATAACACTTTGTTGTTAAGTGTAGGCTATATGAAATAAAGAAAAAAATACTATGTAAAATCCCCAAATCAACTAAACCACTTAAAGAGATATAAATTAAATCCCTCACACTTAGCAAATAATAACTCTAAAGCCTAGTTAGGACATACCACAACACATGCGCATTAAGCTAAGTCACCATTTCTAGCTTTTTGTTAGGGTGGTGCATGGTCTGAAGAATATTTAGTTTTGTGATGTATTATTTTAGACCGGATGCTAAAGTGTATGTGTGTAGCCTAATGTTAGGCCGATATTAGCCTAATCATGTTTTATGCAGGGGTATGCTTAAGGAGCTGCTATAATAAAAATATAAATATTTTTTGCTGTGTAGGTCGCTTAGTCCCAAAGCATAACCAAAGTTAGGACAGATGAACTTGGTTACCCATGTGTGGGGTGCTAAGTCTAAATTATTCCTATAACTGCTTAGGTTGTATGGTGTGTTTAGCTAATATTTATTTTACAGGTGTAGCTAGATTTACCTTCCTTACTTTTACTGTAAATTTTGCATTAGGATTAGGATAAGTGTTATGAGGATTAAGGATGAGCATTGGTTATAAGATCATGTATTATATACCATGTGATGCTTTAGAGCAAGCTACATCCCAATCAAACCAGAAGAAAGAAAGAAATGAAGCAAACCAAGAAATGAAAGATGAAGAGTGAAGAATGGAGGATGAAGAATGAAGACCCCCCCATAACACTTCTCATTCTGTAATTGTAATTATTCTTTCATTGTACCAGGATGTATAAGGGTAGAGCTCACTACCCACATTTCTTTTCGGGTTGTACGATGGTATCGACCACACTGGCCTTTTATTCTTTTGCGATAGCTTCATAAAATTGTTTGATGTTTTGTTTAGCTTATGCATTAGAAATAGCATGCCTTTTTATAGTTTCTTTATGATTGGTGATTGTTGTGTGGCCTGGATGTGATTAGGCTCCTAGGATAAAAATAAATTATCTATCCCATTAACAACTCATAACTAAAATTTTTAAAAAATTCATAACCTCACATAAAATCCTGGGAATTAAATCAAGATAATAAAATTTTTTATAACCCCTTAGTTGGATGATTGAATGTATAATATCATGAATGTCGTATTCTTTCACTCTTGCTAAGAGATGGATTCTATCTATGCCAAAGAATAAAGGCTTAACCTGTAAGTGTCTTTGATGGAAAGACACCTCTTTCTCTTATGATTTAGCCCATAATCAATTTCTCATGCATTTAGGCATACAAAACCCTATAGCTTGTATCAAAATAAAAAGTATAAAAAATTAAATAAAACTTGACAAATTTTGCATTAGATTTAAGTCATTACTCATGCCCTTTATGATCTAGTCTCTTAGGGAGAGAGTTTAAGGACTTAGTTACTTTTTTAAGTAAATAACAGCCTAACCATCTTGTAAAGTATACAACTTGCCTATATGGATTTAAAGTGTAGGAGGAGTTAGCTGGCTGCCACTCTAGGTGGTAATAAGCCCAATAGTCGGGTGGTTTACTCTCTCTTATGGAGGTAAACCATATACCCACATTCTCTTTAGATTTAGGCCGTGCTTTGGCTCTCGCCAAAACTCCCTAGATTTAGGATATGAGGTCCTTGTTTCCCTTTGTGGGCTACAAGCATAAATTCTCACCTATTAGGCATTTCCACAATCTTTTATCGTAGAATTGGAAGTCCTAAATTTTTAATAAAATTTCAACTCAAACAAATAAATCTTCTCATAATTAAAATATATAAAGCCCAACCATAGGATAAATTGGAGTGCTCACTAGGCTTCTTAGTATCATGAGCACTCTCTATCCATTTACCTTGGTTTCGATAAGAACTCTTCCCTTTTGATCTCTCCCACTTGATTTTTAAAAATACAACTAATCCTTTGATAGTGCTACCTTTGAATTCTTTGGAGACAACAATCACTTACTTTAATCGAGAGTATTCTTAAGACATTCATTTTTTCCTTAAGATGTAATTAACTATCGAGGCTTGCCTCCATAGGGAACTTAACAAACTCAATTTGAATAAACCCTGCTTTACTTTTCCATGTAAAGTAGGAGAAAAATCTCTGATATATTTGAAGACCATCATGCATTAAGAGTCCTTATTAGGTGATTAGGTCCATTATAGGGTAGTAACTTCTATCTCATAAGATAGTACATTATTTTTTAATGTCATACCTGATCACTCTAATGTGTACATCTGCAGATTTGTGTGGTGTCCCCTCACATAAACACACCAACACAAAAATAAACACCACAAATTTTTCTGGCGACTCCACCAGGGATGGTTCCTCTCTCCATCTCTAGTAGACAATTGCTATCTCCAAGCATCAATAGTGGACTTGTATTTTATATGAGTCCGAGACTATCTTTCTTTCTATTGTCACTTAGCTTATTTAATTCTTAAGTAAAGTTAGCCAACATCATTTAGGTTTTAGGACCTCACTCTGTGTAGGTCTTGAAACCCCTGTTGGGTTCCCCAATAAGTGAAAACATAACTTATCAATGAAAGGGGAGATAATAAAAATTTGGAACCTCCTCACCACTAGCTTGGTGAGGCAAGGTTCATCATAAAATTTAAGGAAAATAATTCCTTTCACAAAAAATGACACTTTCCAAAAGCACCTTTATAGAAGCTCACAAAATCATAAAGTCAAAACCCCTCCATGATTGCTACATGGAGGTTCTTTTCAAAAGTAGATCATGTCATGTCGATTCTCATTTAATATATCCAAATTTGTTAAGTGAGAATCCCTATTTGAATTAAACATAAATTTGACCTTCACTTAACAATTTCAATTTGTTAAGTGAGGATCCCTATTTGAATAAAACATAAAATTTGACTTTCATTTAACAATTTCAATTTGTTAAGTGGGGGTCTCATTTTCAAGAACATAAAATTTGAATTTCACTTAACAATTTCAATTTGTCATTTTTAAAACATAAAATTTGATTTTCACTTAACAAATTCAATTTGTTAAGTGGGGGTCTCATTTTCAAAACATGAAATTTGACTTTCACTTAACAAATTCAATTTGTTAAGTGGGGGTCTCATCTTTCAAAATATAAAATTTGATCTTCACTTAACAATTTCAATTTGTTAAGTGAGGGTTTCATTCTCAAACATGAATTTGATCTTCACTTAATTCCAACTTGTTAAGTGAGGGTCTTATTTTCAAAATATTTGACCTTCACTTAACATATTCAATTTTTTTGCTAAGTGGGGTCTCATTTTATTTTAATTTTAAATTTGACTTTCACTTAATAATTCCAATTTGTTAAGTGGGGGTCTCATTTCCAAAACATAAAATTTGACTTTCACTTAACAATTCTAATTTGTTAGAGAGGATCTCATTTTCAAAAAAATACATTTAGGCTTTAACTTAGATATCCAATATTGCTAAGTAGGAGTCTCATTTTCAAAGCATATGTTTGGTTCTATCTAATACATCAAATTTGTTAAGTAAGAACCACATAACCATGCCATTTTGGATTCCCTTAACATACCAAATTTGTTAAGTGAGGATCCGTTCTCAAGTTATATTACTTTGACTTCCACTTAACACACCAAATTGTTAAGTGGGAATCCCACTTTCAAAAAACATATCAAACACATTTAGGCTTTCACTTAACATGCCAAATTTGCTAAGTGAGTCTTTTTTCAACACACATTTGATCCCTATCCAATTTTTCATATCAACCACACTTGAGCTTTCACTTAACACACTAAATTTATTAAGTGAGAGTCTCATTTTCAAAGGAAAATAAACATATCTCAAACACATTCAGGGCTTTCACTTAACATACTAAATTTTTTAGTGGACTCCCATCTTCAAAGAAAAATAAATATATCTCATAAACAGATGTGGCCTCTACTTAACATACCAAATTTGTTAAGTAGGAAGCCCCATTTTCAAATCAAAATATTACACAATCAAATCTTAACAAGAAAAAATATTTCAAACACATAATCATAAGCTCTTCTTAGCATACCCAAATTTTCTAAGTAGAGGCTCTTTCAAACTATCCATATTTTCAAACAAGAAATGTACAACACAAATAATCTCCAAAAAGAAAGAAATCTCTCCCTAAATTTTTGAACCCCACCCAACCTACCTAAATTGGTTGAGCATGGGTTCTAAAATAAATAAAAAAATCAAATGGCAAAAGACTTTCTTCCAAAACATCTAAATCTCTCCAATGAACCCCACTTAACATATTTGAATTGTTGAGTGTGGGTTCAAAACTCCAAACTTTTGTTACTTGTGTGGAACAACTATCAAGGTAGAAATTTGATACAAGTTATATTTCAATAAATGCAGACATACAGCTCAGAATAGTTAGCGCAGTCTTCGCAGTCTTCACACATGGCCTCTTAGAAGTTTGTTTTCACCTTTATGTTCAGGATGGATCCAACCTCCCTCAAACTGACTCCACCCATCTAGTGTTCTTTGGCCAGGGATTTGAGGGAGCCTGCATCACTTATGAGTGGGCGACCCTAGTCACTATTAGCCGGGATGAGGTGGCTGGGTAGAAGTAGTCATCTACATCAACTTGCCTTCTAACGCCGAGTATCTTTCCCTAAAGGAAGGTTCCGTTAGTGTCACTACTCGGTCGGTTGTTCCCACTCGCTGTGCATGCTAGCAGTTCCTCGTTGGTCCCCTTTAAGGGGAAGGCTATCCTAGCTTTGGAGATAGCCTCCCCTACCTTCGAGGGTAGATCAGCTCTCCTTACTCAACTATACTGCAACATGTACATTGACAATAAGAGCCGCAAGATCAAGCAGCACCACGAGCATGCCGCCCATGAGATGGGTGCCACATCTCACATTACAAATGAGGGTTCTCGTTGTGAGGTTTCTCCATTGCTGACTAGCAACCAGTTCCACCACCTCTCGGCATCAAACGAAGAGGAGGATTATCAAAAAGCTCGCACCTCCTACATACCACAAGGTTTCGACTAGGGACATGAAGAAATCCTATGCCGGTCTATGGACAGTTTTACAACAGGTAGGTAGGGTACATAGATGTTCAGAGTCCAATACAATATTTGACTTGCGATCAATCATTCCTAGGAGTGTTACTAGGCACATTCCGTGTGAGCATTAGAGGCAGATGTATCATGGAGGCGGGAGCAATAGAGGTTTGCCAAACAATCAGCGACCTCAGCTCTAGTTGATTTCCCTAGTCACCGAGCCACCAGGGCTAACAGGACTGATAGCATAGTGTTGGCAGGTACCATCAATCGTAAGGAAAAAGTCTCGGTGAGGGTAGAGCCGATGTTGTCTCCACCATACTAATCCACTCTTCGCCCACCCTCACCAGTTCAGGTCCCACCATCCACCATGCCTACAAAGGCATAGAAGATAGTATCTGGGGAGAAGAAAGCCCCCTTGGTGATCCGGCTATGGCCAAAGGATCCTTCTTCATCTACTCCACCCGTAGGTAGGGTGAGTTCACATACTTGACCTCTACTTGTCTTGGTGAAGGAGTGGCTCGCGACATGTGGTCACACCACCACCACCACTACTAGAGCTAGTGATAGTAGCAACTATAGAAGTGAAAGGGGACAGTTTTGCAGTCCCCATGGTAGTGGATCTCCTTAGGGACACTACTCCACCCATGAGCAATCACGAACACATCTCATCCAGTAGTCATGACCCTCTCAGAGCCAACACTCTTGTGATAGGTAGTGTTAGGTGCATCTCTGTTAGTGAGCACAACCGTTGTACCCATCAACAACGTATATTTGTACCGACATGGTTAGATCATTCCCTAGATGAGATCCTGCAACTTTGTAGAAAGAGAGAGCTTCAAGTGATCGGTCAGTGAGGAGGAAAGGTCACTTTGATCCGGATGAGGATGATCTCCTTGAGGATTGAAGTTCACATGGTCGATACTAGGGGATAACTTTAGAGAGACCGACATGTGAAGGTATTGTAGTTAAAGAGGATGACATTGTCCATTCAACTCAGCACCTCATCCACTAGCTTAGGTAGAGGGATGATCATATTGATCAAATGGGAAAGAAGATCGAAGAGTTGATAGTTGTGGTGTCAGCATTGCAGAATTTAGCTCTGATTTCACAGCCTTCTCCCATAATGGCCGATAGAGCAAAGTTGGCACACAATTTAGATTATCTTAGATGCATTCCTGTAGAGGGAGATAGTGGTAGCCTACATAGGAAGGTGGTGGATAGCATCTCCATGCATGAAAAAGACATCAAACATATGATGGAGCAACAGGTGAGGGATACTTTGACGCAAGCCCAAGGTGGATCATCTGTTCCAAAGGGTAGATCCTATCTGAGGAATTTGATGGTGTCCAATACCTTAAGGGCTTCATGCCTTCATCCTTCAAATTTTTTTATGGAAGTGGGAACCCCTACATAGCACATTTTGAGCGGATGTTGTAATGTCAGTGGTAGCGATGCACTCTTATTTTGCATCTTCGTTAGTAGTTTGATAGGCAACACATTTGATTGGTATACTGAACTATCCAATGGTTCAGTGAAGACATTTGTTGAGTTGGAGTAGCTCTTTATTAAGAGATTTATTGGAGCTCAGCAAAGGGTAACTGTGGGAGGTCTTGTTGTAGCTCAACAACACCCCGGTGAGTTCCTTGTTGATTACATTCTTAAATGGTGCAATTTAAGTATGAAGTATGAACTACAACTATCTGAGCAACATGTCATTGAAATTTTACTTAAGAATATTCATGGCCTGGTCACCTTCATGCTTAAAGGGTTCACCATTTAGACATTTGAGAAATTAATCAACAAGGCAGCTAGTCTACAAGGAGAGGCCAAATAGTTACCTTTTCAAGATCAGTCAAGCCCAGGCATGAAGGCATTTGAGAAAAATCGGCGATCCGATAATTGATAAGGGAAGTAGCGGGTTTAGTTAAGACCTCAAGCTCGGCAACCTCCTCTACTCTTTTGCCACCTCGTTGCCTATGGCCTCCACCGCTTGCTCAGGAGTATCCCCATCTGCAGCATCAACAGCAGTATTCTTATCCACCATCGGTTAACTATCACTTACTTACTTTTTCTGACAAATTGAATAAACCTTATTCACTCGAAAGGGAGGTAGTCAGGAAGATCTTTAAGAACCTCTTAAAGAAGCTTGATTTTAGCCAGGAGGTGGAGGATGTGGGCAAGAGTCATGATCCAAACTTTTGCCCCTACCATGCTAGGTCATGTCTTGGAAGATTGCTTTACCTTTAAGGACTAGCTTGAGCATAGCTACAAGTTGGGTGCCATTGTCATCCCTAAGGAATACCTATTAGAACAACCCTCTAGTTAGGGATAATATTTGGGGATACACACGATCTTCTCATGATAGAGGAAGGTTGGGATATTTCTATCCGAACCTTTAAAAATAATTTCTAAGATCAAGTTACCCTTGCGGTGCACAAGTAGCTCAAACCTCCAACTCTAAAGGTTTGCAACCTAAGAACAACTTGAGAGAGGTAGAAACCCAACAGCAGTAGCGACAGCTTCCACTTGCCCATGAGAGCATATTAGCACAACTGTCGACTGAGTCCAGCACTCATTTGCAGTTGTAGCCATAGCTCATTCAGCTAGTTCTTCTTCTAGCAGTCTGTTGACCTCACCTTTGGAGTGAGCTCTCAACTTTTCCATCTTAGACATAGGACTCATCTTAGACATTAAGAGCTTCCTTAATCTTAACACACTTCTAGTGATTAGGTGAACATTTAACCTAACCCTAGAGACTTATAAGAGTTAGCCATAAGAATGGGTTATGTCTTATGGGTATTAGGAAAACTTGTCTACCCTTTAGCTTGAACCAAATCTTTACTTCCCTCTTTCAAGTCCAACTTCATCCAAATCAAATTCAAATTCAAATCCATTCCAAATCAAATCTTAAACCAATTTCAACTTAATTGATTTTCTTAAATCTTAAATCAAATCTTAAATCTTTCCTAAGCCATTTTGATTTCATCGACTTAGCTCAATTCAAACCCAAAGCAATTCATTCTCAAAAGCTTTTCTTATAACCCATCATTTTCTCATTTATATTTACAAATATAAATGAAATATAAATTCAAATGACCAAAATCAATTGATTTATATTCTCATTTAATACTCAAATCTAAATCAAACCCAAATCCAACCTAAACTCTTTCAAGATAAATCCTTGAACTCCTTCAAATAAAATCTGAATCAATTCAAACTCAAAAGATTTTCTCACAACCCATTTATATTCTCATTTATATTTATAAATATAAATTAAATATAAATTCAAATAACCAAAGCCAAATTCAAAACTCAAGCCCAAATCCAACTTATACCCTTTTAAGTCAAATTCTTGAACTTAGCCAAATCAAAATTAAACCAATCCAAACCTTTGGATTTTCTCTCCAAACAATCAATCCTTCAATCACAAACCAAATATAAACACAAACTTCAATCATCAAACCAAAATCAAATTGACCCAAGTCAAACCCATATTCAACCTTTGAACTTGAAATTGTCAAATGAATCAAAACCCATTTGACTCCAAATCACTTGCAATTGGATTTATATTTCAATCATAAGTCTGTATGTGAGTTCAACCAAACTTGAATCAAGCCTTGATCAAGCCAATTGACTCACTTAGGCTCATTTGACCCAAAGTGACCTAAAACTTTTTGAGCCAAATTAATCCAACCCAAATTGGATTGAACTAAGCCCATATAAGTCTCACATTATGAGTAACAATCATCCTAGGATGATCAATCACTCAAATTAGGTCAAACCAAGTCAAACATAGCCTTTGACCAAGTCAAAACTTAACCCAAATGAAACCTAAACTAGCCAAAATCCACCAAAGATCAAATTGTTTGAAACCATTGATCTAGACCAATCCAAAATCAATGATTGAACATGGCCAAGTCATCATTTGAGCCAAACCTAGCCTAATTGGCCACTTGACCCAAGTTGATCTAAAATGTTAAAATGTGTTAGATCTTGATCTAAGCAAAATTGAATGCAACTAATGGGTCAAATTCATTCTAAATCACTTGTTGAACTTGACTAAAGCTTCAATTGACCAACTAGACCCAACATATCCTAATTGACCATGGACCCACCTTGACCTAAAAGGTCAAATCAACTTGAAATCAAACAAAACCAAAATTGATTAAAATCAAAACTTGTAATACATTTAAAATGATCAACCAAGCTTAAACCAACCCATGACCTAACCCAATTGGGTCAAATGGGTCAAATTGACCAACTTGACCCATTTGACCTAAGTGAACTCAAATGAACTAAAATCAAATATAAATCAAATTGAACCAAACACCCAAGCTACAAATGATCATTTGAACTTGACCTAACCCATGGTTTGACCCAATTTGACCAATTTGTCAACTTGACCCAAGTTGACCCATTTTGACCTAAATGGGTCAACTTGAGCCAAATCATATCAAATAAACTCCAAATTCATTGAAAATTACTTTTTCAATCATTCCAAATATTCCCAAATCAAAATCAAGCGCAATTGACCATTTTACCCTAGGTCAAGGGTAACCTTTGGCCAAATTCACTTGAAATTTAGCCAATTCCTTTTCAAGGCCACTTGGCATTCTCTAGTGGATCATTTGGACACCAAGGAGAATTGCACATGATGGGTTTGGTTTAGCCATGGCCCAACCCAAGGCCAAATCCCACCACTCAAACATTTTCACTTAGATCACCTCCCACACTCATTTAACACATGTGCGCCTCCTCCATTCCACATCTCTGCCAAAACCGAATTACATGGGATCCCTTATAACCTAAACAACCCATTCAATCCAAGCAATTGAAGGAAAATGGAAAGGCAAGCTACGACCATCCGATCCAAGTAGGGGGAGATAAACTCCCCCTCATTTCCACTCAAACCACGACTCTTGCATTCGATTGAGCTCAGAGGATCAAAAGCAAGCATTCACAAGCTTCCCTAAGCTTTTCCAAGCTCTCTCCAATTTCCCTATCTCGATTTTCTTCAAAACCAATACAGGGGAGGTGAGGAGAAATCCCACTTCACTTAATTCACAACCAAACCTCAATCCACTTTGCAAGCACCACTAAGAAGGCAAGTCAAGCTCACCCAAAGCATTTCCCAAGCATCCAAGCCACAGGTTGGGAGACCTAGACCAAAGCCACAAGCCATTGGAGGGAGCTTTGTTCAATTGGGTGATCCAACCTTGAAATGTTTAACAGGGCTTCGTCTCCACCAGACGAAGCACGAAGTTAGCATCTTTTGAACTTTTGAACTTTTAAGAAAACTTTCATAGCTTTTTGCTAGCATCTTTTGAACTTTTAAGCAAGACACCATCATAGCTAATATTCTCTTTGTTTATGTCCTTTTACATGGCTTATTTATAATAGTTTCTGAAAAGTAGATCTAACTACTTTGGTTTCTTTTCACATTTTATCTTTAAGTTCTTGATTTCTTTTCTATTTTATTGGTTGTTGATGTAGCTTTTGATCGGCAAGTTCTTGATTTCTTTTGTTTTTTTTTTAATTGTTTAGTTGTTATAATAGTCGGATCGGCAGAGATCTTTCTTTCATCTTCGCTTTTCGGTTATTTTTTGTAGTAGTCCGATCCGGATCTCAGATATTCGGGAGAGTATGTCTAAACTCATTTTATTGGACAAAGTCCTTTAGCCAAGATAATGTTTTTCTTTCTCTCGTGTTCTCTCTTGTACTGTTGATGTTTGTAGTTCTATTTTGGTTCATATACTCTCAGATTAGTTTATCGAGTTAACAAACAACTTGTTTAATAAAATAAGTGTGCTTAATCGAGCTTGTTTGTGAAAAGCTTGTTGAGAAATATATACAAATTGAATCAAATAAAGTTTATTAAGCATAAAAATAAAATTTTAAATGATATCGCTTATGAACAAATCTGCCTTAATCGAGCCGTAATCTGGCTCATTAACGAGCTTTAAATGATTCTATTCATGAACATAAATTAATTGAACAACAAGTTATTCAAATTTGTTCATTTAGCAATCAAGTATTTACATAAATGATCAAACTCATTTGATTAGTTAATCTAATGAACATGAATGAGCTCTAATCGAGCCGAATCACGAGTAACTCATTGAATGCTTGATTCGTTTGTAGCCCTATTTCTTCCGCGTGATTGGATGCTAATTTATTTGCTTGGCATATATTCCTTAAAACAATTTGTTCTAACTTTGTTGTTCTGCAGGAGCAACAGAATGGTAACTCCCCCTTCAAAATGATCATACTACGCTTCCCTTATAGTATACCCATGAAGAGGACAATCCTCTCAATCAATTGCCCTTAGAGTTCATCTGAATTATTATATATTAATTGGGTACATAGTAAATATTTAATTATTGTATAATCGATATAATATATATATATATATATATATATATATATATATATATATATATATATATATATATATATATATATATATATATATTAATCCGAATAATTTGGACTTAATAACTTCTAAATAATTTCTAAAGGCAGGATTTAATTTTCATGCCCACTCGATAATTGTACCCAAGAATTTGACGCCGTGGAGGAGAAACCCGTGGTGACCGTCTTACGAAGAAAGCTAGTCTTCACTTGTGAGCAGTATTTTCGCAGTCTATTTATGAAAATAATTTCTGTATATATATATATATATATATATATAGATAGATAGATAGATAGTAAAATTTCATTATAAATATATAATAAAATTTTATTAAATTTTTAATATATATATATATATATATATAATAAAATTTCACTACAAATATATAATAAAATTTTATAAAATTTGTAATTTTTAGTATGTTTGAAATCAAGTTAACAGCGGAGACAACTTTTTTTAACATATCAAGCATTTTTTATTTGAATATGTTTTTATTTTTTAATGTTTTTTAAGATGTATTTGTTTAATATCTAATTTTTATTTAAAAAAACATTTTATTTTAAAACGCTTCAAATTATTTTAAAGAGTTTTCGTATTTTTTAAAATAATAATCGCCACCAATATTTGTTATTATTGAAGATATTTATATAAAATATAAAAACTCATAATAATAATTAAAATCACTAAAATAATATTTTTAAACATTTGATTGTATCGCATGGTGATAAAAAATGCATTAATACAACCTCATTCAAGTGATAGAAAAGGCATGATATTTAAAGCTTTGGGAATAATATTATATCAGATATTACACCTAACAGGTAGTTGAACACCTTTTCAATACAAGTACTACGTAGAACTTCCATTCTAAAAAATCCGGACATATCAGACTCTAATAGCAACATAACACCTATCTATTATAAAAAAAATACATTTTTTTACTTAACAATGTTGTTACTGGACGACGCTTAACGATGTTGTTTACGTTCAGCACGTCTCAATTGCCTGCTCAAATAGGATAAAGTCAATATATAGAAGAAATTTAATATATATATATATATATATATATATATATAAGCATATGTTTTTTTTTCCACACAAACCGCCAGAGAGAAAGAAAATCTCATTTCAGTATTTAAGAATGAAGATGGAGAATGAATTTGAAGTTATGATGATTAATAAATTTAATGATGATGTATTAAATAAAAATACATCGGTAAATTTTCTGAATCGTTTTATATGTACAATTTTTTTAGGGTTTATTAGTGATATTTTTTGAAATTCTTTTATTTAATATATATTTCCTACACTCTTAGGAGTTTTTTGTAAGAGGACTTTTGTTTTGTGCTGTTTATATTTTTGTATTCTCATGAGAGTACAACCCATTTTTTCTATTTTTTTTTCAGATTTTTGACCCTGTTTGGTTTTTTTGTATTCTCATGAGAGTACAACCCATATGTACTTTATTTCATTCCACTAGAAATAATTTGAAGGCTAATTGGTTAGTTTTTATGAGTGCTTTGCATCTGTGCTCTCTGTACTCTCATAAGAGTACATGTTATTTTTTTCATTTTATGTCAAATTTTTGATATGTTTGGAGATAATATGTTATATTATATTCCATTAGAAGTAATTTGGAGGCTGATTGATTGATTTTTAGGGGAGATTGTCATATGTACTCTTTGTACTTTTCATGAGAGTACATATTATTTTGTTAATTTTTGTCAGATATTTTAGAATGTTTAGAGAGAATATGTTTATTACATTAGAGTAGTAATAATTTGGAGGCCGTTTGGTTAATTTTTAGAGATATTTTATATATGTACTCTCTGTACTCTCATGTGAGCACAAATTATTTTCTCAATTTCAATCAGATTTTTGGCTTGTTTGGAGAGAATAAGTTTATTACATTCCATTAGAAGCAATTTGATGACTGAGTGGTTAATTTTTAGAAGAGATTTGATTTGATTCTCCTGTACTCTATTCTGACATTTTTCAATTTTCGATTTTTTGGCCTGTTTGGAGAGAATATATTTATTACATTTCATTAAAAGTAATTTGGAGGATGATTAGTTAATTTTGGGGGAAGATTGACATCTGTACTCTCATTAGAGTACAGATTATTTTTTTAATTTCTCTCAGAATTTTTAGCCTTTTGGGAGAGAATATATTTATTACATACCACTAGAAGCAATTTGAAGACTGATTGTTTGGTTTTTAGGAGTATTTTACATATGTACTCTCTGTACTCTCATGAGAATACATATTATTTTCTCAATTCTATCAAGGCACAACCTAAATCTGACAAAAATTGAAAAAATATACCTAAACTAAGGAGCCTTGGTACAAAATGAAGGCACAACCTAAATCTAAGGCGAAAATGGGTATATAGTTTACAAGAGAATAAACCACCGACCGGACTTATTACCGCCTGAGTGGAAGCGCCTAACCTCCTCACGCTTTAAATCCATGTAGGCAAGTCTTATGATTTACAAGATGCCGTTGTTTATTTAGGAAACTAAGTCCTGACTCACCCCAAGAGACTAGAGCATGAGTGGTATGAATCCATGACTTAATCTAATTCAAATTTTATCAAATTTATTTGATTCTTTTGGACTTTTTATTTTGACACAAGCTATGGGATTTTGTACGCCTAAGTGCATGAGAATTTGATTATAGGCCAACAACAACAACAACAACAACAACAACAAGCCTTAATCCCACTAGGTGGGGTCGGCTACATGAATCCTTCGTCTCCATTGTGTCCTATTATGTGTCAAATTCTCATCTAATTCAAGTATACTAAGATCATTTTTTATACATCTTAACCAAGTCTTCTTAGGTCTACCTCTACCTTTCTTAACATAAGGCAAATCTAATGCATCTACTCTCCTAATCGGGACATGACGGTGTGGCCAAACCATCTAGGCGACTCTCCCTAATCTTATGTACCACTGGAGCTACTCCAACTTTTTCCCGAACATACTCATTTTGCATTCTATCTCTAAGAGTAAAGCCACTCATCCACCTAAGCATCCTCATCTCTGTAACACTTAACTTAGAGATAGAATGGTTGGCCAAATCAAGAGAAAAAGGGGTGTCTTCCACTAAAGGCTCTCATAGGTTAAGCCTTGATTCTCTAGCAAAGATGGAAGCTCCCTCTTAACAAGAGTGAAAGAATATGACATGCATGATATTATACATTCATCCATCCAGCTAAGGGGTCACTAAAATTTTATTATCTTGACTTAATTCTTAGGCTTTTATGTGAGGTTATGGGTTGTTTAAAAATTTTAGTTATGAGTTGTTAATTGAGTAGAAAAATTAATTTTTATCCTAAGAGCCTACCGCATCCAGGCCACACATTCAAGCATCAATCATAAATAAACTATGAAAAGCATGATGTTCTAATGCGCAATCTAAACACAACATCAAACAATTTTATAGACTACCGTAAAAGAATAAAAGGCCAGTGCGATCGGGTTCCGCCGTACACCCCAAAAAGAGAAAAGAAAAGATGGGTAGCCAAGTTCTACCCTTATACAACCCGGATTACAAAAATAATATATATGCTATGGGGGTCTTCTTTTCTTCATTTCTTCATTCTCTTTCTTTTGATTTGATTTATTTCAAAGGCATCTGTGGCACCCAGTGGACTAAGCCTTCTGGCCACTGCTCATCCTAATCCCCCATAACACTAATCTTAATTCCTAATGCAAACTTACATCAAAAATAGGAGAAGTAAATTTAGCTGCACCTACAAAACAAATGTTAGCTAAACACACCATACAACCTAAGCAGTTATATGAATAATTTGGACTTAGTACCCGCACATGGGTAACCAATCCCACCTGTCCTAACATGGGTTACACTTAGGGGCTAAGCAACATGCATAGTAAAAGCATTTATATTTTTTTATTATAGCGGCCCCTTTAAGCACAAACCCCTGTAGAAAATATGATTAGGCTAATAACGGCCTAACATCCAGTCTATGAAACATACACCCTAACATCCAGTCTAAAACATTACATCACAAAATAAAATACAACATCATATATACAACGCCCTAACTTAGCACTAGAAGTAGTGACTTAGTATTCTAATGTGTGTGCTTAAGGCTCGTGTAGCAAGACTTTACTAGGCTTCTTTAGTTTATGTTCCAATTTGAAGTTTGAATTTAAATTTTACCTTTGGGTGATTTCAATCTAAATGATTTAATTATTTGATTTTCATTTTTATTTCAATTTTATTGGGTTGAAATGATATTTAGGTTCTCAAGAATGAAGAGTAGAATGAATTCCATCTGTAGACAGGACTCACCCCTATTCCATCCCAATTCTAAGGAATCTAACTAAAGTCCTTAAGTATCTTGATTAGCCCATTTGAATTTGTGTAATTCATCTGATTCGATTTATTTGATTTGATTTAGAATTTAGAATTTGAGTTTATTTAAGTATTTAATTAATTGATTTTGGATTAGAAGTTTTAGTTTAATTGCATCTTGATAATTCAATATCCTTAATGTCTAATGGGATTTAAGTTTGTTTAAATTCATGTGTTTTTGGTTGATTAATTTTAGATTAGGTGTTTTGATTTAGTTGAATCTTGATAATTTAATATCCTTTTAAATAGTTAATTCTTTTCTTTGATCATGGTTATGTGATTTAACTTTATCTTTATTTTATTCGATTGTGGTTCATTTATTTGTAGTTTGATCGGATTAGATTAATTTGGATTTTATTTTTGATTCTAATTGGGTTTGATTCTTTGTAATTGAGATTTTATTTTTAATCACATCCATTTGTCATGTTCATCAAAGTTTGGTTTGCAATTTGATTTCATATATTAGATAGTTAATTAGTTTATTTTATTTAAGTTGAATGAGATTTGATTTGATTCTATATTAAATTGATGAGAATCTTTCTTGATTTAACTTAATTTGATTCAATTTGATTTAATTAGCTTTATTGGTCTTATGGGTTTGCTTAGGTTCAATGTGATTATGTGATTTGTTTAATTAATAAGTGTATTTACATTAATTATAAAGGTTTGTTTAATTTTTTTTAATTTAGTTTCATATTTGTTTAGACAAATGATGTAATTAATGACTTAATGGTTTAGGTTTAATTTAAGTTTTACATCTTAATTATGTTTAATTAAGTTTAAGTTTCATATGATTAATTTAATTAATCTAATTAATTTATTTAAGGGGTGTGATTATTAAATTTAATTATGGATTTGTTTTAAGCTTAATTTTAGAGTTAGCTTTAATGTAACTTATTTAAATTAATTTGATTAATTAAGATGATGGATTAATTTATTAAATCTTCATTAATTAAATGTTTGACTAATTGAGTTTGATGATTTATGATGGGTTTTAATGATTTGATTTATTATGTTTGTTTGATTTCATTAACATGCAATTTAGTTATTAGGTTGAAATATTTAATGGTTATTTAATTATCTCATTCCAAATGGATGTGATTTAATCATAGGTTAATTAAGTTTGCTTTAATTTTATTTAGTTTAATTCGATTAGTATCAAATTATTAAAGTTGTCTAAGTTTGTTAGATTTTGAGTTTGATTTAAAATTTAATCATTCAATTGAGTTTTATTAACTTAAATAGATTTAATCATATTTAATTTAATCTCCTTTAAAGATGATATTTTTCTGATTTAAAGTTTTATTAATGATTTAATGAATGCTTTTCAATTTCGGATTTTTGATTTAATATTTGAGTTATTTTTTTAGATTATATTTTAATTAACTTTTTAATTATTTAAACTCTAATCTTAAGTATTTATTTGAGTTTCTTAAGATTCAAAAGATCAAATCATTTTTTTTAAGAGTCCTAGATATTAATTGAAGTGAGTTAGGTTATCTTGAAGATTTTTGTAAATTTTTGAATTTTTATTTAATTTATTTTATTAAAATTGATAATCTGAATTTAAAAATTTAATTTCTCCCCATCCAGACGTTGTTTTAAGTTGAAATTTTTATTGTAGGCGTATTTTAACATTAGTTTCAATATTTGAAAATCTTAAATTAATCTAACATATATTTTTGGTTTAATTAATGAAATATGGTTTTCCCTAAAACCTAAATTACGCTCATAATACTCAAATTTTGAGTATTTTGGGTTTACTGGATTCCTCTAGGATAGAAGAATCCAACGAGCCCTTGTTTGCAATTTTTGGTCAAGTATTTTATTTTTTATGAATTTTTGAAATTTTAGATGATTTAAATTATTATTTTTTTATTATATATATATACGCGCGGTTTGGGTGGGAAAGACAACAACCCGTGCCTTTCTCTGACCCGATCGCAACCACGGATCGGATGGTCCAGATTATCGGCGATACGGCTCTGATCGCCGGCTCAATCACGCGACGGAGCCGTCCGACGCGAACCGCACGAACTCTCGCATCATGTGATTCGAAGATCGCGCGATCCACGGCGATCGAGTCCCCGATCCGGAACCGGATCGACGGCATCGAGCCGCGTGAACTGTTTTTGGGTATTTTGAAAAATGAAAGTTTCTAAGCCAAAACTTGTCCAAATGGACCCACGCCGACCGACCAAAAAAAATTTTATTTCCTATTTGGATGATTTAAAATAAAAGTGCTAGATTTTCTAAAGGAAATTCCAAGAATCGCGGAAAATTTAATACAAAATATGCAAAATCCTAAGGCCGGCTACAGTTTGATGAAAGTTACCTCACTGGGGATGATTTCTGGCGGGGGTGAAGATTCGAGGGAGATCCTATATGTGTGAAGAAGCTTTAGAGTAATCTTTGGCCTTTGTTTCTCTTCGGAACGCCTCCTTCTCCGATATTTATCGTCGCCTCGTTGGAAGTGCAACTTCTTGTATTATTTGAGCTCAAAGTGGCTAAACGAAGTGGGGGATGGGTTCTCTTTTGCTTTATGGAGTTTTTAGGGGCTGAATAGTGATCGTAGGAAGATATTTCAAGCCTCATCTCCCCCTCTTTTTATAATGGCCGAAAATTTAAAATATTTTTGAATTTTTTCACTCCAAATTGATTGTCATCTTGTTGGGGTGGTTGGGATAGATGCAAGATTGATTGAGGACTTTGGATTTTTGTTCCAAAGTCCTCTCTTGTTGCCATATGATCCGATTTATTCAATTGAAATATTGGGGACATGTGATGGGGGGTTAAGTGCATGTGATGGGAGAATTAAATGAGGTTAGGTGAAATCCTATGTGGGGGATGGTTCATAAGAGATTTAAAATGGGTTGGGTTTGTTTTGGGCTGATCCCAAATGGGTTTGGGTCAAATTTGATCAGCCCCTAATGGGTTTTGGCTTAGTTTCAAGGGATTTGGCCCAATTTAGGTCATATGGGTCATTTTGGGCCAAATTGACTCATTTGACCAAAATTGGCCAAATTAACTTGGGTTATAGGTTGATTCATGTTCAATTGACTAATTGAAGATGAATGTGATCTTTGGTTTGAATCAATTTGGATTTAATTTTGATTTAGGCCACATTGACCCTTTAGGCCAATTTGGGTTAGATTGAGTCAAGTTGACCCAATTAGGCTTAATTGATCAAATTGGGTTTAATTATGGCTTTGGTTAAGTTCAATAATTGATTTGGAATAAACTTGAGCCATTAATTGCAATCAATTTGGGTTAGATCATGATTTGACCGGATTTGGTTCTTTAGGCCAATTTGGGTCAATTTGGATCAAATGGCCAATTGGGCTTGGTTTGGCCCAATTGATTACAATTGATCATCCTAGGGTGATCAGCAATCATGGTGTAAGATTTTGGTGAGCTTGGTTCAATCCAATTTGGGTTGGATTAGAAGTTGGCTCAAATGGGTCTTTTAGGTCAATTTAGGTCAAGTGTGCCTAAGTGAGTCAATTAGTTTGGTTTTGGTTTGATTCAAATTTAGTTGAACTTATATATGAGCCCTAGATTGAAATATAAGTTCAACGACAATCAATTTGGAGTCTAAGAGATTTTGGCTCATTTGAAATTTTCAAGTCGAAAGGGCTAAGTTGGGTTTGACTTGGGTTGGTTTCGATTTGATTTGATGGTTGTAGGTTTCATTTATATTTGGGTGGATAATTGAATGAATGATTGATTCAATAGATAATTCATTAGTTTTGACTTGATCTGGATAGAATTTGGCTAAGTCCAAAGAATTGGGTTAAAGGGTTTTGATTGAGTTTGGATTTAATTTTCGATATAGTTTTGGTCATTTGAATTTGGATTTCATTTATATTTGTGAATATAAATGAAGAAATAATTAATTTATAAAGAGATCAATTGAGTTTGATTTGATTTAAGGAAAGTTTTGGCTAAGCTTATGAATATGGTTCATATGACTTAGGAAGGGTTTTTAGGGTTTAGATTTGATTTTGGGTTTCAATCATTTGGAGTCTAAATTTGAAATTAGATTTGGAATTTGATTTGAATTTGAGATTTGATTTGAGAATTGAGTCTGGATTGAGAAAGTGTATCTAGATTAGGTTTAGGCTATGGGATAGGTAATTTCCTTAAACCCTAAGGCATAGCTTAATCTTATGATTAACACTTCTAAGTCTCTAGGCTTAGGTTAGGTGTTCACCTAATCACTAGATGTGTCTTATGACTAAGGAAATCTTAGTGTCTAGAAGAGTCCTAAGTCTAAGAAGAGAAGGTTAAGAGCTCACTCCAAAAGTGAGATAAACAGTACTCTCATGAGAGTACAATTTATTTTTTCATTTTTTGTCAAATTTTTTTGGCATGTTTGGAGAGAATATGTTTATTGCATTCCATTAGAAGCAATTTAGAGGCCGATTGATTAGTTTTTAGGAGAGATTGACATCTGTACTCTCTATACCCTCATGAGAGTACATATTATTTTTTCATTTTATGTCAAATTTTTTAGCCTGTTTAGAGAAAATATGTTTATTACATTCCACTAGTAGCAATTTGAAAATTGATTGGATGATTTTTAGAAGAGATTTGCAGCTGTACTCTCTATACTCTCATGAGAGTACAAATTATTTTATCATTTTCTGTGAGATTTTTGACCTGTTTGGAGAGAATATGTTTAATACATTCCATTGGAAGAAATTTGGTTGATTGGTTAGTTTTTAGCGAGATTTGCATCTGTACTCTCTATACTCTCATGAGAGTACATATTATTTTTTTCATTCTCTCGCAGATTTTTTGGCCTATTTGGAGATAATATGTTTATTACATTCCATTAGAAGTAATTTAGAGGGTGATTAATTATGGAAGATTGACATATGCACGCTCTGTACTCTCATGAGAGTACAGATTATTTTTTTTCATTTTTTAGGAGAGATTGACATCTGTACTGATTAGTTTTTAGGAGAGATTGACATCTGTACTCTCTATACCCTCATGAGAGTACATATTATTTTTTCATTTTATGTCAAATTTTTTAGCCTGTTTAGAGAAAATATGTTTATTACATTCCACTAGTAGCAATTTGAAAATTGATTGGATGATTTTTAGAAGAGATTTGCAGCTGTACTCTCTATACTCTCATGAGAGTACAAATTATTTTATCATTTTCTGTGAGATTTTTGACCTGTTTGGAGAGAATATGTTTAATACATTCCATTGGAAGAAATTTGGTTGATTGGTTAGTTTTTAGCGAGATTTGCATCTGTACTCTCTATACTCTCATGAGAGTACATATTATTTTTTTCATTCTCTCGCAGATTTTTTGGCCTATTTGGAGATAATATGTTTATTACATTCCATTAGAAGTAATTTAGAGGGTGATTAATTATGGAAGATTGACATATGCACGCTCTGTACTCTCATGAGAGTACAGATTATTTTTTTTCATTTTTTGTCAAATTTTTTGGCCTTTTTGGAGAGAATATGTTTATTACATTCTACTAGAAGTAATTTAGAGGCAAATTAGTTGATTTTTAGAGGTATTTTGCATTTGTACTCTCTGTACTCTCATGAGAGTACATATTATTTTCTCATTTTTAAGCTGTTCTACATGTGACATATTAGTGTTTGCGTAGGTGAATGCGGTAAATGAGCAGTGCGATGATGAAACCATGATGTCTAATGACCCAAATGTGGGAAACTCCAAGCACCACCGCTCGTAATGAAACGGAGGCCTATGCACTATACTGTGATTATGCACATCAAATTGGGTTCACTGTTGGGAAGGATCATACTAGTTATTGGCCAAACTCCATGAAATTGAAATCAAAAGATTTTTTATGTGCAAAAATAGGTCGGAAGAAAGCTACCAATCTAAACTACGCAATTAAATTCCAGAAAATAGGTACAAGGAGTGGTTGTCCGGCCATGATTAGATTTTCTATTGATTTAGATGAGAATTATATGGTTAAAAAATATATAAAAAGTCATAATCATTCATTGGCAAAGCCGGGTGACCTATATCTTTTTAGATCATACAAAGGCATCAACGATGAGAAGACAGTTGTGTTGAAGATAATGACAGAGGCCGAAATTAGAGCGACTGATGCGTTCAACTATCTAAGTGAGGAAGTTGGCGGCGTGAAGAATATTAGCTTCAAAAAAAGAGATGCATTCAATTTCATCCAAAAAGAGAGAAGATCGAGGATTGCGAAATTGGTTTGTACTCTCATGAGAGAATACAGATGCAAAATAGCTCCAAAAAATAACCCAACAGCCACAAAATTGCTCCAAATGGTTTGTAGTTAACATATTCTTTCCAAACATGCCACAAAAGCTGGAAGAAATTGTAAAATTGGTCTATATTCTCATGGAAGTACATAGAGTACACATGAAAAATCGATCAAAAAAGTAATCCCTCAGCCACCAAATTGCTTGAACTGGTATGTCATAAACTTTTTTTCTCCAAACAGGCTAGATTAAGTGAAAAAAATTGAGGAAATAGTCTGTACTCTCACGAGAGTACAGAGAGTACATACTACTCAAAAGAATAATATTAATACTTCAATCAACCTCTAATGGAATCCAATAAATATTTTCTTTCCAAACAAAGCCAAAAAATTGAAAAAATTAGACTTGTACTCATGGAAGTACAGAGAGTACAGATGAAAAATAGCTCAAAAAAGTAACCCATCAGCCTCCAAATTGCTTCAAATTGTATGTCATGAACATTTTTCCTCCAAACATGCCAAAAAAGATTTAAAAATTGAGAAATAGTGTGTACTCTCAGGAGAGTACAGACTATACCTACAAAACTGGTTAAAAAAACTAATATTCAGGCTCCCAACTACATGTAATGGAATCTTTTAAAGATATTCTCTCCAAATAGTCCAAATAATATGGAAACAAATGCGAAAATGATTTATACTCTCATGAGAGTGCAAAGAGTATACATGCAAATCCAAACCAACAAGCATCAACCAACCTACAAATGGCTTATAAGGCTAGATTCAAACAGGTTAAAGAGGCTGAAGAAATAGCTGAAAAAGGGGTCCTAAAGCTCCACATTTATTATCTGCTAAACATGACATCTAGTAGACATGTTATCTCGAAAGCTTCAAAAGTAGAAATAGTTCTAATGGCATCCACAAACACACCGCAGGATACATTTCTAAAGCAATTAATTTTCGATATCAAAATTCAATTGTACATTTGTCAAATCGCTTATTTCATACCCATATAGAAGATAGCATAAGCAAACTACAAGCAATTCATCTTCTTTGGCCAATCCGGTGGTCTACCCACCAATCGGAGGTTTTTGATTGTTGCCATATATTTGCAGACAAATATCCCGTAGTCAACACTGTTTTGTTGGACTGGTAGCCCACTCATCATTTCGATTGATCATTTTGTGAGATCGCTCTTGAAAGACTAATCAACATCTTCGACAAGTAATTTGATCTAAATAGTAAGAAATATAATCAATAAGTAGGCAAATATGCAAAATAGGCAAACCAAAATGAAAACAGTTCTTATAATCTCAGGAAGAATGGCCTTATGAGTTGGGTTTGGCAATAAATCATAAAAATACTAATCCCCGTGCTTAATATGCCCGACCAGGAGTATCCATTGCTGATTATTTATAACTGGAAGTAAGAGTAGCTCAGCCATCGATACACTATCTGCAGTGACATGCTGGATGAACATTTTGCTTTCCTTTTGTAGGCCATATTTAGCATAACTCTACAAGAAGTGAAAAGAAAGTTTATAATTAGTGGCTTCTAACAATCTAAATTAGGAAATGATCGTATTACCCAAAGTTTTATGGAGTAACTTACCCAATGCAGGCATGAAACATATAAATAGGGGATATATAGCCCAGGACATAGCGAGTGCTTCTCGGCCAGTAAATAGGTGAAGGCATCAATGTATGCATTTTATAGATATTGATCCACAAGAACTTGTTATCGGCCTCGTAAAGGATGATATTCCCGAATACGCTATCATCCCTACATGTGAGAAATATGAGAATGTGAGCCTAATTAAATGAATAAGTGATTTTATGTATACAAAAGGAGTTGAATGAAAAATGACTTACTTCTCCTTGAATATGGGGAAGAGGTGTCGATGAGTTGCAGCATTGGCTTGGGCAGGACATCTCTTGATGAGAAAATGATGATATGATGTACCTCAGCTGGCTGCAAGAAAATTAGTGATGAAAAGGTAGATTCACTGTGAAGTATGGATCAATTTACTAAGTTGATGCATACCTCCGCCTGATGCTCCTCAACCACCACGACAGTAGTCGGTGGTTCAGCCACTGACATTGGAGCATCTTTGTAAACTTATAAAAATTTTAGTGAAATTAGCTACTATTAGGTTAAATTAAAAAGAAAGTAAAGCAATACCTCTTTTTCCATTTGCTCATCCTGTGTGGAGGCTACAACAAGAGTTATTCTGCACCGTGACTTCCTGTATGTTAGTGTGAAGGGGAAAGATATAGCTTTCCTCTTCCTCATCTACCGAGCCTTCACACCACGCTCAATGCTACCGAGTAAAGGCTGCGCAGCATCTTCATGTGTAGTTGAAGCCTCCATAGGAGCTTCTCCTGTGGTGGCCTCCACAGGGGTTCTCCCAATGGAAGCCTCCAAAGGGGCTTCTCTAGTGGAAGTCTCCATAAGGGAAGCCCCTCTGATAGCCTCCATAGGAGCCTCTCTTATGGTAACTTCTACCATAGGGGAAGCCATTGTGGTAGCCTCCATAGGAGAAGCTCCTGTGGTAGCCTCCATAGGTGCTGCCCCTATGATAGCTTCCTTAGGAGATTCTCCTGTGATCGCCTCCATAAGAGCTTCCCCCATGCTAGGGATGCTAGGACCCTGCTGCCCAGCAACCACCGCCTCAATAGCAGCTACCCGCGAATCAATTCCATTCATTCTCTCGGTCATTGATGCTTCAAAAGATGATACTCTCTCTCCCAGCGCTCTGAAACTTGCAAGTATCATCTCTACCACAGAGCTTTCTAAATGGCTACTAGTAGAGGGAAGGCTAGATACACTAGTAGGGGGAGAATATCGAGGAGATACATATGGAGATTTAGTGGGAGCTGCACTCATTGGACTAAGAATAGGAATGCTATTGGGCTCGGCATGGGTTTTCTGTTGGGGAGGGGGCAATATTTCAAGGAGCTAGGTCTCCTTTTCTGATATGTTCTCAAATGAAAGGCAGACTTGCGTTACACCGATAAAAAAATGTGATGCTTTACAATATGAATGAATACATTCTAATATAAATAAAGTGAAATTATTTTGTATCACCTGGTGACCTTCAAACCGTGAAGGAGTCATCCAGAACTTTATTTTGGCCATCGTGACATCGCTTTTGGAAGGAAAGGCGCCTTATGATGGCTATGCGCCCGATCCAACGAATATTTATATAAGCTAACTTCAATGCATCAAATATGTTGACTACCATATATTTGTCATAAATCAAGACAAGCCCACAAGTTAAATTCGACGGACTTTGAAGGTGATAAGGCATAAATTGAGGCTCAAAATGTATTAGACATCCCTAAAAATGGCTGAAATGACCTCCGATGAACGAACGAACTTTGCCATCGCGTTCACAACGTCAAAATTGGTCAAAATATAAATATTGTAAAATCTAATGATCAATCGATTAAGCGCTCGAGCTATCAATGTGTCGATACGCATATCAGAGTCGGGAAGTTGCGACGATGTCCGAACGACCTCCGTTCGTGAAATTGATTACGCTGTTAGCTTCAAAACATTGAAATCTATTGAATGAGACTGTTCGTGCTCATTCGGAGAAGTTTGTGCAAATGTCGAATGATTTGAACTGACAACGCACAAATAGAGACTAAAATGCACTTGACGTCACCAAAATCAACTCAAATGACCTTCGAACGATGAACGGACTTTGTTATTGCGTTCAGAATGTCGAAATTGATCAGAATATAAATATTGCATGACGTCGACTTGAACTAAACGGTGATGCGCATTTTGAGCTGAAATGAACCCAATTTGACGTCGACTTGAACTAAACGGCCTCCGATTGCAAAACGGACTACGCCGTTACGTCTGGAGTCTCATGAAATTACACAGGGTACAGATGTCAATCTCCCCTAAAAACCAACCAATCATCCTCCAAATTACTTCTAATGAAATGTAATAAACATATTCTCTCCAAACAGGCCAAAAAATATGACAAAAAATAGAAAAATAATATGTACTCTCATAAGAGTATAAAGTACATATGTCAATCTCTCCTAAAACTAATTAAATCGACCTCCAAATTACTTCTAGTAAAATGTAATAAACATATTCTCTCCAAACATGCCAAAAAATTTGACATAAAATGAAAAATACTCTCATGAGAGTACAAAGAGTATAGATGCAAAACACCCCTAAAAATCAACCAATTAGCCTCCAAATTGCTTCTAATGGAATGTAATAAATATATTCTCTCCAAACAGGCCAAAAAATCTGATAAAAAATAAAAAAATAATCTGTACTCTCATGAGAGTACATAGAGTACAGATGCTAATCTCCCATTAAAACTAAAAAATCAGCCTCCAAATTGCTTCTAATAAAATATAATAAACATATTCTCTCCAAAAATGCCAAAAAATCTGACAGAAAATGAAAAAATAATCTGTGCTCTCATGAGAGTACAGAGAGTACATATGTTAATCTCCCCTAAAAATCAACCAATTAGCCTCCAAATTGCTTCTAATGGAATGTAATAAACATATTCTCTCCAAAAAGGCTAAAAAATTTGATAGAAAATGAAAAAAATAATATGTACTCTCATTAGAGTACAAAGAGTACAAATACAAATCAGTTTCCAAATTATTTCTAATGAAATGTAATAAACATATTCTCTCTAAAAAGGTCAAAAAATCTGACAGCAAATGAAAAAATAATATGTACTTTCATGAGAGTACAAAGAATACAGATATCAATCTCTCCTGAAAACCAACCAATCAGCCTCCAAATTACTTCTAATAAAATCTAATAAACATATTCTCTCCAAACAAGCTAAAAATTTGATAAAATATGAATAAACAATCCATACTCTCATGAGTACGAGAGACTGAGATGCAAAACACCACTAAAATCAACCAATCACCTCCAAATTGCTAATAAATGTAATAAACATATTCTCTCCAAACAAAAAAAATGAGAAAATGAAAATTCAATCTATACTCTCATGAGAGTACAAAGATGATAATCGATCTACTAAAACAATCAATCAGCCTCCAAATTACTTCTAATGAAATGTAATAAACATATTCTTTCCAAACAGGCCAAAAAATCTGACAAAAAATGAAAAAAATAATCTATACTCTTATGAGAGTACAGAGAGTACAAAGAGTACAGATGTCAATCTCCCCTAAAAATAAATCAATCAGCCTCTAAATTACTTCTAATGGAATGTAATAAATATATTCTCTCCAAACAGGCCAATAAATTGGACAAAAAATGAAAAAAATAATTTATACTCTCATGAGAGTACAGAGAGTACAGATGTCAATCTCCCCTAAAAATCAACCAATTAACTCTAAATTGCTTCTAATGGAATGTAATAAACATATTCTCACCAAACAGGCCAAAAAATCTAATAGAAAATGAGAAAATAGTCTATACTCTCATGATAGTACAGAGAGTACTGATGCAAAATACCCTTAAAAATCAACCAATCAGCCTCCAAATTGCTTCTAATGGAATGTAATAAACATATTCTCTCCAAACGAAATATTTGAGAAAATGAAAAAATAATGTACTCTCATGAGAGTATAGAGAATACAGATGTCAATCTCCCCTAAAAATCGACCAATCAGCCTCCAAATTGCTTCTAATGAAATGCAATAAATATATTCTCTACAAATATGATTTAAAAGGAAAAAAATTAGAATATGGGGTACTCTCAAGAGAGTACATGACATACAAAATAACCATACAAACCAACCAATAACCATTCAATCTGCAAACAACCATCAAGCAATCCTAAACAGATTATAATGCCATCGACTGAACATATTATATCCAAACAGGCCCTAGATTTCATCAAATCTTTCATGAAATAGCACTAAACATCCTACAATGGGATATACTAAACATATGACAAGCTCCACGATTCAAAATTTTAAAAATAACGGCATGTACCATCATGAGAGTACAGAGAGTACACATACAAAATATCTGCAAAATACCAGTAAAACATGCTCCTTTCTTTTAAAGAACTTAAATATTTCAAATGTTCTCCTATTCGACGGTGAGAACAATAGATAAAACCCTAAATTCATTACAGTTTAAGAATGTAGGAAGAAATACCTCATGCAGTCTCCTATAATACCTCAATTTTTAATGCCCAAGATTTAGTAAATCTCCGAGGAAAGATCGGAAGCACACTAGGAGAGAGTGGGAGCTGAGCTGAGAATAATTTATGCACAAAAAGAAATCCCTAAATTGGTCTGTGCCGAAGAATATAGTACGACGGGCGTAATATTTTCTCCTCCTACTGTTTGATCGGGACGGGCGGGCGGCGAGTAGCGTAACGGCGTCGTTAAGTCGTCAATAACATCCTTTGTTAAGTGAAACAATGCATTTGTTTTATAATGGACAGGTGTTGCATTGATATTGGAGTCCAGATGTAAAGCTACATCCAGACTCCGCACGTAATATTTTTTCGTCTAGGGGAGGATAGAGATAAGATACAAACTAGAGAAAGCGAGTTGTTCCGACTTCCTTCCTCGTTCCTCTTTCCTTTCTTTCATTATCTTCTTCATCTTCTTCCTCTAAGTTTTATCATCCCCATCATCATCATCTTCATCATCATTCATCATCATCATCATCCTCCTCCTTCTTCTCCATTTTCACTTCAGGGGTTTCTTGCTATTGATGTTCTCCTTTGGGATATCTATTCCCTCCCCATCTTCCTCTTCATCTTCATCCTCCCTCTCTCTCCTCATCATCATCATCATCTTCATCATCCGCATCAGCATCAACTAGTTCAGTTTCTTTCTTATTCTTTTGAGAAATTTGGTGTTTGGTGAGATCAAATGTGTCCTGAGATCATGCGAAAGTAAGACATAACATAGCAGGAATGATAAAATGTGAATATTGAGTGTTAATCACATGAAAACAATAATGAGCCAACCATCGAATGCCGATAGGGTGACGACAAAAGCTATGAGTGGTGGTAGAGGTTCTCATGATAATATTAAGGCATACGATAGTATTAGGTTTAATCTCACATTTCGATGGTTGAAAAACATATTGGTGTCGAAACACCAAGTGGATGACCCTTACTCATAAACTTAACTTTGGGTTAAAAGTATAAATAATTACAGATGTATCGATCTCAACTTTAGACCCTCTTCGATTGACAATATCTAACAAGTGGAATCAGAGCCTATGATTTATATCGAATCAAGTGATTTGAATAATTCATGACTCATAAAGTCTTAGTCTTTTCTATCATAATGGTTTTAGATGACTCACATGATAGCATCAAGCAATTGAGTTGGCTCTTGGTACATAATAATTGATTTTGAGAATACATTCCTTTCAAAAATCATGTGATTATGTTCAGAATAAATTTAACCCCTAATAACTATGTTGAAGATGGTAGTAGAATTCTCCTAAATGGGGAATCTAAGAGCTTGTGCGGTATAGATGATAAACAGGGTGGAGATTATGAGATGAGCATAATTTCTGACTTGCTAGTTGGGTCTATATGCATCTTATAATAAATAATAGTACAATCAAAATGTAAAAAAGCCAACAACATAACAACAATAAGACTATATCCCATAATCCCACTATATATGGGATCGGCTACATAAATCTTTTTTTTTCATTATATCTTATTAAGTGTTGATATGACACTAAAAATTTCACTAATCGAAGCATGAATCTTGATGTCGAAACCAATCTGATTCTGAGTTAAGACTAACTTAGATCAAGCACTTAAAATAGAATTGAAAATTTTACGATATCAGTCGGCTCCTGAATATGGAATGTTTATAATCAAATCGAGTGTCTTGACCAGCCGGATCTATCAAACCTAAGATCTCTTAATTATGACTTCATTTGAGCATTCAAATACTTGAAATACATCTGATGATCGAAGGAATCATTTCGAGCCGTCCGATGGTGTGGTTTGAATTTTGCCTGTATTTATATAGGTATCACTCCCATAATATATAAATAGCCTCCTTCACATGAGGGAGATCGTTAAAGAGAAGATAGAACTCTAAGGCATGAAGATCCTCCAAGCATAATTGTGCCACCCGGCCGACTCGCCCGTCGGTGCCAACCACGCGACGCCCGGCATCGGCCATCGCGACTCAACCACCATCGCCGGTCATCACCATCGACCATCATCGCCGGTCATCGCCGCCGACCACCATCGCCGGTCGCCGTCGCCGACCATCGTTGGTTGCGGCCCACCACCATCGCCGATCATCATTATCATCATTAATCGGTCATCACCGACCACCATCAGCTGTACCGGTCGTCGGCGGTCCATCGACCACCGCCATTATTGGTTGCGCTCAGATGCGCCACTTGCCTTATTGTTGGTCACCATCGACGTGTCGGCTCACCACCACCAATTATCACTGATGATCGGATCATCGCGACCATCATTCACTATCGCCGTATCACTATTATTACGGCCTTCTTTGCATAGCTATTATCACGATTACGAGATTTCGTTTCGCTTTCTCATATAATTTTGTAATCCCATTATCGGAAAAACTTAAACTTTGTACTCCGAAGTAGATATATAGTGGAAAAAAATCTACATAATTCATGATTAATCAACATATACATATGTAAATTAAATTATTTTTTCAAATTTATGTTCGTTAAAACTCTCAAATTAACATATTCATTTTCATGCGTATATATACATCTACCTAGCTAGAAATATATGGTACGGACACTTGAGTTCTCAAGGGTATTGATTCTAAAGAAGTTTTGATCTCATATAATGATCAAAGCAGCATAAATACTCTAATCCACCATTAAAAAATATATAATAAAAATATCTTAATATAAAATGTAACAGGTTATAAAAATGTTTGCCCAAAATAAAAAAAAAGTTGATACAATCTTGTATTTGTATTTAAACAACTATAATTTTTTGATCAGGGTAGACATTTTTATCTTTGGATGAACCTTAACAATAATATGACCCTGAAAATTCCTCTAGTCGAAGCACGAATCTTGATGCCGAAAGCAAGCTAATCATAAATTGAAACTGGTCGAGATCGAGCACTTAAAATATCATTGGAAACTTTGAGACATCAGTTAAATTCTTAAAAAGTGCTCAAATATGGAGTGTTTATAGTCAAATTCGTCTCGGAGCGGTTCCAACAAGCCAAAGATCTTACAATTAACTTCATTTGGGCATTCAAATACACAAAATACATCACATGATCAAGGGAATCATCATGAGCCATCCGATGGAGAGAGTGGTTGATCTTGCATGTATTCTGAGGCGTCACTCTTCATTCTATAAATAGCCTCATTCCTCATATGAGGAGAAGCAAGAGAGAGGAGAGCTCTAAAGATCCTCCAAGCAATGTCGTCGCCACTGTCGTCAACCACCGCCGGCCACATGCCGTCAGCCGCCGTTGATCATTATTAATCTCACAGGCCTCCATTATGATGACTTCTACCAGTGATTGTTCCCTGCATTTCTGCCAATAATTGTTCCCCACATTTTCACCGGTGATTGCTCCACACAGTTCACCATCATCTCGCTACTAGCTGACAACGTCATTACATGGGTGTTCCTTTCTCATACAATTTTGTAATCCCATTATCGGAAGATTTTGTACTCAAACGGATACATAGTGGAAGCTTTTCTTGGGCTGCCGTGATTTTTCCTCTTTTCGAGGTTTTTCACGTAAAAATTCTGGAGTTTTCTTGTTCACTCTTTAAATACCTGTGTGTGTGCTGGATTTCACAACGAAGCTAAGGAGAAAACTTTTACTCTACTGTAACTGGTTTTCTAACACACAACAGTTTGGCGCCGTCTGTGGGAAACCGATTCCCATTATTTCATCTTGTATGACGACCAAGTTTCCCAACAAGATCAAAACCACTATCGAGGTGGAGCATTTCAAGCTTTTAAGGAGCGCAAGTGAGGAATGAAGATTCATCAAACTTTGTTCCTACAGATTTTGTCAAAAACTGGGGGGCAATTATTAATCTCAAAAGATTATCCAAATTGATATTCTGGATATCTAATTAATTATCAGTTAGAGAAGCAAGTTAGCAATACCAATGAAAAAGACCAAGGTTAAGGAGCAACTTTGGCTACAACACCGGATGTTTTAATTGACCTCTTCCATACGTTGCGTATACTTCTGCAAACAACTAGGATAGGTCAAAAGGTACTTAATGGACTTCCGACCTCTTCCATCTGAGTTAACGTCATTCTCGTAAACAACCAGGATAGGTCAAAAGGTCCTTGGTGCACTTCCACTCTTCCATACTTCGATTAATACTTTGACAACCTGGATGGGTCAAAATCCTTAGCGGATTCAATTCTCTTCCAGAGTTAAGCCGCCGAGCAAAGACTCGACAAACAACCGGATAGGTCAAAATACTCAATTCTTAACCTCTTCCATAAGTTGCGTCATCGAGCAAAGACTCGACAAACAACCTGGATAGGTCAAAATCCTCGGATTCAATTCAACCTCTTCCATACAGTTGCGTCGCCGGGTAACACTCTAACAAACAACCTGGATGGGTCAAAATCCACGATTCAATTCAACCTCTTCCACAGTTGCGTCGCGGGTAACACTCGACAAAAAAACCCGGATGGGTCAAAATCCTCGGCGGCAATTCAACCTCTTCCACACAGGTTAACATCATCGGGTAACACTCTAACAAATATCCTCGGATAGGTCAAAAATACTCAGCGGATTCAATTCAACCTCTTCCATATAGGTTAACGTCATCCAGCAAAGACTCTGATAAACAACCTCGAATAGGTCAAAAATCCTCAGCGGATTCAATTCAACCTCTTCCACACAGGTTAACGTCATTGAGCAAAGACTCTGACAAACAACTTAGGATGGGTCAAAGATCCTCAGCAGATTCAATTCAACCTCTTCCATACAGGTTCACATCATCGAGCAAACACTCTGACAAATAACCTATGATAGGTCAAAAGGTCCTTAGTGGACTTTCCACGACCTCTTTCATACAAGTTAACGTCATCGGGCAACACTCTGACAAACAACCTAGGATAGGTCAAAAGGTCCTTGGTGGACTTCCCACGGCCTCTTCCACACAGGTTAAATTCAATTCAACCTCTTCCATACAGGTTAACGTCATCGGGTAACACTCTGACAAACAACCTCGGATGGGTCAAAATCCTCGGCGGATTCAATTCAACCTCTTCCACACATGTTAACGTCATCGGGTAACACTCTGACAAACAACCTCGGATTGGTCAAAATCTTCAGCGAATTCAATTCAACCTCTTCCACACAGGTTAACGTCACCGGGTACCACTCTAAGAAACATCCTCGGATAGGTCAAAATCCTCGTGTTTATCATCCCGCAACTACGGCGTCATTTGCCGTCTAGTCACTAATTTTCTTTTACCCACTGCCACTAACCACCATCGCCGATGCGTCACGATTGGCTGATTACCAGCGTCGCCCGGTCATCCCGACTACTTGCGGTCACCTCGCCGACTGCAGTTCGCCCACTACCGTCGCGGTCACCGCCGCATTCATCGGTCATCTTCAGAGACCATCCGGCAACCTCCGCTGATCACCATCATCGCTGGGTCATCCGCAAAGCTGGCGTCATGCTGACTACCATCACCTTTTGTTGCCGACCACCCGTCGCCCGCTATATGTAGGTCGCTGCGCCGTCGCCGGTCATTCTTTCGCCGCCAGACAATTCGCCATTCACCAGCGTGCTGGTCATTACGTAGGCCCCATGCGGTCGTCGCCGACTATCGCTTCACGGCCTCGCGATCACCACCGCGTATCATCCCCGGCGACTCTGGATCTGGATTTTATATTCTGGTAACCATGTCGTTGCCAAACCCCCGGACAACCCGCATGCGGTCACCGCCAGACCATCACGGCAATTTTGGCACCTGCGGCGCGATCATCGCACTTTCGGCCGGTTACCGCAACATTCGCTCGCCATGTTCGACCACCCCGTGGCCTAACCACATCGGTCGTGCTGACTACTTTTCGCCGGTCACCGTGACCATCACCCATTTCGCCGGTCTAACGTCGCCGTCATCCCCAGATTGCGGCGCCCATCGCTACGTCATTGCAGAGCTATTAACCGACGTGCCAACCCACAGCGGTCCGCCGCAACCTGCTCGATTGCCGGGACCATCCAATCTTCACCGGTCATCCCCGCCATTAACGGCGTCGATCGCACCATTCGTCGCGGTTGCCACACCGACCACCCCGTCGTGCGCCAACCACGCGTCAATCTGTGCACTATGCTGTCACCGTCGCCGACCATCGGCAATTGGTCACCACCATTCGTCGGACATTCATCATCTCTCCGGTTATCGTCGGCGATAATCGCCTCGAATCGGACGGTCAGCAGTGATTGGCGCCTCTTTGAGGGAAAGCTGAACGACGTAAATCTGGTCTTGATAGCCTTAAAGGCGTCACGCCTCTTTCGAGGAGAACCTCGCCAGTATGAGCTCATCTTGATCGCCTCCCGGACGGTCCAAAAGCGGTCAACACCTCTTTGGAGGGAAAACAAGCGCTATGAACTGGGTCTTGATCGCCTCAAACTCGGTCGACAGAGGCGATCGCCTCTTCGAGGAAAAGGAGCTCGCCGTATATCTACGGGTCTTCGCCTCAGCCGGTGTCCAACAAGGCGGTCAATCGAGGGAAAACGAGCTCGCCCGTATGAACTACAGTCTTGATCGCCCAAACCCGTCGGTCAGATAAGGCGTTAACGCCTCGAGGGAGCCTCAGTATGGATGGGCCTGATCGCCTCAAAACCCGGTCGGTCGACAGAGCATTTAACGCTCTTCGAGGGAAAATCGAGCCTCTGTATGAACTACGGGCCTTGATCGCCTCAGAACGACCTTCTCTGAAGAAGAAGAGAACCTTCTCCTGCCTGGGGTTTTATAGCTATAGGGACAAAAGATAAAATCAAAGAAAGCGTAAAAGCGTCAAAAGCGCAAAACCTCAAACCTTAAAAGCGGGTCAAACGGACAAAACTCTCTTGGGCTCGACCCGCGTGCCATGGGCGTCAGTGGCGCCAGCCTGACCACCAGATCTTACTCTGCCTTCATGCTCCGTGATCCACGCTCCTCCGACCAGCGCGTCATTGCGACAACCAGCTTCCGCGCCTTGCCAGCCAGCTGACCGGTGGTTTCGTGACACTTCCGCCCGCCGGAATAGAGGCGCCGGAGCTCGAAGCGCCCATGGCCGTAGAGACGGATGGGTCCATAAATTTTGCGCGATATACCTACACATGTGGTATGTATCACTTAGTAGTCATAATCTTGTCTTACATGAAGATCTGTCTCTATGGTTAATAGACTTGCAGTTATTGAAGAATTTGTTATTTTGAAGTACTTGGCATATATTTTTTGATGATTGAGATAATATCATCCAAAATAGGGGGCGATATGACCCGAAAATTCTCTAATGAAGCGAATCTTGATCGTAAAAATCAAAAATTGGCGTGAGATCGAGCACTTAAAATATCATTGGAAACTTTGAGGCGTCGGTTAAATTCCTAAAAGCTCTCAAATATGGATTGTTTATAATCGAGCATCTCGGCGAGCGATTCCAACAAGCCAAAGATCTTACAATTCTGACTTTATTTGAGCATTCAAATACACAAAATACATCATATGATCAAGAATCATCATCATCCAGATGGAAGAGTGGTTGAATCTTGTATGTATTTACAGGGCGTCGCTCTCCTCTATAAATAGCCTCATTCCTCATAAGGGGGGGAGCAGAGAGAGGAGAGCTCTAAAGATCCTCCAAGCACAATCGTGCTTCCACTACTTCCACCACCGCCGATGCCGTCGGCCATGCCGATCTCTTGCAATCTCGATCTCGACCCATTATGATGACTTCTACTAGTGATTGTTCCTTGTATTTCTGCCAATAATTGTTCCTCACATTTCTACCGGTGATTGCTCCCTATTCACCATCATCTCCTATCTTAGCATTGGCCGACATTCATGGTTGGTGTTCCTTTCTCTATACAATTTTGTAATCCGTTATCGGGAAGATTTTGTACTCAAATACATAGTGGAAGCTTCTTCTTGTAGTCATTGATTTTTCCTCTTTTAGATTTTCATGTAAAATTCCCTTTTCTTTTTCTTTAAATATCGTGTGTGTCTTTGGATTTGTAAGACGAAAAATTTTACTCACCTCTTTCTAACGCCAAAATAATAATAATAATAATAATAATAATAATAATAATAAAATCTGATCATCCTATGAGAAAATTTTTGAAGAGAAAAATACCGGTCCAGCCTTTTCTAAAAAAAACAGTCGAATTAAAAAACCGGATATTCCCTTTTAAAGATTCCAGAATCCCCAACTCGTTAATGAGCCACCGCCCTAGGGACCCACGTTCGGAACTCAATTCTGCCCCAAAATCGAAACCCTAGACGACGACAAAACCCTAGACGACGACAAGGGAACCACTGTACCAAAAGAGGGGTAAGCTTGCCGCCGTTAGCAGAACATGAGCCATGGAGCATCCTCGCGGCAACGGCGTTCGGACAAGCAAACAAACTGAGGGCAGCAATGGGTAGCGACACCGTCTCCATCTCGATGGCTAGGATTTAATCTTCAACATAATTCTGACAAATTCTAAATTTAACATAAGAGAAAAAAATGTAATTTAAAATAGGGAATATAATTTATTACCTCGATTTCCAAATTAAATGCAGAAAGTGATGAAAAGTTTGCAATCCTGAAGCCATTAGTCTTCCCTCAACCACCGTATAGATCGTCGACGAACATTCAGTGTTCGCCGTATTACACGAATTCATGGCTCCGGCTAAGAACCATTGGCTTAAGTAATGTTAACTGGCAAATTAGTCTAGAAGAGTCCGGAATAACTTTATTTTTTTAAGAATAAATGAAGCCTCTGATTTATGTTAAAAGTAATTTAGACTTAAGTTCTAAAACATTATGTTTGAATAAATCTTCAATTATTAATTATTTTTATAGTCTTATATTATCCAGAATCTAAATAATAAATTTCTAACAAAATGTCAATTTAGAATCTCAATAATTTAAATTTTAAAAATATAAATATCAATAATAGGATAATTAAAATGCTCACTTCTAAAAATATTTCCTACTTATTCTCAATTAGCTTCCAAAAAATGAACTCTTTCTTCTTAGAGCATTTCTTTTAAAATTACTGCGGCAACAGAGGATATATATATATATATATATAATCATTTACATTTAAGGGTAAATTGATTAGCAGCATTTATTGAGCATTATAAATTAAATTAAAATATTTTAAAAATTCTATTGTTTGTGATACTATATATAAAATAAAGTGTATTAAAAATATATTTTTTAGTTCAAACATAATATATTTAAAAATTTTCAAATTAAATGAATTTTAAATATATAATTAGGTGTAAAGTCAAATTAATCGTTGTTATTCGTAAATGTCACCATCGGTCTTTGGTTTTCACATTACCTTTCAAATATATAATAATTTACTCTATATTTTATGTAATTCAAAGAAATATTATGGATATAACTTATCAAAATTTAATATATAGTATATACTTTTAAGAAATAAATAGTTGAAGATGTACTATATATACTGACATGAATAGGAGTATATTAATGAATATAATACGATAAATACTCAAAGAGACTAAATTATGTGTTGATGTTTCAAATGTTGGATTATAAATTTTACTCGATTGCTATGATATAGGCTGATCTATTTGAAATGTTTTTATTTAATTGTTGATATTGAACTTTACCTTATTACATAGAGACAAGAATTAGTCACATTAATTTTTCAAATTATCAAATAATTTAATATCAAGAAATGATTTAAGATGTTATTACGTTGTTGATAGTTGTGTCAAATGTCAAAAGGCTTTCTAATAGTAACATAAAGAGCCTTTAAATAATACAATTCATAAGTTAATGATTTATTTAGTGCAACATTATGACTTTCATGATCATTATGTAGTGAATATTCTAAAATATTTGTAATATTATAGATGCTAAGAATTAAGACTAATTATAATTTAACCAAAAAAGCTTTTAACCAATTATTGAGCTTATAAAAGAGATTAACTCATCTAAAAATTTTGTACATACTAATTATATAGAATAAAAATAGTGTTTAATTTACTTTAATACTCAATAAAAATTGATTGTTATATAATTATATGCATAAGCTAAACTATAAATTTTATAAATCAAATTGATATAAACCATGCACTAATAAGAACACCAATGATGATCCAAAAAAAAAAAAAAAAAGAATGCATTATTTCTACTAAGCACATGAGATGTTATAAAAATCATTAATGTGAATCAAGTGTAATATGTGATTGGACCTATAAGTAGATTATTTAACACCTTATAGTCTAACTATAAGTTCTTTTTCAGTTGGCTAGTTTATTATTACTTTGTATAATCTACACTTAAGCTATGCCTAACTTCTTTTTATATATTTTTTAATAATTATTATTTTGAAACCATACAATCTAAAAACTAAAATATAAACATATATTTCATTTGCATCCATTGATAAATGATATAAAAAAATGCATGAAATGATGTGATTATATATGACCTCTTTGAAAAATAAAAAATTTAGATAAGAGTAGCAATAATGTGGGTGATTTTGTTATATATGACTTATTATTTAAGTGGGGTTTGACTAGTAAATAAGTGTGTTTCTATGCACACACAAACAATTTATGCCAATTAATCACATTTTTAGAGGGAACAATGATTGATTTCATAAAAATAGTATTAAAATGTATTTTTTTTCCTTTATCAAATTAACCAGTGATTGAGTGTGATATTGAGTTTCTAATTTCATTAAAATTATCAAGTTTTTTTATTAGTAAATTTTAAATAGTCAAAGTTTCAAGGTCATTATGTCATTAAAAAAAATTCATTTGTTCAAATATGAATGTTGATGCATACTCAATTGGACAACCTCTAAATTTGTATTCTCAGGCATTCAAACTCCTATTTTGCAAAACTTATAGCCAAGTTGACCATCACAAAAAATAAATAAATAAAATTTGATGACAACATAAGTGACCGATTTCATCGATAAATCAAACACATTGAATATTATTGAAAACTTATAGTATAATTTGAATTATTAAATTATCTCCAAAATTGATATGCTTATAATCAAATTGAGTATCTCAATGAGATGAAGCTAATGAGTAAGATTATTGAATTCTAACAACATTAAGAGACTCAAATGCTTGAGAAACTTCTTATGATTAAGAGGGTTATTTTGGGTTATTAGATGAAGTAGTTTATATTTTATTTATATTTACAAAGAATGACAATTTTCAAATGTATAAATGTGTCATCATTCTTTATATGTGGGGGACTTTAATTTGAGATTGAAGAGAACTCAAGTTTAAAGGAATTCTAGAGGGACTTCCACCATCCAAGCAACTTCATGCCTCCTAATTCGTCATCGAACTACTATTACTCATTAACCTGGGCATCTCTCGATCATTATAGTCGGATTGCCTCGATTGCATAATTGAATAGCTATATCATCAAACCATCATCTAATTGTTATCATCGAACCATCTCCTAACTGTTATAGTTAGAGCACAATCCTTTGATTGTTGTCACTTCGACACCTCCCGACCATTGTCATTAACTATCATTTAAACACTATCTCCCTGGTTTCTCTACACCACCATCATTTAACCACCATCATTGAATCACCTCTTGACCACCATCACCAAATTATTATCCTAGTGTTGTGATTGAACCGCTAATTCACATTATTCCGCCTCTAACCACCAATACCATATATATATCACCAAACCATTGTTATCCAATCACATATCATCAAATCACCTTTCACCATTGTTCTATGTCACCATCATTTGACTATTGTCATGGACCGCCATCTACTTCTATAGCTCTAAACGCTTCCCTAACTACTTCATTATTAGACCACCTCCTAATGACTATCATTTGATCACTATCTTTCACTCACCTCAAGATTGTTTTGTCCAAACCACCATCGAATTGACATTGAACCAATGTTGTTCAACCATTGTTGTTTGATACATGTAGTCAAATTTCCTCCTAATTGTCATTCCCAAACTATCAATAAACTATTATAGCCCAACAACTTTCTTTCTACTGTTAATCATCGACTTACAATCATCATGAACTACTCCTTCATCACTATCACAAGCCATAGTAGCCTTCATCATATCACAACCATCCATCTCCATTATCAAGCTATATTGTCATTGTGCCACATCAGTAAAAAGACACCTTATTGACTCGCAATATCTTTCACCATCAACCCACTTGTAATCTCATATTCTCCAGTTTTAAGAGCGAGCAAATATTTATAATAAATGAACATCTAATGCAATAATTTAAGTTGGGCTTAGCATCATGGTTTCTCCGAGCTTGAACTTTTCACATAAAAATTTTGATGTTTTCCATGTTCTTAACTTTCTCACTTATTTTTTTGTGTGTGCTAAGTTTTCATACAAAATTGAGAAGTAAAAACTCTTCTACTATATTGACATGAATTTGCTAACATGCAACAATCTTAAATCACATATAGATCAACCATAAATATAAATTTTAATTATAATTCTTGTGACCTTGAGAATCAATTCTTTAACTTAATTCATACCCAAAAAAAAAACTCATCTAAAAATTAAAATAAATCTCGCTTCAATCAAGTTGATATTTTTTATATAAAGTAATGTTGCAAATATTATTCAACTGCTTTTATCCATCACAAATTGCAAATCATCGGTAACAAGCTTTCTTGTGAAGGCAAACCAACAATTGCCACTTAATAATTCTGAGATCTAACAAGCGCATAAAATGATATGCGCAAGGCAATCCTATTTGAGTCTAAATGTGCTCAAATCAAGTACTTAAAATATAATGAGAAGCTTCAACATATTAGAAGGTCAAATGATCTAAATCTAACATATTATAATCAAATCAAAGCCTCTAAAAAATTTAATGAGTCTAAATTCACTCAAATTAGAGGCTGCTAAGACACCTAAATATTGTAAGAGTAATCTATGATCAAAAGATCCATTATAGACTGTTTGATGGAGTATTGTGAGATTCTAGTTAAATTTATCAAAATTTTCATCTGTAAATGCTATAAAATCTCATTCACAGTGGAGTATTTTGATTAGACTATGTCTCATGATTTTTTTTCTTTTTTAGGTTAAAAAATTTGATATTTTCTATATTCTTCTCTATTATCTATTTGTATGCATGATTTTCATATAAAAATAAAAGATAAGAATTTTTTTTGTACTGTAATAAATTTTGTATTTATAGTTACAAAATGAAAAAAAAAATACACATTTACTTTAAATTTTATAGGCCACTAAAAATCATGAGTAGAAATTCTCACAATATTAAATAAATATTATAAATAGAGAGCAGGGGCTTCTATATTGAGCCCACCAGAAGTCTGAACTTATCCCGTGAGCTTTTTATTATTATTATTTATTAGCTATTTTATTCGATTATATAATTCATCGAATTGTCTGTAATGGATCATATTTGAATCGAATTTGTGGGCCAGGCCACTCTGGACTGCCAATTTGAAATCATTCTAAAGAAACAAACTCTAGTGGAGACTGGAGAGTTCCACTTATTAAAAGAAGCAGATTAGGCTAATAAAGGTCCAGAAAAGTCTAGTGGATTGTTCCTTTGTGTTAGCTATATTAATCCAATTAATAACTATACTATGCATTTGCAGTTTTAACATATTTTAATCTTGAAATAGCATTACATGTATGCTTTGACATAAAAAAGTTTAGCATATACCTTCATTATTATTATCATCCGTTCTTCAGTTTTATTGAATTTTAAGAAATTTTACTTTATATATATCATAAATAATATAACAAATATATCAACATTTTATTACTGATAGAATATATCCAAAAATTTATCTTAGATAAAAATAATCTTACTATTGAGTACTTGTTTAGAATTCACAATGACTGATATTAATCCAGTAAACTTTAAATAAGATTGAAGAGGTACAAATAAGAGGGTAAATACAATCATTATACTGCATTGGCAGATAACTGCATCTAATCATGATCACTTAGGCCTCATTTGGGATGACAATGGCGTTGGAGTGCGCTCTACACCGCACTATGTTACAGTTTTAGATGTTGTGTTCTCGCTATATTTTGAGAAATTTGTGGAAAAAATTTATATTTTTCAACCTGATTTGACTACTCGCTGTTACGGTTAGAAAGTTACAATTTGACTTTATATATATATATATATATATATATATAAAGAAAAAATCCCTAAAAGTGATATTGTTGACGTAGGATATCACTTTAGATAAGCATACTACATATGTTGGAGAAGTTATCACTTTATATAACTTTACTATATATATATATATATATATATATATCCACCATAGCTTCAAAAGAAGAGACGCTCATCAATTCTTTATCATGCTATAATGTTCCAAATACCCTTAATTAAAAAAATTTAATCAAATTAAGACTAATATAAATTTAATAAATTGATCATCAACCCATCATTACCAATCAACTAAGTTGACATATCCATTAATACGCTTCTTTCTTTCAACACTATATTAGATGATTGATTAAACCTAACTAAAACACAAATGAGTTATAAAGTTTTTTTAAAAGTTTATTATTATTTGAAAATATAACTAATTATTATCAATTTGAGTCTATAAATAAGAGGTAAAATGTTGATATTATTAAATAACACAAATCTATAAAATCTCATCTAATTCTATATACTAAAAGACACTAAAAATATAAAATATGAGAGTTTCTTTCTGTCTCTAAGATTCTATAAATTTTCTTTTATTTCTTTCCATTCTCTCTCTCACAATATTCCAATAGTTACTTCATTAGAAAAACAAAACTAATGAAGGATTCTGTATCAGTGTAATATACATATATTCATCCTTCCTTTAAAATAACTCTTCAACATATATGATATTAATCTTCAACATATCCACCATTTGCCAAATCACCACCTTTCAAACATAGAATATATTTATTATTTCTTCATAAAAAAAAGTAAACATTGAAAATACGATAACAAGAGTTATCATATAATCCTAACGGTCACATAATATCTCAAGGCTTTCTCAGTCGCTTGGACTCTCCACATCCCATAATAGACTCTGGCAGCTAGGGGTGTAAACGAGCCGAGTTTGAGCAAACAAACCTCTGTGTTCGTTCGTTTGAAATTTGTTTTAGTGTTACCGTTTATATATCGAAATAAATGTTCGGTTTACGCTTAACTAAACGAGTTAACGAGTCGAAAATAGTGAAGCTTTTTTGATGGAGGAGGATTTGAACCAATATTTCAGATAACAAAATTTTAACCACTAAAACGCAGATTTCATATATTATGTTATATATATATAATAAAAAAAAAATAGAAATAAAATAGAAATAGAAATAGAAATAGAAATAAATAGAAATAAAAATAAAAATAAAAATAAAAATAAAAATAAAAAATAAAAATAAAAAAATAAAAAAAAATAAAAATAAAAAAATAAAAAAAATAATAATAAATAATAATAATAATAATAATAATAATAATAATAATAAATAATAATAATAATAATAATAATAAAAAAAAATATAATAATAATAATAATAATAAATAAATAAATAATAATAATAATAATAATAATAAATAAATAATAATAATAGTAAAATAATAATAATAATAATAATAATAATAGTAATAAATAAAATAAGAGTACAATAATAAAAATAATAATAATAGTAATAAATAATTAACAATATAAATATAATATAATATAATTTTATTAAATAACAACGAATCAACAAAATGATTGTTTATGTTACTATTTTTATATATCGAAACAAAATATTCTGATGTTAGTTTATTAACCAATCGAAATGAATAACGAGCTAACATGAGCTAATAACGATCTTTTTATACTCTGAAGCTTCCCCTACCTTCTCCTGCCTCAAAACCACCCCATCCCCATGAAGAAATGAGCTTCATGTTGGAAAGCCACACCCCAGGGTTATTTGCCCCAAACCTCAACGCATCCACCCATATGCAACGGCATATTCTCTCAGATCGACCGAAGTTGTAGTTCTTCGTCAACCTAGGATAGAATTTACGGATTATTTTTAAAATAGCAGTTAATCTTAATTGCGCGTAAAAAAAATTTTATTTAGTAAATAGTTCGCCGTCTGCAAACGACGATCTGACGGTTATTAGCGCTTCCCGCTTTGATCTGACGACGGTTATCTTGAAGATGTCAAAGACGATCGCCACATATCAGCTGGCCTTCCGCTTGAACGACTGGTGCTCGATCATGGAAAATCCAGAGCTCTCCCCATCTTTTTCCTTTTTTCCTTCCTTCTTCAGAGTGTGTCGCCCGGCCATGAGATCTCGAACCGGCACCAGAGAGCTCGTGCCATGAGAGGTCGAGACTAAACAAACCGAGCCGGATTTTATTTCTTTTCCTCCCAACGTCGTTCTTCCTCACCGATTTCAAGAATGGCACGCTAGGGAGGACCAATGGAGAGATAATATTGAGATGCACGCAACGGGATTTTTTTTAGAATAATTTTTTCCAACTTGTGATAGATCTAGCAAAATCTTTGAGTTATTTAGCTACATTTGTATTTCTTCAATGCGCACTTATCTTTGTTTAAAAGATCCCTAAAGTAAAAATTTGTGGAATTTGTGAATTGAAATCTAAGGATAGCAAGGAAAAATTATTATTCATGTTAAATTTGTATAGTTCATAATAAAGTTGTTCAATTTGTTTAGCTCTAATTAATTCTTTATAAATGGAGATTGTAGTTCATGTGAGATTATAGTTCATGTGAGATGATATTTAACCAAGTTATTAATTTCTTGGGATTAAAGTATTATTGGTATATTTTAATTAATTATTTTCTAGAAAACAATTAAATTAATTTCAAAATGTTTGTAATAATGACTAAATATTTTATCTAAGGATAGCAAGGAAAACATTATAGATATTTATACAAAATTTATTTTTTATATGATTTAGTCATTTTTATATACCAATGTAATTAATATGTCAAAAATTTTCCCAAGATTACTATATGGAAGTATCTATTACATTTATGAGTTATTTGGATCTCAAATAAATTTTATATATTTTATTTTATAATAAAGATGATTTAATTATGGTAATTAAAGTATTAATTATGTAATTTTAATTTTATATTTTACCAAGAGATGTTAATTTGGTTCTTTGAATTTTAGTTTTACTTTATGCTTTGATTTGAATTAGTTGTAGATTTTACAGTAAGATGAATAGTAATATACTAGAACTATCAATAAATCTCTAGTATCTACAATAGTAGTTAATTTACTAGAAATATGATTTTGAAAGATAACTACAATGAAATTATTATATCTCAAATGTTTTCTCTAACATGGAAGAATTCTTGCTTATCAAGTTGTTGTTATTTTAATACGAGTTAAATAGCTTTGTTCATTTATTTTAAAATGTTTGGCAATTTCTTTAACTACATTATGGAAAATACCAATGTATATCCATAAGACTAATAAGTTAAGGCAATCATAATCATTAAGATGATGAGCCGAAAGTGTTAATCTTATAGTTTTCTATGGTGGGATTTATTGCTATTACAATGGCATGTGATTGGAATGCAGTTGAACGAGTAATTTATGTTGAAGTTGGGAGACGTTATGAGGAAAGAGATATTGCCATATGAGTATCAGGGCTTCAATTAGTGATGAATTCATCACACTGATTGAATGAACCGCCGCAGAAACATACGTCTGTAATAAAAATAGAAGTTAACTCATGTTCATGGTGACGTAGTGATGGGTATGAAACATGTCTTATGCAAAGAGATGATGATGGAGGCGATAGATGCGATGAATCTTTGGGGCAAATATCCATCTGATGTTTACTTATTAGGTTGTTCAATTAATCGATACATGAGATGGTATCTTCTACATTGTATATCGGTATACAAGCATCAAACACGTATACCCTCGAATGGAGATCGACTCATAACAAAGATTTCTTAACCGTGATAATCCTTTTTTAATTACATCATAATATGCGCTTTAACGCAAAAGGAGCATATCAATAATCGGGATATATTGACGCTATTTTAGATGACTGTGAGATAATCAATCAACGAGTATGGGGGTTGTTGAGACTTACACAAACATGTATATTTCGATAGCGACATATGAGACACTTCTACTATTTTTGTGATATTGGTCCATCATCTCCACCTATAATTATCTAAGATACATTTATACCATCATATTATTATCTATGTGGCCACAGATCTGGCAATCCTACGTATGGGCCTCCCTCATTCCATGACATATGGACTATCATGGTTACAAATAACCATCCGAAAGTGAACTGAGGAAAATTGGAGCATTTATAAATACCAGCCCATTATATATTCTTAGTGACATACCGATCGTATATCATCGAGATAGTCGATGTACTATTATATTCGTATGCTAGATCATATTTTGTTGTATGTACTGTATATTATATGAAACAAGTAAACCTTTTGTTGTATGTATTTCATTTATCATGTAAGGAAATTTGGTGAATCTCATATCTCCGATGCTATTATCGTTCTTTTTAGATATCTTGCGCTTAAATTTGGTGTTAATCTCATATTTTATTTCTAACTTGCATCATAGAATGACTTTATTAGTTTTATGTAGTATATAAATATATCATTAATATAGTTTAGAATTAATATTTATTTTATTTATAAAAGGCTTCAATGTGAATGAGTATTTTAAATCATTTCAATAGACATTTTTTTTTAATTATTTTTAATATATTAATACATATTATAATTTATTATTTTAAAAAAATTATTTTCGTATATAATATAAGTATATAGCCGTCAAGCGAGGCGCCAAATTATCGTCAATTTAACTATATATTTTGCTAAATAAAATTTTTTTTTTTAAATAATTAAAGTTAACATACTATTTTAAAAAAATAATCCCATTACCCATCCGTACCCCAGCACCCATAGTCATGCCCGTGCAGGTGCCACGGGTGAGTCTCGTTATTAGGACTCAATGAGTTCGCGTTCTAACGTCCACCGTCGACCCGAACTAATCTGTAGATGGAGCTGCTCGAAACCGTGTTCGGGTTTCTCGAAACCGTGTTCAGGTTTCGAAACAGTGCGGATGTCGTAGCTCGTAGTCGTAAGTCTCCGGCGCCGGCTTTTGGTCGAACACGTGGTGGAGCTGGTTCTTCATGGCTATCAGGTTGGTGGGCAACGCGAAGGACACATTGTTGAGCCCATTTCATGCGGCCATCGATCTTGTTTTGGGTGCTGAGGAGGATGATCATCCGGTCGGCATAGTGGTATGGGTCGGATGCCACATCGACCGCTTTGCTGACTTTATCGTTAGTGCCGCAAAGAGCGTGGTGGGGCGGCTTCATGGTTGAGATAATATAAGGTGTGTTTGTGATTCGGTAATTACCACATGAGAATTTGATTTGTCTTGATCCACTTTACATGATAGTTTTAAGAGATTCTTATCAACGGGCATAATAATCAATAACAATCGTTGTATGAAAAATTAATAAATTTTTACTTTAGAATATAAATCTTTAATTTTAAAATAAATTATATCTATTCGTGCATAAATAAAATACTCTATTTGTAAATATCAAAATTTAAATGTTAGATATGTAAATTTGTAAGTATGGTATTATGTTGTAAATTACTAAATTTTCTTTTAAATATATTTATTCTAAAGTTAAAAAAAATGCTATTTTATTTCTTTACTTAATTATAATTTTAAAAATACAAATTTTTTTTGAATAGAACAAAATTTTAAAAAAGTGAGTAAATTCACAAGAGAAAAAAAAAATTTTAATTTAAAATATTATATAATTTATTACCTCGATTTCCAAATTAAATGCAGAAAGTGATGAAACGCTCGCAATCCTGAATCGATAAGTCTTCCCCTCGACAACCGTGAAGCTCGCCGACGTGCATTCAGCGTTTGCCATATTACAGGAATCCATTCCGGCTGGGGAGCAGTCGTATTTCCTCCCATTTATTAGAAGAGACTGCAAAATTAAATAAAAAATCATCTTAATTAACACTCTCAATGCTAAAAAATTAATAAATTTTTTAATATATATGTTTATAATAAAAAAAATAATGATTTGGCTACCTGGGGCTCTCCGACCCATTCAAAGTTGACAGAAGAAAGCCCGGCAGCCTGCTCATATGTGCTCTTATGCCACCAGTCGTTAAGAAGGAGATGCTTCTCCTCGTCATATGTGAATGGTTCAACGGTTCCTTTAGGAACTAATACTGTTATTAAGCCATTTAATCCGGCCGATCTTTGCATCCCATAATGAGCATGATACATGTAAGTTCCAGCCTGATAATGAAGTTCAACACAGATAAAGTTTTAATTATAGATTAAGGATAAAGTTATGATTTAAAGAATTATTCAGGGTTGATATCTTACTCTGTCAACAACAAATCTGTAAGTGAAGGTATCTCCAGGCAGAATAGGGCACTGTGTCACGCCTTCGGTGCCATCGCTCCATGGTGTTCCAATCTTCAAATCATAATAAATTCAGTTAATTTAAGAAGAAACTGAAAACAAAACTGTAGATAGCTTTATCATTATTTTTTTTTCTGCTACTACGCGTTCGTCTATTTCTGTGATAAAAAGCTGCCTTTTTCTTTCAATCAAATCTGTTATTGTGTGATAACTTACAGCAGCTTACAATTTTATTTTATTTTTTCTATAATAGCTTTATAACCACTTTTATAAAAAAAAAAACAACATCAGCGTTCAGACAGGTCCACAGTCAGAAAGATCTTCTTAAAATTGTAATGTCTAAACTCACCTGACGAATCCCGTGCCAGTGAATGGCGACGTTTTCGGTGAGGAGGGAGTTGATGACGTCGATGACGAGGGTATCGCCCTGCGTGGTGATGGTCGGACCGGGCGTGAGGCCATTGATGGTAATTGCGAGTTTTCTGAAGCAATCAGGAGATTTGAACTCATAGTTGATCTCCCATTTGAGATGGTGAACCTTTGCTTCAACAATGAAGAAGGTTAGACAAATGGAGAGGAGGAAGAGGAGGGCGATCAAATGGGAAGCTTGGAGGCTAAAGTAACTGGAATTGGAGCTCATTGTTTCTCAGTTTTTCTGATTCTCTATCAAGCCTTGGTTTTGCGGAGTCCATTATATAGAGCCGGACATAGATTTTTTATTTTTTATTTTATTTTATTTATTTATTTTTTTTTAAGGGCGAGGTCTGTAAACACGTGTTTAGTGCAAGGAGAGAGAGGGGGAGAGAGAGAGGAGAGTAAAATGTGCAGGAATACAGGAGGAATTCACAGTGAAATTGCTTGTCAACTATTATGATGGGAAGTCAGACTTATTCAGTCAATGGCCAAAAATGAACAATCAAGGGCCCAGCATCTCACCCGGCTCTTAGTTCATTCAAAACATTATACATAAAAAACTATAATGTTTGATGCAAGAAGAGTTTTCTTTGAGGGATATAAATCATCTTTTCTCTCATAACACTATCAAAAGTCCTCACGCCTAACAGAAGCAATTCTTCAGCACCATATTCTGATAGATTTTAGTATTCCAAACATTAGCTCCTATGATGGGACATCAAATCCTTATGAATGCATTAATCATTTCATGACTATCATACACATTTAATGTGCCAGTGATATACTCATTTGCCAATTGTGGTGTTTATTTTTTGTGTATGTTGTTTGAGGAGGACACCACGTAGATCTGCAGATGTTAGAATAATCGCGATATTAAGGAATAGTATATTATCTCGAGAGATAGAAGTCACTATCTTATAATGGACCAAATACCCTAAAGAAGACTCCTAAGGCATGATGGGTCATCGGATATAACAAAGATTTTTCCCCTACTTTGCATGAAAAAGTAAAGCAAGGTTTATTTAAATTGAATTTGTTAAGTTCTCAGCAAGCCTCCATAGTACATCCTCGGAAAAATGAATCTCTTTAGAATACTCTCGATTAAAGTGGACGATTGCTATATCCAAAGAATTCAAAGATATGACTATCAAAGGATTAGTTATATTTTGAAAATCAAGTGGAGAGATCAAAAGGGGAAGAGTTCTCCACAAGGAGATGAGAAGGGAGCGCTCATGATATTAGAAAACTTAGTGAGCACTCCAATCTATCCTATGGTTAGGCTTTATACATTTAAATTTGAGAAAATTTATTTGTTTCAGTTGAATTTTTATTAGAAGTTTAGGATTTATAATTCCACAATACAAGATTGTGAAAATGCCTAAGAGGTGTGGATTTATGCTTGTAGCCTGCAAAGGAAAACAACAACCTCGGATCCTAAATCTAAGGAGCTTTGGCGAGTGCCAAATCACGACCTAAATCTAAGGTGAAAAATGGACATATGATTTACCTCCATAAGAGAGAGTAAATCACCCACTCGAGATTATTACTTTAGAGTGGCGGACTCTCCTACGCTTTGAATCCATATAGGCAAGCCATATGTTTTATAAGATGGTTAGACTGCTATTTACTTAGAAAAAAAAATTAAGTCCTTTTACTCACTCCACTAGATCATGAAGGGCATGAATAATGACTTAAATCTAATGCCAATTTTCTCAAGTTTTATTTTTTTTTGGACTTTTATTTTGACCCATGTGTTGACCTCATTTTTAGAATGAGTTCTCAATCCCTCTATTTTAGACATAGGACTCCTCTTAGACTTTAAGAGATCCTTAGTCTTAAGATACATCTAGTGATTAGGTGGACACTCAACCTAATCCTAGAGACTTAGAAGAGTTAGTCATAGGAATAGGTCGTGCCTTAGGGGTGTTAGGAAAATTTGCCTACCCCATAGCTTGGACCACTTTCCTTACTTCCTTCCTTCAAGTCAAACTCCAAATCAAATCAACATCAAACCTAAATTAATTCTAGCCTAATTGATTTTCTCCAAACTCAAATCAATGCTACATGATTGAAATCCATGATTGAATTCCAAGTTGAAATTCTTAATTCAAAATCCTTCTTAAGTCCTTAATCTTCTCTTAAGGACTTAGCTTAAAATCATGATCAAATCACTTTAAATTCTTGAAATTTTCTCACAACCCATTTACATTTTCATTTACATTCACATATATAAATGAAACTATAAATTCAAATCAATCAAATTAAATCCAAAATTCAAGTTCAAATTCAATCAAAATCCAACCTAAGTCTTTCAAGTCAAAATTTGAACTTAGCCAAATCAATTTCAAATCAAGCCAAATTCTTGATTTTCCTTCATGATTCAATCAACTCTTCAATCATGAATCTAAATATAAATACAAACTTCAATCACGTAATCAAAACTCAATTCAAAAATCAAGCCAAAATCCATTTCATGTTTACCCTTTGAACTTGAAATTTTCAAATGAATCAAAACCCATTTGACTTCAAACCACTTGCAAATAGATTTATATTTCAATCATAAGTCCATATTTAAGTTCAAATCATTTGACTTTACTTAATTGACCCAATTTAAAGTACCCTTATGAGCCAAATTCTAATCCTAACCAAATTGGATTGAATCAAACTCACCTAAGCCTCTCATCATGTTCAACAATCATTATGAGATGATCAATCACTCATATTGGGTCAAACCAAGTCAAACCTAAGGGTTGACCAAGTCAACACTCTTAGCCAAATAAAATCCATCATAGGCCAAATTGATTGAAACCAATGATCTAAGTTCATTCATGATCAATATTTGAACTTGACCAAGTCAACATTTGAGCCTAACCTAGCCTAATTGGCCACTTGGACTAACTTGACCTAAAGAGTCAAAATGTGTCAAAACTTGATCTAAGCCAAATTGATTGAAACCAATGGGTCGAGTTCATTCTAAATCACATGTTGAACTTGACCGAAGCTTGGTTATTAACTAGACCTGGCGCGTACGCAGCATCGTGGTGCCAGTAGGATTAGTGATATAATTAGGGGTTTATTTAATTCTAATTAATCACCTAAGCTTCTAAAATTCATATCTCAACATAGAAAAATTAAAAAATATATGAAATAAATTGTATTAGAAAGATAATTGAACATAGAATATTTTAAAATTAATTTTGAATAGTTATTTTCTCTGAATTTGGATTTTATTAGGAATGTTAATTTGCTAATTACTCTCTAATTACTTCACTGATTAATCCTAAATTTCTTGGGTGTAATTAGAGGGATGACTTCTGCCTCCCTAATTTTTTTGGGATTTATTGGTGGCTTGGGAATTGCTAATTCATTTTAATCACTCTCTTAATATAATTAGACTTAATTAATGGTATAATTAGTGATTTAACCCTCTGATTGAGCCAATTAAGATTTGATTAAGTGAATGTGAGGTTTAGGGAATAATTGTAGGATACTCTCATTAAGATATTCCTTAAACCTCCTTTATTTCTTAATCTTACCTTAATTAAAGGTTAATTTACTAATTATCCCCTTAATTAATTTCATAAAATTCTAAAACTTTCCAGAACTCAATTAATTCTTCTTGGATAGATGCTTAGGTGTTTAAGAGCCTAAGTACAATTAAAGAAATAAAAATTCAACTCATATGTGTGAGGGGTATTTTGAAATTACTTATGTTAAACCTCTTAGCTTAATTAATCATTAATCATGAGCCAAATTGCATTAGACCCTTTTCCTCCTAGGTGCATTGATAATTTAAATTCCTTGTGTGATTTTATGTCATCTCATTGGCTCATAATTATTTGATTAACTATGCTAAGGTGGTATAAGGGTAATTAACATGCTTAATTCATACTTTAACTAATCAAAATATAAAATAAATCTAATGACCTAAATATTGAATAGAAATATCAAAAATATGTGGAAATGGGTTAGGAACAACAAACTCACCTCACATTTTTCAAAAATCAAACTCAAAATAAAAAAAAAAATCACATTGAACAAACTTTGATTTGCTTTAAGCTCTCTTATTTCATAAGATTATCTTTAGGAATTAATTAAGGTGAATGTGTTACATGCTTTCATTACATCTTTCCTAACATGCTAAATGTGTGTGTCATATGATTTCATACATTCATGCTTTTCAAAAAATAAATTTAAAATAAAAATATTTCCTTTATGTCAAATTACATATTTTTAGCTAAAGTAAGAATATGAATGGCTATTATCACTATTAAATCCAAATTATTTTCAAAATATATGAATCAATTATCAAAATTGAAAGTGTGCTACTTATACCTTACTTATAAGCTTACATGTGAGTAAAATATAAGGATGTGCTTAGTGTAGTTTTCTTCTCCTCTCTTTTAGTATATTTGAATATGATTTGACAAATTGCATAGTTCATTTGAAAAGAACACAATACTTGCCTAATTCCATTTCATATTCATATGCCTATGACTTAAGAAGGACACCCACACTTACATATATAAAGCGCATGAACAAACCAAAATAAAGCTTTTGCATTCTTTCTTTTGCATTTATTTATTTTATACATATGCTTGTATTTAAGGAAAGTGGTATATTAGTCTGGACAACCCTAGGGTTATGAGGCTTTAAGTAGCCCTAAGTAGGTCTTGTACCTTACACCCCTGGTTACCATAATAGCTGGCCATACTCACTTATGCCTTTCATACACATAATAAAATATTCACTCAAACAAAACTAAAATATGAATCTACTTTAGAAATTACTTAGTTAGGAAGAAAGAGAAGTTCTCTTCTCTTTTACAACTTAGTTATTAATTCTAAGATTCACTTGAACCCAACCAAAACATAAAATAAAATCAACTCAAAATAACTAAATCACTTAAATGAAACCCTCCTCTAAGTTGAACATTCTTTACACTTAGAAAATTCTAACTTAAAGCCATAGCTAAGTATACCACATAAACCTCTAAAGCACACACATTAGGCTAAGTCACCACTTCTAGCTTTAGGTTAGGGCGATGCATGATTTGATGTTTGCTTTATTTTTTGATATATATTTTAGTTTGGATGTTAGGGTGAATGTGCGCAAAATGAATGATAGGATGATTTAGTCTAATCATTATTTTCTGTAGGGGATTGTGCTTAAGGGGTGCTGCAATAAATAAAAATATAAATACTTTTAATGTGCACGTGATTATACCCCTAAGCATAATACAATATGCTAGGTGGACTTAGTCACTCATGTGTGGGGTGATAAGTCCAATATACATGCTTGGGATTTATGTGATTTGTTTAGCTAATCTCTATTTTGTAGGTGTTAGCTAGATTTACTTTTCCTTTTCATGTAATTTTTACAATTGGGATTTTGGAATGATTGTTATGGAGATTAGGATGAGCATTGATCATAAGATCTCATCTTATGTACCATATGAAGCCTTTGGAGCAACCACCTTCCAACCATCCCGTTGACCTCATTTTTAAAATGAGCTCTCAACCCCTCCATCTTAGACATAGGATTCCTCTTAAACTTTAAGAGGTCCTTAGCCTTAGGGCACATCTAATGATTAGGTGGACAATCAACCTAGCCCTAGAGACTTAGAAGAATTAGCCATAGGAATAGATCATGCCTTAGGGGTGTTAGGAAATTTGCCTACCCTTAGCTTGAACCATTCCTCACCTTCCTTCCTTGAAGTCAAACTCCAAATAAATCTTATTTGATTTTCTCCAAACTCAAATCAACTCCATGTGATTGAAATCCATGATTAAAATCCATGATTGAAACCTATGATTGAAATCCATGATTGAAACCCATAAATGAAATTCTTAAAGTCAAAAAAATTTCCTAAGTCTTTAAATTTGCCTTTAAGGACTTAGCCTAAACTCATGATCTAAACCAAAAAAATCTCTTAGATTTTCTCATAATTCATTTATATTCTCATTTATATTCACATATATAGATGAAATATAAATTCAAACCAATCAAACTAAACTCAAAATTTAAAATCAATTCATGAAATTCCCTTTTAATGGACTTAGCCCAAATAATGATCAAATCACTTCAAATCCTTAAAATTTTCTCATGATAAATTTATATTCTCATTTATATTCACATATATAAATGGAATATAAATTAAAACAATCAAAACCAATTTCAAAAATCAAACTCAAATCCACTCAAAATTTAACCTAAGCCTTTTAAGTCAAAATCTTGAACTTAGACAAATAAACTTCAAATCAAGCCAAACTCTTGATTTCTCTCCATGATTCAATCAAACCTACAATCATAAATCCATATATAAATGCAAACTTCAATCACCAAATCAAAAATCAAGTCAAAAATCAAACCCTAAACCCTAAACCTAAGGGTTGATCAAGTCAACACTTAGCCCAAAATGAAACCTAACATAGCTAAAATTCACCATAGGCCAAATTGATTGAAACCAATGATCTAGGTTCATTCATGAACTATGTTTGAACTTGACCAAGCCAACATTTGAGCCTAACCTAGCCCAATTGGCCACTTGATCCAAGTTGACCCAACTTGACCTAAAAAGTCAAAATGTGTCAAAACTTAATCTAAGCCAAATTGATTCAAATCAATGGGTAAAGTTCATTCCAAATCACTTGTTGAACTTGACCAAAGCCTCAATTGGCTAACTAGATCTAACCTAGCCCAATTGACCTTAAACCCAACTTGACCTAAAGGGGTCATGTTGAACCAAATTTGAACATAACCAAAATTGATTGGAAACAAAGATACCAATCCACTCCATATGACTAACCAAACCTAAACCACCCTTGACCTAGCTCAAATAGGTCAAATGGGTCAAATAGGTCAACTTGACCCATTTAACCTAAATGAAGTCATATGAGCCAAATTCAATACTAATCCAAATCGAACCAAACCAAAGCCACCAAAATATTTCAAATGGCCATATGAACTTGACCCAACCTTTGGTTTTACCCAATTTGACCAATTGGTCAACTTGACCCAAGTTGTAAATAAGTCAACATGAGCCAAACCTTATCAAATGAATTCCAAATCTCATGAAACTTGGCCAAACCTAGTTTCTCCACATACCCAACATATCCAAATTAAAAATTAGCAAAATGACCATGCTACCCCTAGGCCATAGAACAAATTATGGACTAATCCATGGGTAATTTGGTCATACCCTCTTCATATCAACTTGATGCCTTCCTAATAGCTCAAGTAGACCTAATGGAGAGTGGTGCACCCAACCCAATGAGTTTAGGTTAGTCTAGATGGCCCCAAGGCCAAACCCGATCCCATGGGTCAAATTGGCTAATTCAAAATCCTTCCTCCACCCAATTTGATGCACATGGGAGGTTGACAATCCACTCAAGACCTCAAACTGACCATGTGCAAAAATCTAACATCCTAAACAACCCCTCCAATGTGATCAATTGGATCAAAATGATGAAGGAGGTGTCAACCATTCGATTGCCATAAGGAGAGCTATACTCCCCCTAATGCAATTTGGAATTATCATTCCCTCATTCGATTGAAGCCTAGAGAGTGTTAGGAAAGATCAGAGAGCCATCCTAAGGTTTCTAAGAGGGATTTAAATAGCTACTTCTCGATTTTCTCCATTGGAAAATAGGGGAGCTCACCTCAATCCTTAACTTCCTCCACACTCAAAACTACTTCAATTCATTTTGCACACTCCCTCAGGGGATCAATTTGAGTGCACCCAAGCATCCATTTGAGTTTCCAAAGCAAGGAGAGCCTCAATTAGATCAAAACCGCAAAGAAGATCAAGTGGTGTTGGTCCATAAGGAGATCCACTCAACCCCAAGGCTTGAAACATTGAACAGGGCTTCGTCTATACTAGACAAAGCTACCTCATCGAGCTTGAGCTCCGGTGATCACCTTCGGCAATGTATGAAATTTTTTAACCACTTAGCTTTGGGGGTGTTGGTCTTTTGTGAAAGAAATTTTCAAGTCATAAGAAATCCACCGTTGGATAGACTTCTCTTTAGCTTTAGATGGTGTGGGAACAATCTTATTCCAATTCGAGCTCAATCGAGCTTGGATCTTCTCTTAGATCATGGATGACCTCCCTAAGGGAAGAATTAGATCGCCATCCATCCGCAGGATGGATGACCAAGATTATTCCTACATTTAGAAAATATTTTATCCTTTTTGAAACCACGAGATGATCCCTAGTTGTTCGATCCTTGATCGAAAGTCATGGATCAAAGAGTGTTCTCCCACCGCGCTATCATCCGGATGTGATGTTTAAGTAATAGGCTCACCATGCGACGCGTGTAAAGCTTGCTGACTGCCGCCGCCGCGTGTCACGCTGTGAGCTGAGGGATTAGTTAGGGAATTTAATTAATGTTAATTAATCTCCTGGTATTCAAAAATTTATATCTCCCTCAATAAAATTCAAAAAAATATGAGGTAAAATTCAATGAAAAGATAATTCAACCTATAATATTTTAAAAATGATTTTAGTTGATTTTGAATTATCATTTTCTCTGACTTTAGATTTTATTGGAAATATCATTTTGCTAATTACTTCTTAATTAATCCTCTCATTAATCCCAAACTTCTTGGATATATTTTAAGGGATGACCGCCTCCTCTAATTTTCTTGGGATTATTGAAGGCTTAATTAGGAGAATTACAAATGTGTTTCCTAATTACCCTCCTTATGTAATGAAGGATAATTATTGGATTAATATTTTAATTCATTATTAAGGTTGATTAAGGTTAGATCCAGTGGATAGAAGATTTAGGGAATAATTTTAGAGCATTTTCCTAAGCTATTCCCTAAATCCCATTTTCTTTCCTTAATCCTCTCTTAATTAAGGGTTAATTCATTAATTATCCCCTTAATTAATTTCTAAAAATTATAAAATCTTCTAGAACTTAATTAATCTACTTTGGGTAGATTCTTAGGTGTTGAATAGCCTAAGTTCAATTGAGAAAATTAAAACCCAATTCATATGTATGAAGGGGTGTTTTAAAATTAATTAAGCTAAATCCCTTGGCTTAATTAACCATTAATCATGAGCCAAATTGCCTTAGGCCCTTTTCTTCCTAGATGCATTACAAATTTAGATTCCTTGTGAGTTTTTATGTCATCTCATTAGCTCATAATTACTTGATTAACTATGTTAAGGTGGTGTAGGTAAGGGTTAATTAATTTGTTTAATTCATACCTTAACCTAATTAATATATAAAAATGAATCTAATCATCCAAAAATTAAACAAAAATATCAAACACATGTGGGAATTGGTTATGAATAGAAAACTCAACTCACATTTTCAAAATTAAATCAAACTTAAAACTAAAAAAATCACATTGAATATACTTTGATTTATTTTAAACTTTCTTATTTCATAACAATGTCTTTAGGATTTAATTAAACTGAAGGTGTTTACATGCTTTAATTGCTTTGATTATTTCCCCAACATGTTAAATTTGTATGTCATGTGGTTTCATGCATTCATATTTTCCAAATTCAAATTTAAAAAAAAGTGAAATTGTTTACTTTGTATCAAATTTGCATTTATTGGCTAAAGTAAAAAATATGAGTGGCTATTATCACTACTAAATTCAAATTATTTTTAAAACATATAAATCAATTATCAAATCTGAAAGTGTGCTACTTATATTTTTAATTATAAGCTTGCATGTGAAGAAAATATAAGGATGTGCTTAGCATATGTTTCCCTTTTCTTTATGCTAGTATAATTTTGAATAGAGTTCGTAAGATGTATGGTTCATTTGAAAATAACCTAATACTCACCTAACTCTATATCCTATTTATTCCTATGCTATCACTTAAGAAGGGTTACCTATACTTGTACACATAAATGACATAAATAAAATGAATTAATTGATACAACTTTTGCTTTCTTTCTTTTCCAATTTATTTCTTTAGTACATATTTGTATTTATGAAAAGTGGTATATTAGTCTGGACACCCCAAGGTTACAAAGCTTTAAGTAGCCCTAAGTAGGTCTTGTACCTTACACCTCTGTTAATAATTTGTACTCACTTATGCCTTTCTTACTTTCATGTGTGTATGTGAAAAATTGGATAAAGAAACCTTTTCTACTTAAAAATCATGCATATTAAACTTCCAAATTTTCTTAAATGGATTACTTAGCATGCATCCTAAAGTGTGTTAAATGTTCTCATATGTGTGTATAGATATGCTTAGGATTCATTCATATGCATATTATACATGTTGGGAAAGAAATGAAGTAATGTGTGTTATGTGAATTTGATTCATTTTATTTAATTTTAAAATACCTTTCTTTTCGAATAAGTTTGTTTAGAGTTAATCTGAACTTAGGATTAATTAAAAGATTTAATCAAAATATTCACTAAACAAAACCAAAATGTGAATCTACTTTAGAAATTACTTAGGTTGGGGAAGGAAAGAGAAGTTCTCTTCTCTTTCCCTCTCTTTATAACTTAGTAATTAATTGTAGGATTCACTTGAACTTAATCAAAACATGAAATAAAATCAACTCTAAATAATTAAACAACTTAAATGAAACCCTCTTCTAAGTTGAACATATTTTACACTTAGAAAATTCTAACTTAAAGCCATAGCTAAGCATACCACACAAACCTTCAAAGCACACACATTAGCCTAAGTCACCACTTCTACCTTTAGGTTAAGACATTATATGGTTTGATGTTTATTTTATTTTGTGATATATATTTTAGATTGGATGTTAGCATGTATGCTCATAGAATGAATGGTATGACCTTAGTCTAACTATTATTTTCTCGGGAGTGCTTAAGGGCTATCATAAATAAAGATATAAAAAATGCTTTTGCTTTGTGGTGTTTATTTTGGGGTGTGGGACACCAGCAGATATTAGGGATACTTATTGAAGTGATATGACATTAAGAAATGATGTACTATCTCGAAGATAGAAATCACCACCCTATAATGAGCTAATCACCTAATAAGGACTCCAAAGGCATGATGAGTCTCAGAGATCTTTCCCTACTTTACATGAAAAAAGTAAAGTAGGGTTTATTTTGGGTTCGTTAAGTTCCCTATGGAGGCATGCCCCATAGTTAATTACATCATATGGAATGAGAATTTCTTAAGAATACTCGATTAAAGTAGATAATTAGGGTCTACAAAGATTTCAAGGTTAAGACTATCAAAGGGTTGGCTATTTTAGAAAATCAAATGGGATAGATCAAGAGAAGACTTCTTTTGAATTCAAAGAAAGTAGGAAATGTTCATGATACTAGGAAGCCTAGTGAGCATTCCAATCTACCCTATAATTGGGCTTTCTATTTTTGAAATTGAAGAGAGTTGATTATTTGAGTTGACATTTTATTAGATTGCTAGAGCTTATAATTTCACAACATAAGATTGTGAAAATGCTTAAGAGGTGAGGATTTATGCTTGTAGCCCAAAGGAAATAGCTACCCCAGATTCCTAAACTAAGGAGTCTTGGTACAAAATGAAGGCACAACCTAAATCTAAGGTAAAAATGGGTATATGGATTACCTCCACAAGAGAGGATAAACCACCCGACTGCTGGACTTATTACCGCCTGGAGTGGCAGCCAACTAACTCCTCTTACGCTTTAAATCCATGTAGGAAAGTCTTATGATTTGCAAGATGGCTAGGTCATTGTTCATTTAGAAAGGAAACTAAGTCCGTAGACTCACTCCGTAAGAGACTAGAGCATGAGTGGTATGAATCCATGACTTAATCTAATGCAAATTTTATCAAATTTATTTGATTCTTTTGGACTTTTTATTTTGACATAGGCTATGGGATTTTGTATGCCTAAGTGCATGAGAATTTGATTATAGGCCAAATCAAGAGAGAAATGGGTGTCTTCCACCAAAGGCTCTCATAAGTTAAGTCTTGATTCTCTGACAGAGATGGAAGCTCCCTCTTAACAAGAGTGAAAGAATATGACATGCATGATATTATACATTCATCCATCCAGCTAAGGGGTTACTAAAAATTTTATTATCTTGATTTAATTCTTAGGCTTTTATGTGAGGTTATGAGTTATTTTAAAATTTTAGTTATGAGTTGTTAATTGGGGTAGAAAAATTAATTTTTATCTTAAGAGCCTACATCATCCAGGCCACACGTTCAAGCATCAATCATAAACAAACTATGAAAAGTATGATGTTCTAAAGCACAATCTAAACACAACATCAAACAATTTTATAGACTACCTTAAAAGAATAAAAGGCCAGTGCGATCGGGTTCCTCCGTACACCCCGAAAAGAGAAAAGAAAAGATGGGTAGCCGAGCTCTATCCTTATACAACCCGGATTACAAAATAATATATATGCTATGGGGGGTCTTCTTTTCTTCATTTCTTCATTTCTTCATTTTCTTTCTTTTGATTTGATTTGTTTCAAAGGCATCTGGCACCTGGGACTAAGCCTTCTGGCCACTGCTCATCCTAATCTCCCATAACACTAATCCTAATTCTTAATGCAAAATTACATCAAAATAGGAGAAGTAAATCTAGCTACACCTGCAAAACAAATGTTAGCTAAACACACCATACAACCCAAGCAGTTATATGAATAATTTGGACTTAGCACCCGCACATGGGTAACCAAGCCCACCTGTCCTAACATGGGTTACACTTAGGGGCTAAGCAACTTACATAGCAAAAGCATTTATATTTTTTATTATAGCGGCCCCTTTAAGCACAACCCCTTGTAAAAAATATGATTAGGCTAATAACGACCTAACATCCAGTCTACTAAACATACACCCTAACATCCAATCTAAAATATTACATCACAAAATAAAGCACAACATCATACAACGTCATAACTTAGCACTAAGTAGTGACTTAGTATTCTAATGTGTGCTCGCTATGTATAAAGACTTTACTAGGCTTCTTTAGTTTATGTTCCAATTTGAAGTTTGAATTTAAATTTTACCTTTGGGTGATTTCAATCTAAATTATTTAATAATTTTATTTTCATTTTTATTTTAGTTTTATTTGGTTAAAATGATATTTAGGTTCTCAAGAATGAAGAGTAGGATGAATTCCATCTGTAAATAGGACTCACCCTATTCTACATCCTAATTCCTAAGGAATCTAACTAAAGTCCTTAAGAATCTTGATTAGCCCATTTGAATTTATGTAATTCATCTAGTTTATAATTTAGAATTTGAGTTTATTTAAGTATTTGATTAATTGATTTTTTTTGGATTAGATGTTTTAGTTTAATTGCATCTTGATAATTCAATATCCTTAATGTCTAATGGAGTTTAAGTTTGTTTAAGTTCATGTATTTTTGGTTGATTAATTTTAGATTGGATGTTTTGGTTTAATTAAATCTTGATAATTCAATATCCTTGATCTCTAATTTCTTTCCTTGGATTTTAATTTAATTCCTTAATTTCATGTGATTAATATCATTTCAATGTTGTTTAAATTCATTGATTTCATTATTCCATTTAACTTTGATTTAGGTTAATGAATATATTTTAATTTACTTATGATTTATTTGAAGCCTAATGTATTCTTTCATTTGAGTTTCAATTAAGGGTTTGATTTATTGAATTTAGACGTTTAGTTTATGTATAGATTATCTCTTTAGTTTGACTAATCTCTTATCTTAGTTCAATAGGTTTGTTTATTTGGATTTATTTTTTGTTTAACTTGTTCGATATTGATTGGAATTTGGGTTTGATGACTTTAGAGTTTAGATTTTATTTCAATTTTATTTAATTTGATTACGGTTTATTTATTTATAGTTTGATTGGATAAAATGAATTGAAAGTTTGCTTTGACTTTAATTTGAGTTCAATTATTTATGATTAGAATTTTATTTTAATTTCATTCATTTATCATGTTTATTAGAGTTTAGTTTATGTCTTGATTTTACACATTTTAATAGTTAATTGGTTTATCTTATTTAAGTGGGTTGAATTGGATTTAACTTGACTATTTATTAAATTGATGATAGTCTTTCTTAAATTAAATTAATTTGAATTGATTTAGGTTATTTATTTGAGTTTTATTTTATTTATATATATTTTTTGATATTGTTTAAAATTATGAGTAATTGGATGTGATTTAATAACTTTAGAGTTTATATTTAATTTGATTATGATATTCACTCATAATTTTACTTGACTTATTAGTTTAATTAATTTTTAATCATTTTTTTATATTAAGTTTTACTTAGATTTATGATAATTTAATTTGCACTTTTTTTAATTTTGTTTTATTACTTTTTTTTATTTGAAATTCTAAAGATTGGTTAATTCTTTTTTTTGAATTTAATTCTAAATAAAATATTAGATTAATTGTGATTTTGATAAAAAATCAAATAATTTAATTGTGGCTTAATAGGTAAAATAAAATATGCCATTCGCTTAATCAAAACTATTCACTTTAAACACATAAAATGAATAGTCGCCTAAACTCGAAAGAATTAAAAGCTAAATGTTGGATCCTAATGACATTCAACACATCAAACACGAGATTCCTAGCTCGCTAAGTTAAATTATACTCACCTAATGTCGATTGAAAAGAGGTGACTGCTTTAGAAGAAAACCTGTTGAAATGCTTGTTGGATGCCTCCTAGCCAAACACTCCAAAGATCGAGCACCATTACTATTCGTCAATTTTGATAGAACGCCATATTTGAGAACTTGAGACGGGATGAGAGTGGTCTTCCCCAACTCCTAAAACTATGTAAGGCTGATCGAAGAAGCAGGTAGTTGAGGATGAGGAGATGTGTATTCAGCCATGGGTTGCGATGGAGTCTCGGCCTTCAGGAAAAAAAGGAGTCACGGCCGGCAGAACCTGGCTAGGACGGAAGAGGGAGATCGGCAAGTGAAGTGGTCGCCGGTTTGGAGTATAAGCCCGTCATTCATGTGAAGGGATGCTATTTCTTGGAGTTTGAGAGGAAAAGAAACTCTCGCTGCTGGAGGAAGAGGAGATCGGCAAGTGCAGTGGTCGCCGGCTTGGAGCATAAGTCCGTCATTTATGTGCAGGTCTGGTATTTCTTGGAGTTCGAGAGGGAAAAGAAACTCTCGCTGCTGGAGGAAGAGGGAGATCGGCAAGTGAAGTGGTCGCCGGATTGGAGTATAAGTCCGTCATTTATGTGCAGGGCTGGTATTTCTTGGAGTTCGAGAGGGAAAAGAAACTCTCACTGCTGGAGGAAGAGGGAGATCGGCATGGTTTTCATGCAGCTGGTTGTTCGAATAAGGATAAGAGAAGCTTAGGAGAAAGTGGAAAAGGGGCTGGCCACAGAAAGTCCGCTTTCCTTACCGTCGTGTTCCCGTCCGGTTCATAGGAATGAAAAACGGGGAGAGTTTCTGCTGAGAGCGAGAGAGCGAGAGGGAGAGGGAGATATGATAGATCCAGCGAGAGAGAGAGACAGAGAGAGAGAGATGATAGTTTTGTTTTATCTACCTCCCCAACCACTCTCACGTTTCCCCTTTATTTATTTATTTGTTTTTTTCTTTTTGCATTTCTTTATTTTGTGTTATCATGATCACGTGGAGAAGATATTTTAATAAAAAAATTTCATTCATTTCTTTTTGCATTTCTTTTTTTTATATTCATTTTTTTAACTTGGTGAAAGTTAATTTTTATTTATTATTATGATTTTAAATTTTTTTTACATAATTTTAATGACTTTAGTAAATAATTGAATGAAATTTTATAAGTTATATGCATAAGATAATTTTAATTATGATTAGTAATTATTGATTATAACATAGGTTCATATTTTAATAAATTAATTATTTTGATTTGAGTTTGAAAAATTTATTTGATATTTAGAATTGGTTTAATTTCTCTCTTTTTTTATAGTTTATTTTAAATTTCAAAAGGATTCAATATTAATTTTTTTTGTTATTATTTAATATATATATATATATATATATATATATATATATATATATATATATATATTAGTGAATTAATATTCAAATCATGATTTGATTTAATTTAGGCTTAAATTTGACTAAAATTGCATTTGATTCAAATAATTTATTAAAGTTGTGAGTCTTTTGAGCAAATTTGAACTTTAATTTTAGGTATTACAACTTGAGTTAAATTATCTCATGATTTGTTAGCATCGATCAATGAATTAATTTTAATTTCCATTTGATTTTGAATGATTTACTTGATGGTTTTGATTGTGATTTTAGGTAGAACTTGGAATGATGATTAAATGATTGATTGATTTTGAGAAAATCAATTGAGTTAGGTTTGATTTGGATGAGATTTTGCTTAAGTCCAAGAAATTGGCTTAAGGGTTTGGATTTAAGTTCAGATCATGGTTTGAAGTTTAGTTTGAGTTTGTATTTGAGAAAGTGTATCTAGATTGAGTTTATGCTATAGGATAAATAATTTCTTAAACCCTAAGGCATAGCTAATCTTATGATTAATACTTCTAAGTCTAAAGCTTAGGTTAGGTGTTCATCTAATCACTAGATCGTCTTATGACTAAGAAAATCTTAGTGTCTAGAAGAGTCCTAAGTCTAAGAAGAGGAGGTTAAGAGCTCACTCCAAAAGTGAGGTCAACATGCTTGCAGGTGTTTTATATCCCTAAGCATAATCTAATAGGCCAGATGGACTTAGTCATCCATGTGTGGGATGAAAAATCCAATATACATGCTTAGAATTTGTGTGATTTATTTTAGCTAATCTCTATTTTACAGGTGTTACTTTAAATTTCCATTCTTTTCCTTTTCATGTAAATTTATGCAATTAAGATTTTGGAATGATTGTTATGAGAATTAGGATGAGCATTGGTTATAAGATCCTATCTTATGCACCATGTAAAGCCTTGGAGCATCTGCTTTCCAACCATCCAAAAGAAGGAACCAAAGAAGAAAGAAGAAAAGAAGAAAGAAGAAATGAAGCTTGAAGACCCCCATAGCAATGAATTCTTTGCTTAATTATAATTTAATTCATTTGTAATCCGGGTTGTACAAGGGTAGAGCTCAGCTACCAAATTTATTATTTTCGGGTTTGTGCGGTGGTGCCCGGCCACAACGGCCTTCTATTCTTTTTGATTGATGATTTGTTTAGCTTTTGCATTAAGTGACATCTTTTCATAATTTCTTTTTGCTTTATGAATGGCCTGGATGTGGACTAGACTTCTTAGGAAAAAATAAATCTTTTACCAAACTTAATAACTCATACTAAAAATAAAGAACTCAAAACTTCACCTAAAGCTTATGTTTAAAATCAAGATAAAATAATTAGCAACCTCTTAGCTAAATGAGCATTTCTTTTACAATATCATGCATAAAAGTATCTTATTTCACTCTTGATTGGAGGGCTTTCACCTTTTCAGAGAAACTTGGCTTGACCTTTAAGAGCCATGGTAGAAATACACCTCCTCTCTTCTCTGAGAATAACTTTATTTCTCATGCATTAGGCATATGAATCCTTTTAAGAGTCAAAATAATTGTCCAAGATTAAAAATAAAATAAAATTTGAATTGTATTAGATTTTGGTCATTTGAAGCATGTCCCTACATGATCTAGTCTCTTTAGGAGTGAGTTTAAGGACTTAGTCTGCTAAATGAATAATAGCCTAGCTATCTTGCATAAGCATAAAGACTTGTCTACATGTATTTAAAATTGTAGAAGGAGTTAGCCACCCTCAGTGGTTGTAAGTCTTCGGGTGGTTTGTCTTCTTATGGAGGCAAACCAAATACTCATTTTGCCTTAGATTTAGTTATGTTCTCGACCCTCGCCAAAGCTCCTAGATTTAGATTTTGAAGTTTGTTCTCCTTGTGGGCCATAAGTATAATTCCTCACCTCTTAGGAATTTCCTAATCTTGTGTTAAGAAATCATAAGTCCTAAATTTCTAAAAAAAATGCAATTCAAATAAACTAAATTAATTTCAAAAATATAAAGTCCAATCATAGGATAGTTTGAGATGCTTGCTAGGTTTCCTAGCATCGTGGGTATCTCATACTTATCTTTCTTTTGGTTTCAATGATAACTCCCTCTCTTTGATCAATCTCACTTGATTTTCAACAATGAACTAATCGATTGATAATGTAAAATATTTGAAGACAACAAGTTTTAGAGAAGATGATCTATAGGATGGCTTGCTAGGGAACTTAATGAACTTCGATTTAAAATATAAACTTTTATATAATTTTCTGTTGGGGGATAATCCATTTTGTAGATTTTATATTACATTTGATTTGAGACATTATAATGATATTCACTTGAATAAGTATATCTGATCTACATGACATCTTAAAAAGATAAATTTTTATATTCTTACCTCTCTTCTCTTCACCACAGATTTGAAAGGTGACTCTATATAAATTTTTCTATCAACACATCCAAAAGAAGGAACCAAAGAAGAAAGAAGAAAAGAAGAAGAAAGAAAAAAAGAAGAATGAAGAAATAAAGCTTGAAGACCCCCATAACAATGAGTTCCTTGCTTAATTGTACTTAATTCATTTGTAATCCAGGTTGTAAATGGGTAGAGCTCGGCTACCCAATTTATTTTCAGGTTTGTGTAGTGGTGCCCAAGCACAAATGACCTCTTATTCTTTTGCGTTAGCTTTATAAATTGATTGATGATTTGTTTAGCTTGTGCATTAAGATGACATCTTTTTCCTAATTTTTTTCTTGCTTGATGTATGGCTTGGATGTGGATTAGGCTCTTAGGAAAAAATAAATATTCTACCAAATTTAATAATTCAAAATTAGAAATAGAAGTCACGACATTGAGAAGAGGTGTACTATCTCGAGAGATAGAAGTCACGACCCTACAATGGATCAAATCACCCAAATAAGGACTCCTAAGGACAATGGGTCTGCATATGTACCAGAGATTCTTCCCTTACTTTACATCAAAAAGTAAAGCATGATTTATTTGAAATCAAGTTCGTTAAGTTCTATATGGGGCAAGCCCTGAAGTTAAATCCTAGGGATAGGATCTCTTAGGAATACTCTAAAGGTAAATGATCATTGTTTCTAAAGATTTCAATAGGTAGGACTATCAATTGATTAGGTTAATTTAGAAGATCAAATGAGATTGATAAAGGAGAGAGAGTTATTATCGAAGCCAAAGGAAGATGAGTAGGAGATGCCCACGATACTAGAAAACCTAGCGAGCATCTCAAACAATCCTATGGTTGGGCTATACATTTTGAGATTAATTTAATTTATTTGAGTTGAATTTTTCATTAGAAATTTAGGACTTATGATTCCATAACATAAGATCAAGGAAATGCCTAAGAGGTGAGGATTTATGCTTATGGCCCATGAAAGGGAGAAGTAATCTGAATCTAAATCTATGGAGCTTTGGGCTAAAAAACACAACCTAAATCTTAGGAAAAATGTATATTTGGTTTGCCTCCAAGAGAGGATAAATAACACGACTACTTTGGACTTACAACCACCGGGGTGGATGCTAACTAACTCCTCTATGATTTTAAATTCATGTAGGAAAGTCATATGCTTTATGCAAGATAGCTATTATTTATTTATAAAGAGATTAAGTTCTTAAATCACTCTCTAAAGAGACTAGATCATGTGGGTATGCTTCAAAAGACTTAAATCTATTCATGATTTCATTTTATTTTCATTTTGGACAATTATTTTGACTCAGCTAAGATTCATATGCTTAATGCATGAGAAATGAGATTATTGGCCAAAATTAGTGAGCAGGGAGGAGGTGTGTTTCCACCATGGCTCTTAAAGGTCAAGCTAAGTTTCTCTAGCAATGGTGGAAGCCCTTCAATCAAGAGTGAAATAATATGCATTTGTGCATGATGTTATAAAAGAAGTACTCATCTAGCTAAGGGGTTGCTAATTCTTTTATCATGATTTTTAGTTTAAGCAAGAAATGAATTAAATATAATTAAGCAAGAAATTCATTGTTATGGGGGTCATCAAGCTTCACTTCTTCATTCTTCTTCTCTCTCTTCTTCTTTTCTTTTTCTTCTTTATCTCATTCTTTTGGTTGGTTGGAAGGTGAATGCTTCAAAGGCTTCACATGGTACTTAAGATGAGATATTATAACTAATGTTCATCTAATCCCCATAACATTCATTCCAAAATTCTAATTGTAAAATTTACATGAAAAGGAAAAGTAAATTTAGTTAACACCTGCAAAACAAAGGTTAGCTAAACAAACTACCATATCTCAAGCATGCATATTAGATTTATCACACATGGGTGACTAAGTCCATTCTATTGGATTATGCTTAGGGGTATAAGCACAAAAGCATTTATATTTTTATTTATTATAGCTTAAGCAATCCCTGAAGATAATGGTTAGATTGAGATTTCCCTACCATTTATTCTACGCACATACATCCTAACATCCAGTCTAAAATATATAACACAAAATAAAAGCAAGCATTAAACCATGCACCGCCCTAACCTAAAGTTAAAAGTGGTGACTTAGCCTAATATGTGTGCTTTGGAGATTTGTGGTATGCTTAGTTATAGCTTTATGTTAGAATTTTCTAAGAAAAACATGTTCGACTTAGAGGAGGGTTTCATTTAAGTGATTTAGTTATTTTGAGTTGATTTTATTTCATGTTTTGATTATGTTCAAGTGAATCCTATAATTAATTACTAAGTTATAAAGAGAGGGAAAGAGAATAGAACTTCTCTTTCCTTCCTTAACCTAAGTAATCTCTAAAGTGAAATCATATTTTTTAGTTTTGTTTAGTGAATATTTTAATTAAGTGTTTTAATTAATCCTAAGTTTAGATGAACTCTAAATAAACCCATTTAAAAAGAAATTCATTTTAAGATTAATTAAATGAACTAAATTCATAAAACATACATCACTTTATTTCTTTCCCAACATGTATAACATGCTTATGGATGAGTCCTAAGCGTATCTATACAAACAAATAAGAATGTTTAACACACTTTATGATGCATGCTAAGCAATTCATTTAGGAAAATTTGAAAGTTTATGATGCATGATTTTCATTAAGTAGAAAAGGGATTTCTTATCCAATTTTCACATACACATATAAAAGTAAGAAAGACATATATAAGAATAGCATCATTATTAACCAGAGGTGTAAGGTACAAAACCTACTTAGGGCTACTTAAAGCCTCGCAACCTCAGGATTTTCTAGACTAATATACCACTATCCTTGAATACAAACATGTGTACAAAAGAAATGAATGAAAAGAAACAATAAAAAGTTGGTGTTAGTTGATTTATTTACGTTTATGCAATTTATATGTGCAAGCATAGATATCCTTCTTAAGTAATAGCATAGGAATAAATAGAATATGGAATTAGGAAAGTATTAGATTCTTTTCAAATGAACCATACACCTTGCCAAATCCTATTCAAAACTATGCTAAAAGAGAGGAGGAGGAAGACCTACACTAAGCACATCCTTATATTTTATTCACATGCAAACTTATAATTAAGATATAAGTAACACACTTTCAGTTTTGGATAATTGATTCATATATTTTGAAAATAATTTGGATTTAATAGTGGTAATAGCCACTCATATCCTTACTTTAGCCAACCCATGCAATTTGACATAAAGTAAACATTTTCATTTTAAATTTGATTTTTTTTTAAAAGCATGGATGCATGAAACCACATGACATACATATTTAACATGTTGGGGAAGAACTAAAGCAATGAGAGTATGTAAACACATTCACTTTAATTAAATCCTAAAGACACTCTTAAAAAATAAGAAAGCTTAAAGTAAATCAAAGTTTATTTAGTATGATTTTTATTTGGTTTTGAATTTGATTTAATTTTGAAATTGTGAATTGTGTTTGCTGTTCCTAACCCATTCCACATGTGTTTGACATTTTTGTTTAATTTTTAGATGATTAGATTCATTTTAGATTTTGAATAGGTTAAAGTATGAATTAAACATGTTAATTGACCCTTACCTATACCACCGTAACATAGTTAACTAAGTAATTATGAGCCAATGATATGATATAAAATCTTACAAGGAATTTAAATTTGCAATGCACCTAGGAAGAAAAGGGCCTAATACAATTTGGCTCATGGTTAATGGTTAATTAAGCTAACTTAAGTAATTTCAAAACATCCCTCACACATATGAGTTGAGTTTTGATTTCCTTAATTGAACTTAGGCTCTTGAACACCTAAACATCTACCCAAAGTAGATTAATTAAGTTCTAGAAAGTTTTAGAAATTTTAAGAAATTAATTAAAATGGTAATGTTGACCTCATTATTGGAATGAGCCTTCAAGACAAAATCTTGAACTTAGCCAAATCAAACTAAAATCAAGCCAAACCCTTGATCTTTTTCATGATTCAATCAATCCTACAATCATGAATCCAATTATAAACATAAACTTCAATCATCAAACCAAAACTAAATTCAAAAAATCAAACCCAAGTCAAACTCATGTTCACCATTTTACTTGAAATTATTAAATGAATCAAAACCCATTTGACTCCAAATCTCTTACAAATAGATTTATTTTCAATCACAAGTATATATGTGAGTTCAACCAAACTTGAATCATGCCTTGATCAAACCAACTAAACCCAATTGGCTCACTTGACCCAAAGTGGCTAATTTGACCAACATGAACCAAAATTGAATTCCATCCAAATCAAAGTTAATTAATCCAATCTAAACTTCATGTCATATTTGTTGATCATCATAGGTTAATCAATTGTCATCAATTGGGTCAAACTAAGTCAATAGCTGACCAAGTCAACCCTTTAACCCACATGAACCCAAACTAGCCAACCTAAACCAAATTGATTAATGGCTCAAGTTCACTCCAAATTGATTATTGAACTTGACTTAAACCCAATTTGACCAATTGGCTAACTAGACCTAACCTAGCCCAATTGACCATGAACCCAACTTGACCTAAAAGGTCAAATCAAGCCAAAATCAAATAAAAACCAAATTGATTAGAAGAAAAGTTACCAATCCATTTCAAATGATCAACCAAACCCAAACCAAGCCATAATTCAAGTCAATCAAATTAACTTAGCCCAAATTGACCTAAAGAATCAAATTGGCCAAAACCCAAATTAAATCAAAATTAAACCAAATTAATTGAAACAAATTGAACCAATATGCTTCAAATAGTCATTTGAACTTGACCCAACTCTTGATTTAACGAATTTGACCAATTGGTCAACCTAAACTCATTTTGATTTGACCCAAATGGGTCAAATTAACCCAAAGTAAGTAAACCAAATGAACTTCAAATGACATGAAATTTGGTCCAACTTAATTTTGACTCATTTCATATCTACCCAAATCAAATCCAAAGCCAAATGACCACTTTGCCCTTGGGTCAAGGGCATCTCATGAGAAAAGGCACTTTTCCAAGTGGTCATTTCTCTTCCTTAGCCACTTGGCACTCATCCATTGGTCCACATAGGCACCAAGGAGACTGATTTTCTAACCCAAGGAGTGGTTGGGGTAGCCATGACTCATGGGGAGGTGAAATCACCTCACCTCTCCCATTGGAACACTTGGCATGAAGGACACTCACCTCCCTTTGGCTGGACACCAACTTGTCCTTCATGACCCACTTTCCATGCCTTAGCCAACCATAGGGAACTACCTAGAATGATTATCTTCCATTCTCAACCACCAAGAGATATGAGTTTGGAGCCAAAATATTAAACAAAAAAGTGGGAAAAGGTTCATTTCACTTTTCATTCTAAAGCTTTAGTGGCTGAAGGAAATCCATTCCTCTCATTCTCCTCCTCCTAGAGCTCCCAAAAGTCATCCACTTCATTTTGGAGAGAAATACTCCAAAACTACAGGGATTTCGACAAAGAAATGACGATCACTGGAGGAAACTTTGTTTCGACGTGAAGGAGAGGATCTAAGCTCAATCAAAAGCTTCTTCCCTCACTCGACAATGCTTGAGTCACCACCACCACCGGAAATCATCTCCAATGAGATAACCTTCAAAAACTGTAGCTAGCCTTAGGATATTTTATTTTGTGATAAATTTTGCGCTATTTTTAGGAATCTACCATAGATAATCCCGCTTTTTTTACTTTAAATCATCTTAATTAGGAAATAGAATTTTTTTGATGCAAATCAATGCAAAAATGAGTCCATTTGGACAAGTTTTCACTTAGAATCTCATTTTTCCTTTAAAAAAGAAAAATCTATTTTTACTGTTCATCGCCAGCAAGGGTACAGTCGCTGTCCCGTCCTACGGTTCGCAGGATCGGACGGCTCGGATCACGTGATTTGTGATTTCGGATGGCCTGATGCGATCTAGACCGTCTGATCGCATGGTTCGTGTGATAGGACGGCTCAAATTGTCCGATCGGCGATCCTCGTCTAGATCGGACTGATTCGATCATTCGATCGACGATCGGACGATCCGAGAGTCATGAATTGACCGTTCCTCGCTTCTCACCGACGCGTGGCACCGCGCGAATCCCGGGCATGTGCCATGCTACCGCTTCCACCGCGACCACGTGTGGCGCAGATTGCCAAGTTACAGATTTTTTGATTTAAAAAAATAATTAAAATTGCAAAAAATTATAGAAAATAAAATAGTTAAGAAAAAATTACAAACAAGGGCTCGCTGGATTCGTGTTTCTGAGAGAAATCCAAAAACCCAAAATCCCAAAATTTTTGAGCATAATTTGAGTTTTAGTAAAAAAAAAATTTTAATTAAATTAGAAATACATGGATTTAGTTAAAATTTTTAGAGATTAAAATTGGTGTTAAAATACAGCTACCATAAAATTTCAAGTCAAAATAACCTTTGGATTAACATATATTGAATTTTGAGTGTCAAATGAATTATTTTAATAAAATAAATTAGTAGAATTCATAAAAATCACTTAAATCAATTGAAACTTGAAAAATACATTACTAAACGTCAAAAAATCAGAAAAAATATGAATATGGCTCATTTTAAAGATAATTGAGGAGAATCTAATAAAATTATTTCTAATTGAGTTTAACCAAGAGATTTTCCTTAATTAGGGTTTATTTGAAAACTTAATAACTCTAATTACTCCCTAATGACTTTATTAATTAATTTTAAACTTCTCATGCATAGTTAGTGGGATGACTCTAATTTTTTTTTGAAATTTCATTATGAGTTAATCAGGAAAATTAATTAATGAACCCTAATCACTCTCTTAATGTAATTAATGTTAATTAAGCATATGAACAGTGGTTTAATTCCTTGATTAAGATAATTACATTTTGTTTATGTGATTAAGAGGTTTATGGAATGATTTTGGGATATTTTTCTTAAGCTATTCCCTAAACCCCCTTTCTTCCTTAACCCAATTAAGCATTAATCCACCAATGATCTACTTAATTAATCAAATCAAATTCTCAAAAAAAAAAAAATTAATCTAGAAACTTAATCACCTAAACCTTCTTGGGTAGATACTAGGTGTAATAACCTAAGTAAGAAATCATACCTAACCCATATGTGTAGGAAAGGTTATGAATTACTTAAATTAAACCCTTTAGCTTAATTAATCATTAATTATGAGCCAATTGTATTAGGTACCTTTCTTTCCTAGGATGCATTACTGATTTAAATTCCTTGTGATTTTATGTCATACATTGGCTCATAATGGTTTGATTAAATATGTTAAAGTGGTACTAATTAATGAACTCAATCTACACCTTAACCTAACTAAAGCATACAATTAATCTAATCACCTAAAAATTAAATTAAAATAATATACACATGTGGGAATGGGAAAAGGCTAGCAAACCTTCTCACACTTTCTTAATCTAAATCAAACTCAAAGCTAAAATAAAAGTATCTTTAAATAACTTTTGATTCTCTTTAAATGATCTTACTTCATAAGATTCTCATTAATTGTGAACCAACACTTGTACCTCACACCTGGTTAACAATGGCAGACTTACTTATACATATACATACATGTGTGCATGTGAAAATGGATAAGAAAACCTCTTTAATGAAAATCATGCATCATAAAATATTCAAATTTTCTTAAGTAACTCACTTAACATTCTCTTTCCATGCATTTCTTTTTGTACATGCACATGTATTTAAGAAAAGTGGTATATTAGTCTGGACATCCCTAGGATTGCTTTAAGTAGCCCTAAGTAGGTCTTATACCTTATACCCAACTTATGCGCTCACTTATGTATTTTATACTTGTAAATGTGGAAATGAAAATGGATAAAAGAGCTACTTAACCAAATCATGCTTACATGAAACATTCCAAATTTATTTAAGTAACCTCACTTAGCATTCATCATAAAGTATACTAAACATTCACATTTGTATGCATAGATATGCTTAGGATCCATTCATATGCATGTTATACACATATGAGAAAGAATTAAAATGTTGTGTATTTTGTGATAGTAATTCACTTTATTTAATATTAAAATGACTTTCTTTTTGAATATATTTGTTTAGAGAAAAATCTAAACTTAGGATTAATTAAAATACATAATAAAGCATTCACTAAACAAAATTCTGAATTTACCTTAGAAATCTTAAGGTAAGGAGAAAAGAGAAGTTCTCTTTTTTTTCTCTTTATAACCTTTAATTAAGTTGGTTCATTCAAACCAAAGCAAATCATCAAATAAAATTAACCCATATCAACTAAACAACTTAAATGAGACCATCCTTCTAAGTTGAACCTTTTCACATTAAAAAAATCCTAACGTTAAAGCCTAGCTAAGCATACCACACAAATCTTACATGGCACACACATTAGGCTAAGTCACCACTTCTAGTCCTATGTTAGGGCAGTACATGGTTTCATGTTTGCTTTTATTTTATAATATTTTGTTTTAATTTGGATGTTAGGGTGTATGTGCGTAGAATGAATGGTAGGATGATTTAAGCTAACCATTATCTTACAGGGATTGTGCTTAAGGGTGTGTAATAAAATATAACTAATTTTACTATGTAGGTGCTTATACCCTTAAGCATAATCCAAAATAAGCCACATGGACTTGGTTACCCATGTGTGGGGTGCTAAGTCTAATTTGTTTATATACATGCTTGAGAATGTATGGTTTGTTTAACTAATCTCTGCTTTGTAGGTTTTAGTTAGATTTATTTTTTCACTTTTCATGTAATTTTGCAATTAAGATTCTGGAATGATCGTTATAGGGATTAGGATGAGCATTGGTTATAAGGCCTTGCCTTATGTACCATGTGAAGCCTTTGGAGCAACCACCTTCCAACCATACAACAGAAGAAACCAAAGAATAAAGAAGAAAAGAAGAAGAAAGAAGAAAAGAAGAATGAAGAAATTAAGCCTGAAGACCCCAATAACAATGAATTTCTTGCTTAGTTGTACTTAATTCATTTGTAATCTGAGTTGTATAAGGGTAAAGCTCGGTTACCCAATTTATTTTTCGAGTTTGTGTAGTGGTGCTCAATCACACTTGGTCTTTTATTCTTTTGCATTAGCTTTATAAAATGTTTGATTTTGTTTAGCTTGTGCATTAGAAATGACATATTAGTTTCTTCCTTACTTTGACCGGATGACCATTAGGCTCTTAGGGAAAAATAATTCTTTTACCAAATTAATCAACTCAAAATTAAAAATAAGCAAATCATAACCTCACTTAAAACTTAAGCTAAAATTAAGATAAGATAATTAACAACCCTTATGGATGAGTATTTCTTTTACAACATCATACACAACATCATCTTATTTCACACTTGATTCGAGGGCTTTCACCTTTGCCGAGAAACTTTGACCTTTGATGGAGCACACACACCCTTCTCCCCAATAATTTTACTTTTCATGCATATGAATCCTCTAAGCTGAGTCAAATGATTGTCCAAAATGAAAATGACATGTAATGTGATTTGCATTAGAATTAGGTCATTTGAAGCATGCCCTTACATGATCTAGTCTCTGGAGTAAGTTTAAGGACTTAGTCTCTTTCTAAATAATAAATAGCTATCTTGCAAAGCATATGACTTGCCTACATGAATTTAAAATCATAGGAGGAGTTAACCAGCCAGGTTGTAAGTCCAAATAGTCGGGTGATTTGTTCAGGCAAATCGAATACCCATTTTTTGCCTTAGATTTAGGTTGTACTTTTGTCTCAAGAAAGCTCCCTAGATTGCTTTTATGGGCCATAAGCATAAATCCTCACCTCTTAGGCATTTTCATGACCTTGCATCATGGAATTATAAGAACAATTCAATTCAAACAAATACTTTCTCTCAATTTCAACCATAGGATAGTTTAATATGTTTACTTGGCTTCCTATCCCAAACATCCCCTAACCTCTTTGATCAATCTCATTTGATTTGCCAAAAATAAACTAATTAATTGATATACCTACCACAAATCTTTGGAGACAATGATCATTTACATTAATCGAGAGTATTCTTGAAGAATCTCATTCCTTAAGATGTAATTAACTATGGGAGCTTGCCAGGGAACTTAACCAACCTAGTTTAAAATAAACCCTACTTTACTTTTTCATGTAAAGTAGGAAGAATCTCGTATATATGCAGACCAATTTCCCTTAGAGTCCTTATTGATTTGGTCCATTGTAGGGTGATGACTTCTATCTTCGAGATAATATACCTCCTCAATGTTGTACCTGATCACCCTAATAAAATATCGATCTGGTGTCCAAAAAAATACGATATTTTAGTTTTCATTTATCCTCCCAAAAGGATAGATGAAGGAGAATATTTCACCATTAATTAATAGTGAATTAACCCTTAATTAAAGAAGATAAGGAAGGAAGGGAGTTTATGGAAATGCAAAATTATTCTAAACCTCTATTCACTCAATCAAATCTCAATCAACTTCAATAAGGGAAACACTAATCAATTAACCCAATTACATAAAAGGTAATTAGAAATGCAATTCCCCAAGCCATCAATAAATCTCAAGAAAATTAGGGAGGTAAAAGTCATCCCCAAAATATACCTAAGAAGTTTGAGATTAATAAGGATTAATTAGGGAGTATTAGCAAATTAAGATTCCTCCAATTAAGACTTCATTTTCAAAATAAAATGAACAATCATCTTTCCAAAAAATCACAATCATAAAGTTTTAAGAAGCACATGAACCTCTTTCACCACACACATATGAATGGAAGTTTCATTTTCAAATAAAATTAAATTTTCCAAAAGCACAAATGAACATATTCTTCAATTCACTTTGATGAAGATTTCATTTTCAAAATAAAATGAACAATCATCTTTCCAAAAATCACAATCATAAAGTTTTCAAAAAGCACATATGAACCTTTCCATTCAATACATTCACACCTACTAAATGGAAGTTTCATTTTCAAATAAAATTAAATTTTCCAAAAGAACAAATGAGCATCTTCTTTCAATTCTCTTTGATGAAGATTTCATTTTCAAAATAAAATGAACAATAATCTTTCCAAAAATTAAAATCAAAATCAAAAATAAAGTTTCAAAAAGCACACATGAACCTTTCCATTCAATACACTCACTATTGAATGAAAGTTTCATTTTCAAATAAAACTAACAAAATATTTTCTAAAAGCACAAATGGACATCTTCTTTCAATTCACTTTGATGAAGATTTCATCTTTCAAAATAAAATGAACAATCATCTTTCCAAAAAATCAAAATCAAAATAAAAAATTTAATTTTTTAAAATGCACACATGAACCTTTCCATTCAATATACTCACATCTATTGAATGAGAGTTTCATTTCCAAATAAAATTAAATTTTTCAAAAGCACATGTGAACAACCTCATTTAATATACTCAAATTTATTAAATGAAGATTTCATTCCCAACTAAAAATAATATCATTTGGAAATCCCACTTAAACATATCTCATATATGATTAAGTTGGAATTCCTCTATTCAAATAAATAAATAAATAATAATAATCACATAAAACAAAATTTTTACATTTCAAAAATAAGATTGATTCTCATTCCTACATACCCAAATTTGTTGAATGGAATTCCTCTTCTCAAAATTGAAACTTAACAATCATAAAAAATTTCAAAACATATTTTGGAACTTCATTTAGCACTATTGACCTCATTTTAGAATTCTCAAACTCAAATGATTCTTAGATTTATGGGTCCTCTTAATCTTAAGACATTGATCCAGTGATCATGAAAACCCAGTCTCAGAATCCATCAAAATAGTCATTCACCCCTAAGTCCTCAATCTTCCAAGTCAAAATCAAATGAATTCAAATCTTTGATTTTCTCCAAACTCAAATTCATTTATATTCCATGATTGAAATATAAATTCAAAATCATATAAACCCATTCATCAAAATTCAAGTCACTTTTTTAAGCATTCTTTATTCAAAAAACTCATATTCAAACCTATCAAATTTTCTAATTCAATTTATATTCTTATATATTCATATTTCATAAATGAAATATAAATTAAACCCATTCAAATAAATTCTAAATTTAAAATCCTGAAATAAATCATTAACTTTCTAATTAATGGATTTAGCCAAAATCATTAAATCATGATCAAACCATTTCAAACTCTTAGATTTTCAAAAATTATTTATATCCTCATTTATATTCTCATATATAAATGAAATATAAATATAAATCAATCCAATTAAAGGCAAATTAAATTTAAATTTAAAAATTTCTTCAAATCCTTTAAATTCCCTTTAATGGATTTAACTTAAATCATGATTAAACCACTTGAAATCCATGAAATTTTCTCATGATCAATTTATATTCTAATTTATATTCAAACATATAAATGAAATATAAACAATAAATCAACCAAAAATCAAAAATTCAACTCAAAATCAAATTTAAGCCTTTCAAGCCAAAATCTTGAACTTAAAATCATTTCCAGTGAAATCAAGTGAAATTTTCTGATCAATTTATATTCTCATTTCATATCAAATCTAAACTAAAATATAAATCAAAAAATTAAAAACCCAAAATCCCTTCATATTCTTATTATATGAAATTTTCAAATGGATCAAATGGACTCAAACCACTTGTAAATGGATTTATATTTCAATTTATATATACAAGATCAACCAATTTCAAATCGAGCTTTGACCTAGCCATTTGACCCACTTAAGCTCACTTGACCCAAAGTGACCTAAAGTACCCTTATGAGCCAACTTTTGATCCTAACCAAATTGGATTGAACCAAACTCATATATCCCTCTCATCATGATTAACAATCATCATGGAATGATCAATCAAATTGGGTCAAACCAAGTCAAAACTAAGGGTTGACCGAGTTAACACTTAACCTAAAATGAAACCTTGCATAGCTAAATTCCACCATAGGCCAAATTGATTGAAACCATTAATCTAAGTTCACTCATGACCTATGTTTGAACTTGACCAAGCCAACATTTGAGCCTAACCTAGCCCAATTGGCCCACTTGACTCCAGTTGACCCATTTTGACCTAAAGGGCCAAAATGTGTCAAAACTTGATCTAAGCCAAATTGATTGGAACCAATGGGTCAAGTCCATTCCAAATCACTTGTGAAACTTGACGAAAGTCTCAATTAGAAAATGAGACCTAACCTAGCCCAATTGACCTTAGACCCAACATGACCTAAAAGGGTCATGTTGAGCCAAAATTGAACTTAACCTAAATTGATTGAAAACAAAGATACCAATCCACTCCATATGACTAACCTAACCTAAACCTACCCTTAACCTACCTCAAATAGGTCAAATAGGTCAACTTGACCCATTTGACCTAAGTGAAGTCATATGAGCCAAAACCAAATATATACCAAATTGAATCAAACCAAAACCACCAAAAAACTTCAAATGGTCATATATATATATATATATATATATATATATATATATATATATATATATATATATATATATATATATAAAAAGAAGAGAGAGAGAGAGAGAGAGAGAGAGAGAGAGAGAGAGAGAGAGAGAGAGAGAAAATACATCACAATAGTTAGTTTAGATCCATTTATAAATTATTAACTGCCAAAATTATGTTTGATTAAGAATTTTTTTATAAAACACTTACATCTAATTTGCTTACTTAAAATACTTAAAATTCATATCAGCCCAACTAAACTTCAATCAATCTATTATCAACTTAAATAATTATCATAGGTATTAATCAATCATAAGTAACAATAAACTAATATATCATTTTGAATCTAATTATTTTAGCTAAAAACTAACTAATTATTGAGTTTTATATATACAATTTTTTTTCTGTTTTTATTCGATTTGAGTGAGAAATTAAATTATTTTTCACTTTTTTTTTCTTTTCATTTTATTCTCTTCTTTTGTTGGAGTATTTTGTTTTTAAATTAGAATATTATAATTTAAGATTATCATTCGGTTGCAATTAATGATAGTTACTGGTCGGATGAAAGCATCATTCATGACATCATCAGTATGGATTAGGAATAGTAGTGAATGATTTGATTATATTCCGTTCGAAAAAAACAGAAATCATATTTCAATTTTACTTTAGCTTTCGAAAATAGTAATAAATTATTATTAATTTCAAAATCATTACAATTATATATTATGTATTAAATCCTTATTTTACTAATTTTAAATTTTTCATAATTAGACTTAGGCCCTATTTGAGATCGTGTGTACTGCATTACAGTATTATTTAGTCATGTCATTAAAATATTTAACTCAGAAAAATAACTTCTAATTTTCATTAGATAATAAACATAATATTGTTATATTATAAATATGTCAGTTAATACATTTAAAACATTGAAAAAAGTAATTAAATAAATAAAATATTATCATTTTAAAAATTTATGAATATTTTAAATATACTCATTATAGTTTTTTCAAACAGCAATTTCTTCTATAATACATCGGTCATCATTTTTTCCTATAGCTGCAACTATTCCAACCAACCAGATTAAGAATCTTTCATAATAAATATCTTTTGAAAGAAATAGTGGTATAATTTCACATATTATATTCTATAAATATTCATGTTTTTAAGCAAGGAAGTCTATACATTTAGTAGTTGAGTGGCTAAGATAATATATTATCTTGAAGAGTTGATCATATTTGAAATTATTAAAATAATCTACGAAGGTTTCTTTAGTCTTAAAAAAAGTTGATTAGGTAAATTCGAGAATAAAATTATGCAAATAAGATGAATAAATAAACCTAATATTAAAATAAAAAGAAATAATAATTAAGATAAAAAAGCAAAAAAGATTAATACCGACTAAAATAATTAAGATTAGAGTAATATGAACGATAATAAAAATATAATATTCTATACGATAATTTCAACCATTAAGATATAGGCTTGAGTGTCCAAAAATTAATAAATTATGATTAAGCTGTGGAAATCTCTCTCTCTCTCTCTCTCTCTCTATCTATATATATTTAAGTCAAGATTTTATTATTAAAGCCGAACAAAACAAACACAAGTATGATGTTAGCAATAATTTTGAAGGCAGCAAAATATGAATAATCAGCTCATTGAAGTTGAGTGTAATTTTAAGAAAAAGGTATTTATATAATATATGTTTAAAATGTTTTTTTGTAATTACAAAAATTATGTAATCCTATTTTTCAAAATTTTCATAAGAGTTTATGTTTTTTTATTTTTTATTTTTTAACATTGTGCTATATTTAAATAAGATTGTTTTCAAAATTTATGAGTATTTTAGTCATGTCATTAAAATATTTAACTCAGAAAACTAACTTCTAATTAGATAATAAACATAATATTGTTATATTATAAATATATCAGTTAATACATTTAAAACATTGAAAAAAGTAATTAAATAAATAGAATATTGTCGTTTTAAAAATTTATGGATATTTTAAATATACCCTAAAACATATTCAGCTAGAAAAATCTAATTTACGTTAAATAATGAATATAACAATATTAATATTATTACTTTAGAAATATATTAATTAATAGAAATAAATATTTTTAAAATAAATTTAACACGATTTTATAAAAAGTTTAATTTATATTAAAAGTATTAATTCCAAATACATACTATGTAATAAATATAAATTGTTTAAAAACAAATTATTCTCATGAATTTTATAATAAAGTTATATAAAAAATTAATTACTTTATCTATACATTAAAAAAAAATTAAATATACATTATACTCATAATTTTATTTTATTTTCTACATAAAAATTTATAGATAAAATTACAAAATATATGTTTTCTTATTAAATTAATTAGTTATCTAATATTTTAAAATTCTTTCGTATTTAAATTATGAAATAAAAATGAAAATGTATGTATAAAAATCGATCTTTTTGCAAGGACTTTCCACTCATCAGTGAAACATCAATTTGTCATCATATATCATATATTTTTTAAAACAATATGATTATTTATAAAATATATAACTAAAATATTATATATATATATATATATATATATATATATATATATATATATATATATATATATATATATATATATATACAGTAAATATATGCTTATCACTAATCAGACTAACCGTAATTTTATCAAAAATCACCAAAGTAAAATCATGTTAATAAGATATAACCAAAGCTCGAGCATATATTTTCTTAAAACAGTCATGTAACACCAAGCAAATTAAAAGTCAAAATTTTAATTTATTAAATATTTAATCTTAATAATGTATTTCTTTAAATTGTTCTTAAAATTACCATCAAAATAAATAATTTTGATAACATGTCATAATTTTTTAAAAAAATGATTATTTAAAATAAAGCACTTTCAAAAAAAAAAAAATAGTGACACTCAATATTGGTAATTACTTTAAAAAAACATTAAATTGCATAACTATAATCACAACTTAAAAACCAGGACTAATCGCTTAATAAAATTTTAAAAAATAATTAAAATTACGTCAAAAAATCACCAATAATAGGCATTTCATAATATTATTTTAAGAAAATAAAAATATGGTTTAGAATACAAGTAATCAAGGCAAGAAAAAAGAACCATAAAATCATAGGAGGGATCACAGAAGCACTATAAGCAATTACTATTTTGAGATATAGCTATATTTATTACATTTTAAATATTTTTTACAAATTTTATTTTATTTTCAGGGTACGAATATCACGAATCTATTAAATTGTTTATTTGATCCATGGCCATATCATTCGAAATAATAATAATAATAATAATAATAATAATAATAATAATAATAATTCACCAGTGAATAGAAAACTTGAGAGTTAGAATTGATCCGTCTAATTGTCACGAGAAGAAATCATATATACATACAGAAGAACTTTTCTCCATTTGCCCTTCTCATACTTATTAATTCTTATAATCCGAAGAACAAATCCAGAATCCAACATACCTCCCTTGCAGCGCTCTCCAATTCCTGCTCCCACGGAGATCCTCTCTACTTCCTCCGATCCAGCCAGAGAGATGAAGCCGTCGACTCCTCTGAGCACTGTAAACTTCTGGTGAAGCAAAATGGTGGGATATATTGGAACGAAGAGGATGAGCTATGCTGTGTGTTGATCGGACTGTGGTGGTTAGGAGAGATCGATGAAGTTGGGGAAAAATGAATCAGTGGATTGGAGGTTTGGGAAGGGGCAGAAGCAGTGGGGAAGAGAGATCCGAGTTGAGAGGAAACGAGGAAGGAGGAACACCAGTGAAGACCACGGCACGGAAATGGAGGTGTCGGCGATGAACTGTGGCAGGACGGGAGAGATCGCTCTGGAGAGATGCGTATGAGCAAAGTTGCGATGGCAGGGAGAGCTGAATAAGGGAGAGAGGAGGAGACAGAGGAGACAGAGAGAGGAAACGAGGAGAGGGTTGGAAGAAGCACGCCGTAGGGCGATGTAGAGGAGAAGGCAAGAACGCGAGTCCACAGAGAGACCGAGAGAGAGAGAGAATAGGAGAATCAGGAAAAAGGGATGATCATTCTAGAAGATGTTGGAGTTGAAGAAAAGTACTGAGCTTTATTTAAAGATGGCTTAAAAGGGATTGGATCTTAGGCACGTGGTTTGTGTAGTAATAAAAATTTTAAGAATTTTTTTTCTTTTATGTCATTACAATTTTTATATTTTTTTAATGATTATCAATATTTTATTTTATTTTGATAAATTTTTACTTTTATATCTCAGTAACCAAATATTATATAAATAAATTTTTCTATATTACAGAGTGATATATTAGTGAAAAAAAACTAATTTGTATACTGATAAATATGAAAATTTATGACAGAATATAAATAAAATTTTAAGATCCTTATATCAAATAGTAATGTTATACACTTATACTACCAAAAATTTATTTTATAAAATTATAAATTGACATAAATATATGCATTAAATTTAAGTTATTTGATAAATTAAAATTATTTTAAGATATTATTTTACAAAATAAAATAGTGAGATTTACATATATATCATATAATTTTTACGTATTTATATATCTAATACAAACTTTAATTTTTACATACATAGATCCTAATCTTTAATATCATATCAAAATATCATCATCGCTCACTTTTAAAAAGTGAAATTCAATTTTTTAATTTTTAAAAAATATTAGATAAGTAAATATCTAAGTTTAGACGTTAGACATATAAATATATATAAGAATCAATAAAATATATGAGCTCAAAATATTATGATATGTAGAATTAATCTTAAAGCAAATCTAAGAATTTTTGGTTTGTATCAAAATATTTTTGTATAATTTATTTTTTATTCAATATGAAAAGTTAATCATATATCTATTTAGACTTGAGATATTTTTGCATAGAAATATCAAATATATATAATTTGTTTGGGACTTCTAGCATTACTCAATATAAAATGAGTAGTATATAAAAAACATGTATTAAAATTTGATATGACAAAATCTGCAAGTGACTTGATATCAAGAATCAAAATCATAAAGCAGGTTAAATTGAGCGCCTCGACGAGCCTTCCAACAAGCCAAAGATCTTACACTGACTTCATTTGAGCATTCAAATGCACAAAATACATCATATGATCAAGGGATCATTCTGAAATGGTCCATGAGTGACGATTTTGCATGTATTTGCAGAGCTCCAATCTATAAATATCATTTCATATGAGGAGGCTGGAAGGAGAAGGAAGCAAGAGAGAGAGCTCTAAAGATCCTCCAAGCACAATGACGGTCGCACCATCGTGCCATCCGCCGATCCTCGCCATTGCCGACATCATCGCATCATCACCGTTATCATTATCACATATCCATCATCAACATCGTTGCCAACATCGCCATCAACTTCGTTACATTGCCATTAACATCGTCTATATTACTAAGAATCATTGTCATTTCATATATTGTAATCCCGATCGGAAGATCTTGTACCAACGACATAATATACTGGCCAGATTTTCCCACGTAAAATTCGAGTTTTAAATTGGACTCAAAAGCTAAGCAGAACTTTACTCTACGAACCGGTTTTCTAAGACGCAACAAAAAATTATAATTTTAAAGTACCATAATTATAATTTTATTTATTATCCAATTATATGAAGTTATAAAATTGACATAAATATATCCTATTTTAATTTTTATCAAAATAATCTTATAAAATTAACATATATTAAAATTTTTTTGATATTTATCATGTTGATTGCATATAAATATGTCAGTTGCTAATGAATTGTTATTTCAATCATTTTAGCCCTCAATAATTTTTAAAATGATTGTTATATGATATATAGAGACGTTCATGAGCTTATTGGCAGAGCCAAAAATTTTTTGAGGGAGTCTCCTTTTTCTCAACTTTCTTCATTTAGACTTAAGATCTTCAATATTAATTTTTTTTTCATTAAAATATATTTATAAAAAATAGTATAAATAAATAAAAAAACTCATAATTGATGATATTTTCTCTCAGCTCTTTTATTTAATCATAAATTAAACGCAAGCTTCTTAAGTAGCAGAAGCTCATCAAATGATAACCTTCCATGATAGCCAAATGTAGACTCCATAAACCCTACTTTAAGAATCCATTTGACCCAGTTGTAGTTTTTTATAAAGCGAAAAATAAGTTTTTTAAAAGCTGCTGTAAATATTATAAATATAATTTTTTGACGGCCACAATATTCTAATCATTCTAGCTTTTAAAATTAATTTTTTACCATAAAATTTTATAAAAATTAATCAAAAATCTAATAGTAAAATACAACTGTGATTATTTTTTGAAAAATAAACAGCTAAAAAATTATCCCAAACGTGTCCTAAATCTCTCAAATTCAGTAATTTTTATTTTATAATGAGTGCTCCGTTGATTGCTTGTAGATAAAATTAATAGTTTTTTTTTAAAAAAACTTTATACTTGAAATTAAAATCGCCTCAATTGAGGAGATTTTGACAATTTTATAAATTTTATAATCGCTATTTATTTTAATTACATTCAATTAAGTAGTATATTTATCAAATGTATCAGTTAAATTTTTTTTTAATTTATGCTTTGAAAAATTGACTTACAGTTCATCTAATGTATATCAGATATATTTACCATAAGATCAATTTAAGAAAAATTAAACAAATAAATAACAGACTATAATAAGTTAATTGAATTAATGATACTGTAAAAGATAAAATTACGTAAGAGTATAAAGCTAATTAATTAGAAGCTTTAAGAGATAATTGAATATATCTATAAAAATCAATATATTTTCTTTTTTTAGTAAAATTATAAAATTTGTAATTATGTGAGTTAAATTATATATATATATATATATATATATATATATATATATATATATATATATATATATATATATATATATATATATATTCAAAATTCCACTACAAAGAAGACAAATCACGTCGAAAGCGATATGATTTTGAGTCAAAACCATCGAGATCAAGACTTAAAATATCATTGGAATCTTTGACATCAATTAAATCCCAAAAGCTCTCAAATATGGAAATAGTCAAATAGTCGAAATGGATCTAATGAGCCTAAGATCTCATACATTCATTTGGGCATCCAAATGCTCAAAATACATCAAATGATCAAGGAATCATCTAGCCGTCATCGAGAGGGGAGTGGTGGTCTTACATGAATTTATAGAACCCTCCTCCCATCTATAAAGGCCTCATTCCTCACATGAGAGGCCCAAGTAAGAGGAGAAAGAAAGAAAAGCAAGAAGAAAAGAGAAAAAAGAAAAGAAAGGAAGAGTCCAAGCAAGGAAGAAGAGTAAGAAGAAGAGGAAGAGTCCAAGAAGAAGAAAGCAAGTGAAGAAAGAAGAGTCCAAGCAAGGAAGAAGAGAAACAAGAAGAAGAAAAGAAGAGAAAGAAGAAGAAGAGGAAAAGAAGTGAGAGGAAGAGAGAAGAAGATCCTCCAAGCAAGATCACACCCCAAACAAGATCACAGCTCGCGATCAACCAGCCCACCCCACCATCATCACTAATTGTACCCGATTCCACCGGTTATCCCAAGATCTCCACCATCAAGAAACAATTATAACGATCGTTGTTACGTTGTTATTCCTCATCATATGCAATTCTATAATCATTAGAAGACTTTGTACTCAAATGATACATAGTGGAAGCTTTTATGGGCAGCTCCGTGGTTTTTCCCCTTTCGAGGTTTTCATGTTAAAATTGAGTGTCTCTTGTTCGCTTTACCTGTGTTGGACTTCAACAAGGTGTAAACTTTCATTCTACCACCGATTTTTAGACGCAGCGCTTGATGCCCGTGGGAATAGAACCCTCAATCACAATTACATGAAAACCTCACGCTAATGGCTATTGCAAACAACGAGCCTCCCGCCCAACTCCACTTTCAAAACCAATCCTGATCCAAGGACGCCTTCTCGCCTCACTTCTCCCGATGATCATGCTGAAGGCGGAATCTCTTTGGAAGATCGGTCCGCCAAAATGGAGGAGTCTCAAAATAAGATGATCCAGCCTTTTGCAAGGACTACAGCTACTACGGCAAAACATATCTCTCCCAAGATCGCCGTTTCCTGAGGAGGTCAAAACGCTAATCCTCCCGACATTGGAGTTCCTCCATGGAGACCGTAACATCGATCTCGACACCGCTAGTTCCACTCATCCATCGCGTGCCAACCGGTTACTAATCCACCGATCGTTGTTGATAGCTTCACACATGCTCATCTTGTTAATCCCGCTTGTCATGACATTCAAGTACGACGCTTAATACAAGATGAATTTCACCTTCAAGATAAATCATCTTCACCCACACCGCTTATGAGGAGTCCTCACCTTTCGAAGCCATTCTTCAACATCCAATTCCTCGTAGTTTCAAGCTTCCAGAGCATTGATTCCTGATAAAATCACCTAACAATACACATTACAGACTATCATGCATATCCAACGAGCTCGACACCGCTTGTCGTCTTTCCCGTTACCTCAAAGGGCAAGCTCGCACTTGGTTCTACTCTTCCAAGGGGATCCATCCATACCTTTAACGAACCGTGTTCTTTGTGGGAACATCATTGCAAATGAGAATCATTAAAGATTCCTCCCATCTTTCCTGTATTCGTAACGAGGTGAATCACTCAAAGAATACTTCCGAGGTTCTCCTAGAAGCTCGCCAAATACCCGGGTGTAACAACTATTAAGAGGAGTTTTCTCGAGGACTCCGCCTGTTCTATTCGCATTAATGCGGGACACGTCCGCCATATGCAGTTCATCGATAAGCACAAATCTCCGCCGATGAAGCTATTAATGCCCATCGCAAACAATTTGAACAATATGCGGAAACGCAAAAGCACCCTGTGAAATGTAACGACAGCCCATCAAAAGAAGCGACAAAGTAGTCATGATCTCCCTCCACCCCTATATCAACAACGAACCTCGACCTAAAAGACATACACACAACACATCTCATGTTAACCTCGATGGCTATCGCAATGAAGAAAATATCAAGTGGCCGCATCCATTGAAACCAATTCGTGAAATGAGCAATTTGTCACTTTCAAGCCGGACATACATCAAGCATGTATACAACTCAAGGAAGAAATCGAGAGACTCATTCAACAAGGATATTTACATCTGGTTTGTGAAGAATCAACCTCAAATAAATACACACCTCCGCTTTGGGGCAACCAGACAATCATCACAAACAACCAAATAATCATCAAATAATCGGAGAAATCAAAACAATCATAGGACCGATACTACCAATCAAGTTCTCGCACTCCAAAGAACCGTGAGTTGAAGAAGTCTCGTGATTGATCATTCCACTTTTAACGACTTGAAGGAGTCCATATCCCTCATCAAGATCCACTTGTCATCATGGATGATCCTCTTATAACGTTAAAAGAATTTTGATCAACAATGGGAGTTCTCGATGTCTTATTTTACTCAACTTTTCTTAACATGGGTCTAGCAGTAAAGCTCCAACCAAATGGATCACTATATTGGTTTGATAATCACCCAGTATGGGCAGAAGGGACAATCACTCTTCCTATTACCCAGCGAAATCAGAATTTAAAAAAAGGGGTGGCAAAATCTAAGAGAATAATTAGTATATTGTATATTATTAAAAGTCTAGCACAAATCTAAGAGTGGCGACTACCCCCTCAAGCCATCTCTTGATTTCACCACTATAAATATATTCTAAGCATTATGAGGACATCAACTGATTTTAATCATCATCATGAACCCTCTCTTTCACCCTTAGGTCATACATACATGAACGTGGGTAGTTTCTAATGTCTTCCCCCATTACCACTAGAATGCACTCATCATGAGCATAAGCATGGTGTTATTAGACATGAACAAGATACATTTGTTTCCATGGAATCCACCCAATGAGATTTCTAACCTTCAAAAGTTTCTACAAAATATATAGATCAAAATCCATTTTATGACTATTAGTATTTGATCAATCACTCAACTCAACCTTCGCCTTGATTGATTAATTAGACTAGCTTATGGTTGGGATCATCCATAATTCTTAAGGAAGAAATAGTAAGGTCCATTCATTATCCATAAGTGTATATAATATTTTTGTTTTAATTTTTTTTGTATAGTTTTAAATAAAGATTACAAAATTTTGCTCAATATTTCTTGATAAATCTTATTTTTTTCTTGTTTAGAATTTTAAATTTTAAATTACATAAAATTTTAGATCTATAGTCATCACTTGAAATATTTATTAAATATTTTTAGTGCTCCTAGATCTATTTTGACCCATCTTTGAGTACTATATAGTTCTCTCTTTTGTTAAAAAAATAAACAATGATTCCTTCCTTGAGATATCAACTTTGGGTTGTTTAGTCATCTCTCATTTTAAGAGAGAGACTATTTTTATAATCCTTAGTCACCCACTAATTTTGAATTATTTAATCTTACTATTTATAGGAGAGGGATTGCTAGTTACTAATTTTGAGTCCTCAACTTATTTTTTTTAGGAGAGAAATTATCTAAATCATTCCCATTGTCACACTAATTTTGAGTTATTTAGTATTTTCTTTTTAAAAGAGATACTATCTTGGCAGTCCTCTTTTTTTTTCGAATCATATAGCCTCCCACTTATCAAAAGAGGTGTAATCTCGATCAACCTTAGTCGCTCGCCAACTTTAAAGTATACATTCTTACTTTTTAAATATGAGAATCTATCTCAATCATATTTTCAATTGCTTACTAAACTTGAGGTATTCAATTCTCCCTTCTTCTTGGAGAGAAATTTGACTTGTTCATCTTCAAATGCTCAATATTTTTGGATTATTCAATTACATTACCATCTTTTAGATGTAGGGCTATCTCAATTTCCCCCAAATGATATATTAGTTTATTGTTACTTATGATTGATTAATACTATGATAATTATTTAAGTTGATTATAGATTGATTGATTGAGGTTTAGTTGGCTGGTATGAATTTTAAGTATTTTATGTAAGCAAATTAGATGTAAGTGTTTTATAAAAAAATTCTTAATCGTTTTTTTTGTTATAAATTTATCACTTAAATGGATTTGAACTTACTATAAGCTATAAAACTTCAAAATGGTATAAATATCTCTCTCTCTCTCTCTCTCTCTCTCTCTCTCTATATATATATATATATATATATATATATATATATATATATAAACTAGATCTAAAGAAAGGGTGGCAAAATCTAAGAGAATAATTAGTATATTGTATTTTATTAAGAGTAGTACAAATCTAGGAGTGGCGACTACCCCCTTCAGCCATCTCCTGATTCCACCACTATATATATCTAATTATGAGGACATCATCGATTTTAATCATCATCATGAACCCTCTCTTTCACACTTAGGTCATACATACATGAACGTGTAATTTCTAATGTCTTCCCCATTACCCTAGAATGCACTCATCATGAGCATAAGCATGATGTTCTTAGACATGAACAAGATACATTTGTTTCCATGGAATCCACCCAACGAGATTTCTAACCTTCAAAAGTTTCTAGAAATTATATAGATCTAAATCCATTTTATGACTATTAGTTTTTGATGAATCACTCAAGTCAACCTTCGCCTTAATTGATTAGTTAGACTAGCTTATGGTTGGGATCATCCATAATTCTTAAGGAAGAAATAGTAAGGTCCATTCATTATCCATAAGTGTATATAATATTTTTGTTTTTTTTTTTTGTATAGTTTTAAATAAAGATTACAATATTTTGCTCAATATTTCTAGATAAATCTTAGTTTTTTCTTGTTTAGAATTTTAAAATTTTAAATTACATAAAATTTTAGATCTATAGTCATCACTTGAAATATTTATTAAATATTTTTAGTGCTCCTATATCTATTTTGACCCATCTTTGAGTACTATATAGTTCTCTCTTTTGTTAAAAAAATAGAAAATGATTCCTTCCTTGAGATATCAACTTTGGGTTGTTTAGTCATCTCTCATTTTAAGAGAGAGACTATTTTTATAATCCTTAGTCACCCACTAACTTTGAATTATTTATCTTACTATTTATAGGAGAGGGATTACTAGTTACTAATTTTGAGTCCTCAACTTGTTTTTTTTAGGAGAGAAACTATCTAAATCATTCCCATTGGCACACTAATTTTGAGTTATTTAGTATTTTCTTTTTAAAAGAGATACTATCTTGGCAATCCTCTTTTTTTTTTTTCAATCATATAGCCTCCCACTTATCAAAAGAGGTGTAATCTCGATCAACCTTAGTCGCTCGCCAACTTTAAAGTATACATTCTTACTTCAAAATATGAGAATCTATCTCAATCATATTTTCAATTGCTTACTAAACTTGAGGTATTCAATTCTCCCTTCTTCTTGGAGAGAAATTTGTCTTGTTCATCTTCAAATGCTCAATAATTTTGGATTATTCAATTACTTTACCATCTTTTAGATGTAGGGCTATCTCAATTTCCCTCTATAACATACTAACTTTGGATTCTTTAGCCAACTTTAGATTATGTACTCCTTTTTCTTTTAAAAGATGGATTGTCTTTATTGTTCTTCACACCATCCATAAGAAGACCTTTGGATTCCCTTTTTTGCCTTTGCCATCAAAAAAATGACATACTTAATCATCCTTAACGGCATTCATAATCTTTATGTGCCACCTCATTTGATATCTTTCACTCATGCATCATCAACTCTATGGTTTATTAATCTAGTCCTCCCTAGTTGGCTTCATGAACTTTTAACATTACTATGTTTATTACACATAGGTTGTGTTGCTCTTGCCTCCAAAAGAAAGACCATCTTAGCTACCCTAAGTCATCACCATAAACTCTATGTTCTTCCTTACACATTGCTTATAAGTAATGTCTTCTTCATTTATAGAATAAGAATTAACTAGGTCATACATAGTTTTCAATCATACCTTTTAATGTACTTTAGAAGTCATCACAAGGTTATCCAAAATTCACAAGAGAAGGACCACTTAACCATACTTAATGATGCATATGGAATTCATGTGATGCTTTATCCACCATTGACAAATCATGCCACTATCTCCATAAGACTAATTGACCCAATCATTCTTGTGCATCCAATTATTTTAGAATTGCCTCAAGGTTATATCACCATGAGCTCCAAAAGTATAACAATCTAGGCCATTCTCATTGGTTGGCTTGACTATTGACAATCACTTACATCTTGATGATCACATTGCCTTTGCCTCTAGGAGGAGGATTATCTTGATCATCCTTAATTGCTAACTCAAACTTTCAACGCCATCTCATTTATAATCTCAAAGTCATGCCACATTTATCTATTTGAAGATGAATAATGCAATCACTATATTCTATTTCATTAGCTTTTCTTGTTCACCATCACTATAGATACTTATAATAGATTGCTTTCACATATATGTATTGATGCCTTTTCTAAATTTAGAGAAATATAACATTTTATAACTTAGATTCATTTCTAGTTAATGCTATTTTAACTAAGTTGAATCCAATTGTTTTTGTGCTTGTGAGTGGATTTCGATCAAAGCTAAGCTCATCAAAAAAATCTTTCCACTTTTAGCACTTAGTCAATGTTAATTAATCCTTATTTTATAAGTAAAATGTTATCTTATTTTAATTATAATTTTATGAATAATATTATTCTATAGTACTTTATTCTAATAAGATATTTATGTCTAACTGATTAGAACATTATTTTCAACTCTTCTTTAAGAATACTATCAATATTTATACTATCTAAACACTCTCATTACAAAAAGAAATTGATAATTTTCAAATCTAAACTTCTTTTAATCTTTGAACTCCCAAGGTTATGAGGCTTTATTTGGATTAAAAGAAAGTGAATTGAAGTGAAGTCCAAATAGATTGTGAATTATTATGTCTTGATAACTAATACAATTTTCAACCATTTTTTAATTTTATTTCACTTAAACTTCTATCAACTCAAAACACACCTTAAATTATTTTAAAGTTTCTTAATAATAATTTGATGTGCCTACTTCATTACATTTTCTATTGTACAAAATCTAATGTTTTACAAATCTTATTATAAGGTATAATATATGTACAAATCTTATTATTGCTCTTAAAAGAAGTTTGATATATGTCACCTAAAAATCCATTGCATCAAGCATGAATCTTAATGCAAGTCTTTTAATTATAATGTAGATGACTTTGGAATTAAATGAACTCTATTTTTAGTAAACTTAGAGTGAAAATATATATTTTGATGAGATAAATCTAAAGAGCATAAGGTCATTTTCATTCATTAGAGATACATAGTGCACAAAAAATATATATGGTGGGAGCACCACAAGTCATCTGATAAAGTATTTAAATTTTTGATCAATGTAATTAGAATCTCTCTCTCTCTCTCTCTCTCTCTCTCTTCATTAATCTATAAAGAGTTATACTTTCACAAATGTGGGGAGGTTGAGATGAGGACAAAAAAAAAAGTTCAATGGAAAGAATCCATGGCTCTATTTGTTAGCATTCAATGGTTGTTGCCAACTAAGATTAAGGGGTCTATTTTTGGCATTAGTAATTTTTTTTATAAAGATGATTATAAAGTTATTATGAGAAAAGTAATTTTTTGGAAAACTATTTTTTTTAAAAAAAATCCAAACATCATCTTTCTATCAACTACTACACTTTAATAGCTCTCTTCCTCGAAAAAAACTTTCCATTGCTAGTTGTCAACTAAAATTAAAGGTCCGTTAGTGACTACAACTTATAAATATGATTATCAAGTTGCTATGAAGAAAGTAAAAAGTAACTTTTTGGTAATATGAGTATAAAATATATATATATATATATATATATATATATATATATATATATATATATATATATATATATTAATTTAAATAATAATTTTTCAAACCATTATATACTTTGGCAGCTCTTGATCTCAAAAGTAACTTTTTATTATAAAATTTCATAAAAAATAAAGAAATCAAGAAGCTACCCAAACGCACCCTAATACCCACCATCACCATCAAGACAGATAATCATCATCACCAAAAGGATAGATGTCTTATTAACACTAATATGAATGTCATTTATCACTAAACATATGCATATTATTTGCACCAATGCCAATGCACCTATGTCACCAATAACATAAATGCCCACCAATAATACAAATATCAACGCTACCAGAAAACACTCATAATCTACAATAACACCAGCACCAATGCTCGCTTATACTAATCAAACATCTATCATCAATGTCAATAGTATGTTAGTGATGTCAATCATCCTTAAAATAAAAAATAAAAAAATAATAATAAAAATAAATAAATAATAATAATAAATTAAAAAAAAGTCACCTTTACTAAGGCCAATGCACCATTCTTGACTATTATTGTCCCCCTTTATATGTAGAAAGACTAACAAAAAATATAGTTGATCTCGTAATGATAATTCTAATGCCTCAAGACTCTTTCCATCATAAAAGCCATATTTGATAATTTCTATCAACTATAATGTATTTATATCTTCTTTAATACCATGGAATGATATCATTTTGTAATTTGTAAAAAATCTCATAGCTTATATGAATTGCTAGATATACAGAATTTTTATTTTATTCTAAAATAATCCCCTCTCTATTATCATAACTATTATAATAATATAATAAATTTCTTTCCATTTTTCAAACTAATGACCCCAAAATCACTGAAAAGGCAAACCAAACATTGATCTCATGTAATTATGTCATTTATTAGGGTGAAATAAAAATATTGTTCAAGACTTCAAGCAAGAAAACGCCGTCAGATTGAAATGACGCCAATTTCTGGCGGTTGCTTTGGCACAAATTATGCTTAGGAGGGAACCCTAATTTAAGACGTTGACATCTCAGCTTAGGCTATCATCTCATATTTAGGTAATTCTTCTGTTAAGGCACTTTTTATATGGGGTAGCATTATTAGACTCAACAAGAAAATTTCAAATTTGAATCAACACAAAAATAATAATTTATTTATTTATAATAAAATTTTATTAATTATAATTATTAATATTTTGTTGTTGTGTCCAGGTTAAATAATAGTGTTCAAATCCAGTAATTATATGTATATTTATGGGTTGTTTGCATAATCAGATCCATAGAAATCATTAGAAGTTTGTGAGAAGTGAGATCTATTACTATGAAATCAATTTTATTTGCCCATAAAAGATAAAACAAACTATTGTACCTACTGTTCATCAATATATAATCTCAAAAGATTGATATATGTAACATTTATATATATATATCATATAACTCTTATGTATTTACATATCTAACACTTAAACTTCAATTTTTACAAATGAAATGCACTATTTTACGCATAAAAAATTATTAGATAAATAAATATCTAACTTTAAGTGTTAGATATATAAATGCATAAGAATTGTTTAATATATATATATATATATGTAAATCTTCCTTTTTTTTTTATAGGGATTTATATATATACCACATAATTCTTATATATTTATATATCAAATACTTAAACTTATATATATATATATATATAATACTAAAATCTTTAATATCACATCAAAAATATCATCATCACTCATTTTTTAAAAGTGAAATGCACCTATTTAAACATAGAAAAGTATTAGATAAGTAAATATCTAACTTTGGGTATTAGATATGTAAATAGATAAAAATATATATATATATATATATATATATATATATATATATATATATATATATATATATAAATCTTTCTTATTTTTATTACCAGCGAAGTTATTTCTGTAATAAGAAAATTAACCTACAGATACAGACAATCTGACCTCTGAAGTAGTCTGTTATTATTCAAGCAGAAAATAAACAGATTTGTACAGTTTGTTGTTTTTTTCCATTTACCTACATTCAGTGTTGAAATTATTAGCACAATACTTTCTTCTTACTGCCCTATCATTTAAACTATGTTTTTTTTTTCTTTTATGAAATAATTTCCCACTATAAAGAGAAAATTGGTAAAAGTAAAACCTGTTCAAAACACGAATTCACAGATGAAGAGCTGATAGTTGAGATTTAGAAGATCAATCAGGTTTGGTTGCAGAGATCATCACAAATGGCCCGTTCCTCAAACATTTAAAGCTGACGAGGCCGCATGCTCTGCAAAGATCCTCCAGTTCTTTTTCTGACTGATACAAGTGGTTGCCTGTAGCCCGGATGTAGAACTGGAAAGGAAAATATACCAAAAGCATAAGAGGATTTAAGAGAAATGGGTGAACGTCAGAGAGATCAAGCGACTAAAGAATTTATTTACTAGAATTGTTGAGAAAAGTTTGATTGAGGAATGATAATAACTTAATTGAACCAAAAAATGATAAATGCCTTATTACTTAGAAGATTGCATATAAAAACAAATAAAAAAAAAAGGATATGAGAGTTATGTGATTCAATGAGATCTAATTATGTCTATAACAATACGACAACAACAACAATAACAAGGCTTTACCCAACTACATGGAGTCGGCTACATGAATATTTCTCTCCAATGTCACATTAACTGTCATATTCTCATTTAATTCTAATAAAATAAGATCATTTTTTATACTTCCTAATCAAATCTTTTTAGGTTTACCTATATCTTTCTTAACATAAGTGTAATACATCTATTCTAATTGGACACCGACTTTTTATGTGATCAAACAATTTAAGGCATCTCTCTAATCTTATCTACCACTAAACTCCAACCTTTTCCGTATATATTGCTTTCTCATTGTCTCTAAGTAAAGCCACTCATCCACTTGATGAGTTATAGGATGCAATATTTATACATGCTAAATATCCCCTCTCTCTCTCTCTCTCTTCATTTGTCTTTGAATATTATCCTCAGCTGAAGCCACATCAGAGACCACATTTTCTTTTTTTTTATTTCGCCAAGCTCATTAAAATACAATATAATGAATTAATATTATTATATTGCAATACTTTGTTCCACCTTCCTGTTAAGGTAATACCGACAATGTTATCTTCTTCAGCCACACGAGCACAATGTCTTGACATCAATATCGTCAAAAGATCTTGTTTTGGCATTAGACCTCACAGTGATCCGTCATCCTTAGTAAGAGAGATGGTCGACCAAACTAACTACAATCATTACATTTCCAACCACGAATGCTTGTGACACCTAGGCATAAATAGAACTCTAGACTGAAAATCGAGAGACACAATTGGCCAACAACCGTTGTCAAGCATAGACTCATTGCTTCATTGAAAATGAGAACAACCAACCAAATGCGACCTCTTCTCTGCCTAAGAGCATCATCAAAGTCTTGCAGCCATTGATCCTTTAAGCCTCCACCCCAACTATCTTATCATCTCAACCCATGCCATTGTAACGGCCTCACCGAATTAGAGCCATCCAGTAGACACCTCAATCCTCCGACACTTGTCATCGGCCACAAAAAATAAGTCGAGATCATATATAACAACCTTTGTGCCATATTTGTTTATATGCAATGTGTGGAAAGATGGATACTCATGTAAAAACTGGAGAGTATGGCTTAATTTTTGATGACAACGATATACACATTTGAACACAATTGATTCAACTTTTGAAGGATTTTGTGATATATAATTTTAGAGATTTGACAAGGGAATATTTAAGAAAAATGACACTCCACAAATCTTACGATCTCACACTTGGAGGTTAATTTTTGATGTACAAACATGAGAGAATCATCTCTATGTAGCACTCCCTCTCAACCAATCATAGGTTAAGTTGAGGCATTACAATACCTCAATCTATTAGAAGCAAATAAGTTAGAACCCTTTTACCATAAAATTTGCCTTATTTCCATGTTGCTTGGTCCAGAAATGACACATGCCTTGAAACAGTCTCCTATCCTTAAGAGGCTCCCACTGAACAAAAACTTCATCCCATGTCGCACCTTCCATTACCTAATTTCACAGTGGCTCTCGCTATGCCAATGTTTCTTGTCATGTAATAAGTGTCATTCATGATTTCCCATACTAAGTACCCTTAGTTACCTTACATGAATTATTATAGAATCTTGAGGCATAACTTCTTCCAATTGCCTAATGGAGATCAAATTCTTCATCAAGCCATAAACATGTTCACATTTTAAATCTTCCACATAATCTCATCACTCAAATTGCATAGCATGAACTCCCACAGCATCCAATAGTTCTATATTAGAAAAATAAACCTTATAATAACATCTTACAAAATAGTTAGCCAATGACTTTTATGTGGAGTGGAGTGAAATGACAAACATGAGTTCAAGATTTAAGATTCATTTGAACTATCTATATCAAGGACCAATGCATCATTTATATCTTATAATCAAGTCCTCCTTTCTTTTAAGCTCTGTACATCCTTCATGGACAAATCTTTTTTCATATAGCCAGTCATACCATATCGCCAAGATGCACTGCTATAAACCTTTGAGTTAGCTCATCTACTGGGACTTGGATCTGTCTCTATTTTGATTATTGCTCAGATTTTAAGAATTGCTCATATTATAAACTTTGAAATAATAGATAATATACATTCACCTTTTCATATCGCTTTGATGTCCTCAAGGTTAAGCTTCATGATGGACGAACATAAAACTGTTAATGTTCACAAAATTCAATTGTCTCTTGATTGTGTTGAACTCATTGATGTATTCTATAACTAAAGTTCCTTCTAACATCTTAAGATTGAAAATTTTATGTTTTAAATATACTTTGTTAAATATAGAGGGCCTTTTATTCATGTTGGTTTATAAAACCTTAAAGTCTTAAGATCCCATCTCCCTAAGTTGGTTGGTTACACCCTACTCAAATACAAATCCATTTTACAAGCTATAAATTAAATTTGGATCAAGTAAACTTTGAATTTTCTTGAACTTCATAGTTCATATCTAGAAAACACTATTCTACTTTAATCCATAGGTTGACATGGACCAAATCTCTTAAAACTCTAGTCAATCTTGATGTTTATAGATTAAAATAAAATAAACTTCAAACCTTGAACTCCATAGGCTAAACAACGTAGAAATCCTAGCTAAGTGAAAATTATAGGCTCCATGTCCTAACAAACCTTACGCTTGGAATCCATAGATTAGATCAAGGCAACCCTAAGCTAATGAAATTTAGTTAAACTAGACCAACTTAAGACCCTAAATTTTCTTGAAATATAAGTAGATTATAGACAACCTAATGAACCTTGGAAGTCATAGACTTGACTTGGATCTATTAAACCTTAAACAATCTAAGTATTGGATTAGACTTAGACACACTAAACATTAACTAATGAATTGGATACTCTTAAAATCTATAAATTAAAACTCAACCATTTTTTGGATAGAAACTCAATTTTATTGTATAGCTAAAACAAGCTTGGCTAACTTTAAGTTGACCCAAAGTAACCTTGGAGGTTGAAGTGGACAAAAATCTAGATGACTTAGCGGATCAAAAATCCATATCATAGTATATTCCATTAATTAATCTTGAGGAGGTTGATTAACATGACCTTATGAACAAATTAACTTGACCTTGATCCTAAACAAGACCTAGATAGCTTAACTCTACTTGACTAGCCTAACCTACATAAGAAATTTGGTCTAACTCAATGAAACCTTTGGGTCCATGATGTGATCCAAGCTCAAACCAATCTAAGGCTAACCCTAAGTGATCTATTGGATAATTATAAATCTACCTAGTCAGTCCACAAGGTTAGCTTGTCCTAACTCACACCTTTAGACTCCTATGGACCCTCTTATCTAAACTAGCCATCTATACATTATACATTTAACCTTGCACTCCTCGAGACAAAACCAAGATCCATATGACTAGACTTGATCTAACTCAACTGATTAAAATTGATTCAATCTAAAGCTTAATTGAATGAACCATTAGCCTTCCTACAACCTCAATACTAAGGTGACAAATCCAACACAATTGGCAGCCGCCTTTAAATAAAATTTTCCAAAACCTAATTAGATGCATGGTTCCCAATTGGGCCAAGCCAACCCTCAACTCATTAACATTGTCTAAACATCCTTTGAGAGCCATTAAGAACATTGGCATGGATCATGACTTTGTAAGCTCAAGCCATGGCTAACACAAGATGTATGGACTCATTCGATTACGAGGGATATCATATGAATCAAACCTCACTCAAACTTGGCTAAGGCTCCTCTACGTGAACCTAACCTTTTGATTAAGCTATAAACCCATATATCATACCTTGACCACTTCAAGTTCACCCTTGTAATTAGAGGAACTAGAACTTTAAGTTAAACCATTCAACTACCCTCATGGCAAGTTTATTCACCTCACCCACTTAATTATTTATAATCTCAGCCCAAAGCCCGCTTTGATGACCCATATTTGGGATTCTGTGGTGTTGGTTGGGAGAACAAATGAAGATATACTAAAGAGATTAGCCACCATGATCTTGAACTTTATCATCCACAATGTGTTTTAACAAGATAGTCATAACCCCAACTGAGGCATGTGGGTTCCGAAAATTCGTCGCCGACCTCTCAACGAAGAAAGTTTGATTTAAATGTCGGTCAAACTTTCAGAAGACAGATAAAATAGTAGATAATACACTACCCAGAGATTTCATCCTCATTTTGTGAGGACTTTAGATCTGGTTCCAGGTTTCTTATAGGCGCAAGCACCTATAGTTAATTACCCCGCTCAATGCTGAGAGAGAACTTTCGATTAAGGCTAGTCATTAGATCGTTAAATACGCAGCATATAGTAGCAATATATGCAATATAAAATTGTTAATTTAGAATTTAAGAAATTCACCATAATTTAACTTAAAACATATGGTTGGTGGAATGATGACGTGCTCGATCAAGATCTCATTTCCGCTATCCTCTCGTGGTCCCTAGTCTTAGTCGAGGAGGTAGTCGACCCAATGACCTGATCAATGTTCCATGGCCGCCCAAATAATCCTTGTAGAGGGTGGTGTTTGTCCAAGAAGACAATCTTAAGTCTACCACAAAATGCTTTGTGCCTATCAAATATATCCTATGATTCATAACTCAAAGGGCTTAGCCATTAAAAAATATATGGGCTACAATTGGATAAAGAATATAATGATGTTATTTGCAAGAACCACGTAAGACTCTAGTCATAACCATCATATGTGGAGCTCATCGACCAAACTACAGAGGACACGCCACCCCACTAGCATATGAGATTATTTGAGTTTGAATATAGTGATTTATTTGACTTGACATTAGCTCCTTTGTGAGCTAGAGTTTTTTTAATCTTTCATCCCTAACAAACGATGATGGATGAGTAGATGAATTGTTTGTTTTAAACATTTAAATAATAAATTTCATTTAATTTAGACATTTACTTAGTTGAAATTTAATTTTATGATGAATTAGTTTAGAGCTCAAGTATCTTTTGATGACAATATCCCCTCCGGTTGAGATTTTTCAATCAACGAAACCATCATCGGGTATATAAGTCATTTAGCTTATTATTTCATATCCTGTCAACTCTATTAATTTAATAATAGATGATCAGATCTAGATTTATATTTCGAGTATTTTGAATTTGAGAATATTGAATATAATATCATAAATATTTTGATAATAATTACCTCTCAAGTTGATATCTTCAATCAACTCAGCTATTATTGAGGTAGACCTTATCAACTCTACTTATTTGCTAGTAGAAGATCGGTCTATGACTTATGTATAACTTAAATTCTTTAAAAAATTAATATCATAACAGACCTTGTCAACTCCATTGCAAATATAGAGGATTGGGTCTTATGATCTACTGTAATTTAAGTTCATTTAGAAGTTGAGCAGTTAGTAGACCCTATCAACACTATTTCACGCATAGAGGAATTGGCCTACTGTGATCATATTCTATGGAGTTGAATATTTATATCTTTCATTGATTTGAATTAACATATGGAGACATTCATTAGTTTGCATACATATAATCATAAAGAATTGAATCAATTTCATCATTCTTCCACTTTTCTTAAAACCCACGCAACATCCTTAAACACAAAGTTCAGGTGCTTGGTATAAGTGTCGGGGCCCATGCGGGTGACTCAATTGAAGTGCTTATATAGATTTTCAAAGAACTTATTGTTTCTAAAGCACTCACATATACTTTGACGTCAACGAATTGATATGAATTTTGAAGCACTTGAATTCTATTAAAAGTTTATCTTATGATGCATGCATATTAAATTAAATTCATCTGGATATGTCAATGAATTTTAAGAATATCCAACTAAAGCACTCACATATACTTTGACGTCAACGAATTGATATGAATTTTGAAGCACTTGAATTCTATTAAAAGTTTATCTTATGATGCATATATCAAATTAAATTCATCCTGGATATTTCAATGAATTTTAAGAATATCCAAGTTGAATTTAGTATACGCCTTATGAAGCATGTGAGATTTATTTAGAACTGAAATTAACGCCTTTTGTTTGCTTCTAAATTTGTGTTGCCAATTCGTTGACGTTGAATGCGTTTTAGATTATTCTAATAGCCTATTAGATCCCTTGGAATAACATTTAATTACTTTTTTTATTCAAAGTTGATTAGTCTTTGAATATTCAATAAACTCTTATTTATATCTATTGACGATTATCAAATTCATCATAAACTCTACTCGATTTCTCCTTGATCTCATTCAAATGTTTAATAAGACGAATAATATACTTCAAATATTTTCCAAGAATTCATTGATTATGCTTATTAACAATCATTCAATCTCGTTAAAATTCTCTAATAAATTCTTTGATTTTCTCCAATTCATTTGGAGTGAATTATGATTTGAAAACTATATTATAATTCCAAGAAGATCTTCTGTGCTCTAATTGGATATTCAGTCAGATCATCTTCTAAATAAATTGAAATGAGATATTGAAGTGCTAAATTTATATTTATTGCGAAAATATTCAATTCACTTCAAGTTCATAAATATGTTTGAGTTCAATCCATTTTTTTTATTTGAAATATAATTTTTAAATTCATTTCAAACTTAGTCTCATTTATAATTCAAAATTCAATTCGATATCAATTTTATTTTAGCGAGTTTAGGCAGCACTATTTATTTAGTTTGAATTTTATTTGCAAGTACGAATTTTGGATAAAATTTCGACAGCATTTCGACAGTATTCTGACGTTATCCCTACATAGAGGGCTACATTGAAACTATTTTTTATCCACATGATGAGCGTTGAAAGCTAAAATTTTAATCTACCATGATATAATATGTATCTTCAATCATAAAAAAATAAATATATATGCAATTTCTACACATTCAAACCTCATCCATTTTTTTGTACTCTTGCAAATAGCTTTCAAGGTAGCAATAACTTTAAGCAAATTTCGAGAGATATTGATAGAGAAGAGAATGTAATTTCTTTTGTTATGAGTTTTAAAGGGGAAAATAAAGTGACAACACTATCAAGAAATTGAATTAGGAGGCATATAGCTTATGAGTGCAGTGAAATGAGGGGTAGCAGAGAGAGTTTAGGGAAGGAAATGGAGGGCACGCCAAGAAGAACCTGCCTGATAGTAGAGTTGCTTTCTTATTTACGAGGTTGTATTGGAGATGGGGCTAGGTATGGTAACAGGATGAAGGGAGAGTCACTATAGCCGAAACTGATAGGAGCCTAGTTTAGAAAGGAGATGCTGGAACCGAGAGGAACCTACTTGATGATAGAGTTGCCTCTTGGTTACGGCAAAGGGATGTGAATTACGGGAAGACTGATGAATAGGAGGCTGGTGGGGATGACTACTATTTGGATGAAGGCAACATCGGAAAGATAGCTGCGGCTCATGTTGGATGAAACAGGGAAGGCAGGAGCTACAGGATGGAGCCAAAATGAAGGGCGAGAGAGAGAGAGAGAGAGAGAAGGCCTTCGGTTGGCTGCATGGAACAAACGGGAGGAGAAAGAGCAGCTCATTCGGCTACTATTTGGGACGGATGAGATATTTACCTTGGATGTACGCGGGCCTTGGACGACTTGATGCAAGGAGGGTGACGTGAGGAGTTGAATGTTCGGTTTCAAGCGGAGCAACGAGATGGCTTGGGTTGGAACTAGAAGACTTGGCTTGGCAGAGTTGAGGGAACACCGAAAGAATCTCGTAGAAGGATTCCCGTCGACCTAGAGAGAGAGGTAGAGAGAGAGAGAGAGATACGAACAGGGGAGATAGACAAAGTTGACCAGAGAGAGAGAGAGAAAGGAATCTAGAATCACCTATGCGGCTAAGAGGAGGATTCTCGATTGGCGACTTGACGGGATTGCTGTTCGACAATTGTTCTCTATTTGTGTATTGTCGTCGAACGATATGGCTTGAGAATTGTAGCGGGATTATGATCGGTTATGAGATCTGCGTTGAAAGGAAGAGGATGTCGGGAGGGAGAAGTAAGAGTCACCGAGATAACAATGGAGTTATGTCACTCAATTGAACGAATCGGGCAGGAGAAAGAGAGAGCGAGCGAGAGAGAGAGAGAGCGGGGCAAAAGAGGGAGATGGACTAGAACTATCGCTGCTTGAATCCGTTGGAGAATAATCCTCATTAATGGCCTTAGTTACCTGATTAATGGATTTTCATATAAGATTAGGCGGGATTTTCAAGAAAATTTGAATGAAATTGGACTTTTGGAATAATTTATACCCATATTTTTGAATTAATCAAATAATTATATAAGAAATAAGATTTGATCAATATTAAAATAAATATATGAATTTAGTTAGTTTCATGGCCATATCTATGTGAAAAATTCATCAAAATTAATCTCATGCAATATGATGTCGTTTCTAGGCAAATTTGATGTTTTGAGTTCAACGGAGTAGTCTGTTTCACAATCGGAGATTTACTTGAGCAATGCCGAAGTCAATCATGGCAAATTCGAGCTTAATTCTTGTGTCATTGCATTCCATTACTTGCTATTTGCCCCCCACTTGACCGAATCAACCGCAAAAGGCCTTGTTCAAGAGTTTTGACGCTCCTGACAACCATGAAAGAAAGCTTATTTGGATAGCGTAGGCCTCAACTTTAATATGGAAATTATCTATTTTATTTATTTATCTTCATTGGAATTGATCGATGTGGAATATCAATTTTAATTGATTTTGATATTCTGAAACGCATTGGTGTAATTGATTTCATGATCGGGGGATATCTCGATAAATTTCGGTCATGATCCATACGCTTCTAACTCTCATTTTCATGACGCTGCATCTAATTCTTGTTGATTTCAACATATCTGCTTAATTAAGCATATGAAAATTACTTATGGGTCAACAAATGCCCCCAACAAATATGGTGCACATATGAAGCGGACCATGTTTGTTATACAATATATGATTTGGATTTGCTTTATTGACTCATGGAGAGAGATACCTTCACCATATGCTTAATGCTTTGATGGGCTTGTCAAGGTCTCATCTTAGTGGTTTGTATCTTTAATCCTCCTTTTGCCTTAGCTTCTAGTTGGCTTGGTGAAAGAAGAATTTTGTACTTTTTTTGAATTTTTGGGTTTTCTCTGTCCTAAGTTTGTGCTTAATGGACTTGATGAAGAATTGACCGATTTATCCAAGTTGACTTGTCGTGAAAGTGGAAGTATCTTCCGCCTCTACTATTTACTTCAAGGACTTAAAGATCTCATTTCTGGTTTGCAAATTTGATATTCCTTCTTGCTTCATGTTTGGTAGGCGATGAAGAAATGAATCTTATTTATTTTGTGATTTAGGTTTCCGCCTAGCTTCAAGCTTGACAGACTTGATGAAAGATTGATCTTATTTGTCTAACTTAACTTGTCAGAAAAATGTGCATACCTTCAGTCCTTTACTTGTTGCTTTTGGCAGACTTGTTGAAGGATTAACCTGATTTAGCTGAATTGACTTGTCATGAGGATGTGTATACCTTCGGTCCCTTGCTTATTGCTTTTAGAGGACTTGTTGAAGGATTAACCAGCCTTGTCCAAATTAACTTGTCAGGAGGATGTGCATACCTTCATTCCTTTGTTTATTGCTTTTGACGGACTTATTGAAGGATGCGAGCCGGTAACCTAGTCTTCAAGACGAGTGTTAGGTCTATGGCAAGAAGTTGTCAGTCCAACACTTGGTATATTAATGAACTTGTTGACTATAAAATTCTCTTAGTTCAGCTATGAGCTTTTGACGAATTTCTAGATAACCTCTTCGGCCCTGTGCTTGCTACTTTGTCGGACTTATAGAAGAAGTTATGTAGGTCTGTGCATTGTGGTTGCTCAAACTTCTCCTCAGAGCCTCTCTTGATTCGTCGATCAATTGGAAACATTCTTCAGATCAATTGGAAACATTCTTCAGATCAATTAGAAAGATTCTTCAGAACTGGATCACTTAAATTCGTTGAGTTGGGTTAGCTTTGAAGGATAGACAACCGTAGTCATTAGACAAACAAGAGAGGGGCTCTTTCATTGCGGTCTTTCTTTTACGATTTTTCATCAACTCGACCACATTTGGGCTTAGTGAGTCCGCCAGAACTTGGAAGTTTTTTCTCTTGATCTTTGAGATTCTGATGAGTTTGGGAGGTGAACCTCTAGCCTTTGAAGTTGTCCTCTACATATCCTGAGCAGATGTAATCTTGCCTATTATTCGCATAGTCACCTGCAACTTAAACAAACATAATTTTAAATGTTATTTGGGGATCTCAGCACAAGACGTGATGTCAACCCAAAATAGACATGAATGTTTTTCTAATATAAAATTTAAAAAATACCCCATGTCTGATAGGGGGATTTTTGAGCTAAGATTAGATGAGACTTATTATCGATCATATACATATATATATATATATATATATATTTTGAGATATCGATAGAAAACACGATATCAACTTAAAAAATACCCCCTATCTTGCAGGGGGAATTTCATCGCGACTCGAAAATGCATTCTCATAATGCAAGAGAATTTTCGAGTGTTATTTAATATATATATGATATGATGAGTCATGAATATAATGTTTATCTAATCATGCAATCATATGCACTCAGACATGACACTTCTTGAGATAATGACCATTGATGGGTGGCATAGGCCGCCGACAACTCGAATCAATAAGCTGGTAGGCCCCTCTTTCGTATACCTTCTCTATAATGTAAGGGTCTTCCCAATTAGCTTCAAATTTATCACCGATTCTTTTGTGAGGGATTATCGGTCGTCTCAACACTAAGACCAGCTCTCCTCTTTAGAAAGTTCGAACGATCGTTCTCTAATGCTTTAGACATTCTTGCTCGATAGATTTCTAAGCTTTGTCTGAGAGAAACTTGAATTATGGAGGTCAACTTTAGAGTCTATAGGTTTTCGTTTAAGTAGATCTAAAACTGAATATATGGAATGTAATTTTAGTTGTAGAAGTTCTAGTGGTAGTGTTGTGACATTAGGTGAACAAGTCATTAAAAAGAGAGAGTGATTCAGATATTTAGGCTCTATTGTTCAAAATGATGGTGAAATAGATGGAGATGTTATTAGTAGAATTCAAGTTGAATGATTGAAGTGGAGGAATGCATCTGGCCTATTGTGTGATAGAAAAATTTCACTTAAGCTTAAGGGAAAATTTTATAAGATGGTGGTAAGACTTGCAATAATTTATGGTGCAGAATGTTGGCCAATAAAAGAGAAGCATAAGACTAAGTTAAGTGTTACAGAGATGAGGATGCTCAGGTGGATGAGTGGCTTTACTCTTAGAGATAAAATGCGAAATGAGTATATTTGGGAAAAAGTTGGAGTAGCTCCAGTGGCAAATAAGATTAGAGAGAGTCACCTTAGATGATTTGGCCACATAAAACGTCGGTCGTCCGATGACCCGGTTAGGAGAGTAGATGCATTAGATTTGCCTTATGTTAAGAAACGTAGAGGTAAACCTAAAAAGACTTGGTTAAGATGTATAAAAAATGACCTTAGTATACTTGAATTAAATGAGAATTTGACACATAATAGGACACAATGGAGACGAATGATTCATGTAGTCACCCCACTTAATGATTCATGTAGCTGACCCCACTTAGTGGGATAAAGGCTTGTTATTGTTGTTGTTGTTGGTCTTGAAGATTTCATGTCAAGCTCTTCCATCCGTGAACAGATATTCTCTTCTTGAGTGAGATTATATTGGATAGCTACTCGATGATGATATTTCGATTTCTAGTGGCAAAACTACTTCGACTCCAAAAGTTAAAGCGTAAGGAGTAGCTTTAGTTGGCGTCTTGTAAGTAGTTCGATATGCCCATAGCGCCTCAAACATTTTGATATGTCACTCTCTTTTTTTTCTCGTGAGGATCTTTTTGAGTAGCTTGATCAGTGTTTTATTAAAAGCTTCTGCCAAACTATTGGCTCTTGGATTATTAATTGATGAATATCGCCAATCGATTTTGCATCGATCAGCGAATTTATGGATCTTTGCGCTCTTGAATGTTAGGCCGTTGTCTGAAATGACTCATCGTAGTATACCGAATCTATAGACAACATTATGAATGAAGAAGTCGATGACTCGATCAATAGTAACTTCTTTAAATGGAGCTACTTCGACCCACTTGGAAAAATAATCGGTTGCTGTTAAGATAAAGCGATGACCTGCTGATGATGGTGGATCAATAGAATCGATTATATATGTTCCCCAACACTCAAATGACCAAGATGCGACCATTGGATGCAGTGAATTCGGAGGTTGATGAATGATATTGCCATGGACTTGACATTCATAACATCTTTTTGCATAGTCGATACAATCTTTCACCATTAATGACCAATAATAACTCATCATCTTGATTTTCATTATCATCTTAGGACCTGATTGATGTGCACCATAAAATCCTTCATGAATTTCAGATATCACTTTACTAGCTTTCTCATTTCTCAAACATTGTAGTCACATCTGTTCAAAAGACCTACGATATAAAGTATCATTGACATAAGCATGTCATAGTATTCTCTTTTTCATTTATGAGGCCAACGGTTTATTGCTTGATAATTTGCCTTTTTAAAATAGTTGATGAAGGGTTTTCTCCAATCATTTGGTTCTTCTACTATGAAGGCTTCTTGTTGTACTTCTAAAAATTCTTCGGATCTGCATCCCTTTTGAGCATGCTTCTGTTGTTTAGTTTTAAATATTTTTGACGGAGTGTAAGGATCAATTGAAATTGCATCATGTTGGTTTACACTTAATGATCCCTCTTCTAGCGAGGAATATGGATTCACTGGCTGTAGAACTAAACGGGTGAAAACTTCTATCAACACGTGCTCGTCGTTCATGCTTGTCATCTCTTTAGCTAGTTTAGCTAAGCATTCTGCTTTACTATTTTTGGATCAAGAGACTCGAGTCAATATAACTTTTGAAATTTGTGTCACTAGCTCCAAAACTCACTTATGATAATAAGCTAACAAGCTTGATGATCTTATAGATTCCCAAAACTTGATTGATGATTAGTTGAGAGTCTCCAAAATTTATAAATTTTGGATACCAATGGCAATAGCTTCTTCAAGACCAGTTATCAAAATCTCATACTCGACTTCATTATTGGTTCGAGGTTCAAGCCATATGAATGTCTTATGATGCCTACTTAGGTGTTATGAATAGAGGCTAATACGCTCGGGTAGGTTCGAGGTTGGCTTGATCGATTACGCTCCATCAAATTACATCTCCCAAATTTGCAGGTTTTTTTTTTCATTAATAAATAAAATCTGCTCATCAGGCAAGTCATCATTAAGTGGTGAGTCAGCTGGGATAGGATGTACAACAAAGAAGTCTGCCAAGATCTGTCCCTTCATTGTTTTCTGCATTAAATTGTAATAAGAGTACTACCCATCAAACTAAACGACCTGTCAATGTTGGTCTCGTCATCAAGACCTTCAGCGGATCGACCTTTGAGATTAGTGTAATTTTATGAAAAAGCATGTAAATAAGCTTCTGAAATGCGAATATCAGTGTTAAACAGTGTTTCTCTATAGGAGAGTAGCGTTCTGGATCCTATTAATCTTCGACTAATATAGTATAATGCGCTTTCTTCATTTTCTTCATTGAAGTCCTTGAGGCTCCTCTAAGCGCAGCAGTATAAGATAAGAGGTTTCTTTGGGATAGAGTCGTTAGAATATTGAATAGATACTTTTTAATTCACTCAAATGCTTCTTGGCATTCCTCGTCCCATTTGAATGGAGCATTCTTTTTCATTAGCTTCGCAAAAGGTTGGCATCTTTCTGACATGTTTGATATAAAATGCTAAATGAATGTGAGTTATCCTTGTAAAGAGCAAAACTGATGAAGGTTCTTCAGTGGAGGCATCTCCACGATCGCCTTGATTTTGTTGGAGTCAAACTCAATTCCTCTATGTCTTACAACATATCCAAGAAATTTTCCTGAGAAAATCCCAAAAGCACACTTAAGAAGATTCATTTTGAGATCGTACTTCCTGATCCTTTCAAAGACAATCCTTAAATCCTCCAGGTGATCTTTTCGATCAATGCTTTAATGGCAAGGTCATCAACGTAGCATTCTACTCGATGAATTAACTCAAGATGCATGTCATGGCCCTCGATGTAGCTCCAACATTCTTTAATCGCATGACTGTGTAACAATAAATACGATGAATGATGTGTTTCTCATCTTCGTGAGCCATCTTGATCTAATTATACCTCAATGATCCGTCATATATCAGTTGAAGGTGTTATCTACTAGCAATTATGACATAGAGAGCGAGAAATCATCTTTTGGACATGCCTTGTTTAAATCTCGAAAGTCGATGCAGATTCAATCTAATCATTTTTTTTTACGGGAACAATATTGGTTATCAAATCTGCATACTTCTCCTCGCAAATGAAACCTGCTTTAATTAGCTTTTTTGTTTCCACGATCACTTGTTCTTCAACATCCAGTCCCATACTTCTAGGAGCTTGCTTGACTGGTATAGAATCGAAATTGATAGCTAGCTTGTGAACTGCCACATCAGGGGATAAACCAGACATCTCGAAATATGTCCAAGCAAAGCAGTCCCTGAATTCACAAAGCAATGTTTTTATTTCTTCAAACTTATCGTTAAGCAGAAGGGCACTAACGAAGGTTGGACGAGGCTCTTCTTCAATTCCCAAATTAATTTCTTTCAACTCGTCCATGGTAGACGTCTGCCCATCATCTTCAAGTTCTTCAGATGCCGGTTTGGCTTCCACTTCCCTATCGATTTTGAGAACGACTTCATAAAAATCTTCATTTTCAGTTTCGATTTCAACTTCGCTTTCGGTTATTGTATAGCAATTGTTCTTTTGATGATACCTTTGTTGAACAGACCCTTAGTGGTATAATAAACGCCTTTTAGAGGTCTGAACTCTTCAAACTCCATAAGTTATCAAAGAAGAGAGCTCATCTATCGCCCAACGCCGATTCCAAGTTTGTGCATTATCCTTCGAATTTTTGGAGGATAGTATCTGTGGGTACCATCTCTTCAGACTTTGAGTACTAAATAAGTCATTCAGAATCATAGTGTTGACATTTCTCAAGTCTACAGAATGAGTTCCCAATCTGTTGAACTGGTGTAACTACGAATGAATCATTTGATACTAATAGATTAGTAGCCCTTCTAGAAGAGACACATTGAACTTTACTTACATAGATGGACTCGAAATCATAATCGGAATCAATGTTATTTATCTCATTTGCTTTTGTTGAAGGCTCACATTTTTCCTTGAGTTCAACTAAAATATCTTCTTCTCCTCTCAGTATCCAAATGAGAAAAATGTCTCTTCAGTTTTAGTGATATGTCATAAATTCTAAAGACATTTAATGCAGCATTCTTTCTTCCTTTCCACTCCTTCTCTTCTTTGGGTTGCTTCATAGTTTTTGAAGCTGGAGCTGTAGATTGCTGAGGCTTACTTTCTTTTGAAAGTAAATACTTTGCATAAATTTTGCCTCATGAATTGCAAAATGAATAAATGCCAATAATCTTGTGTTCGCTTCATTTCTTATGTACTTCATACATTGATGTGGAGACAAAATCATATCATATTCATGGAGCCAAGGACGCCCTATCACATGAAATTTAGCTTGGGTATAGAGTTCTCAAACCTAAGTGGAATGAAAGATTTGAGAGTCCTCCCATTTCATTGAAGACATTGACTATCAATTTATCTCGTCCAAGATGCTGAATGTCAAGGTACAACCACCTAAGTGCTCCCAGACTCATAAGGTTCTTGATGAACTCAATCGAATTGATTTATTATAATTCCATTACTTTGCAGCATACATAATTGTGTTCCTTTCTAACATAAGATCTTCCGAGAAAGCGACATCAGAAAATCTTGAGCTTGTAAAACTTCGCGTCGTGCAAAATAAGCTCCATATCTCTTTGGATCTTTAATCAACGCTTTCGAGGTCCTTCGACATCAAGAGAGCTTCGTACACACTTAATTGTTCAAAGATCTTTCTCAGATGCGATAAGAGATTATAATCAATTCTTCCACTTGAATTTGCTTTCTTCTTAAGGTCTTTAGTGATGACTTTAAAACGCCTCAAAATTCGCCACCTCTCGAAGAGAGTTTGATTTAAATGTTGGTCAAACTTTTAGAAGGCAAATGAAATAGTAAATGAAACACTACCCAGAGATTTCGTCCTCATTTTGCGAAGACTTTAGATCTAGTTTCAAGTTTCTTATAGACGCAAGCACTTATAGTTAATTACCTCTCCCAATGATGAGAAAAAACTTTTAATTAAGGCTAATCATTAGATCGTTAAATAATAAAGTACAACATGTGTAGTAAAATTGTTAATTTAGAATTCATGAAATTCACCATTATTTAACTTAAAGTATATGGTTAGTAGAATGATGACGTGCTCGATCAAGATCTCATGGTTCCATAATCTCGGGCTGTCGTGGTCCCTAGTCTACTTAGATAGAGGAGGTAGTCAATCCAACCTGACCGAAGGATCCTTGTCAGTAGTCATGGGTTGCGTTGTCCAAGTAATCCTTATAGACCTAGGTGTGGTTTGTCCAAGGAGACAATCTTAAATCTACCTTAGCTGACAAAAAAACTTTGTGCCTATCAAATATACCTTATAATTCATAACTCAAAGGGCTCAGCCATTGGGAAACATACAGGCTACAGTCATGACCGTAATATAATGGTGTCATTTAGCGGCAACCACTTGATCAGAGGACTCTGGTTGTAACCACATCATATGTGGAGTCTACTGGTCAAACCAAGCAGACAGAGGACACGGGCCACATCCTCACTGGCATGAGATTATTTGAGTTTGAATATAGTAATTTATTTGACTTGATATTAGCTATTTTGTGAGCTAGAGTTTTCTTAATCTGTCATCCCCAACAAATGATGATGGATGAGTAGATGAATTGTTTGTTTTAAGCATTTAAATAATAAATTTTATTTAGTTTAGATATTTACTTAGTTTAAATTTAGTTTTATGATGAATTAGTTTAGAGCTTAAGTATATTTTGATGACAATATCCCCTCCAAGTTGAGAATCAACGCATATCATTAGGTATATATAATCATTTTAACTTATTGTTTTATACTCTATTAATTTAATAATAGAAGATCAGATATAGATTTATATTTCGAGTATTTTGAATTTGAGAATATTGAATATAATATCATAAATATTTTGATAATAGTTACCCCTTAAGTTGATATTTTCAATCAACTCAGCTATCATTGGAGTAGACCTTGTCAACTCTACTTATTTGCTAGTAGATCGGGTCTATGACTTATATGTAACTTAAACTCTTTAGAAAATTGAAATCATAATAGACCATGTCAACTCTATTACAAATTGGTTGGGTTATGATCTTAATTTAAGTTCGTAAGAAGTTGATCAATTAGTAGTATACCCTATCAACACTATTTCATGCATGAGATTAGTGATCATATTCTATGGAGTTGAATATTTATATCTTTCATTAATTTGAATTGGCATATAGAGACATTCATTAGCTTACATGCATATAGTCATAATGGAATAAATCGATTTCACCATTCTTCTTCCTTTTTTAAAACCCATGCAGCGTCCTTAGACACAAAGTTTAGGTGCTTGGTATAAATGTCAGGGCCCATGCGAGTGACTCAATTCAAGTGCTAACATAGATTTTCAAATAACTTATTATTTCCAAAGCACTCACATATACTTTGATGTCAACGAATTGATATGAATTTTGAAGCACTTGAATTCTATTAAAAGTTTATCTTATGATGCATGCATATTAAATTAAATTCATCTCGATATTTATATGAATTTTAAGAATATCCAAGTTGAATTTAGTATCCTTATGAAGCATATGAGGTTTATTTAGAACTGAAATTAATGCCTTTTGTTTGCTTCTAAATTTGTGTTGCAAATTTGGTGATGTTGAAGGCATTTTAAATTATTCTAATAGCCTATTAGATCCCTTGGAATAACATCTAATTACTTCTTTTATTCAAAGTTGATTAGTCTTTGAATATTCAATAAACTCTTATTTATATCTATTGACGATTCTCAAACTCATCACAAACTCTATTCAATTTCTCTTTGATCTCAAGAAGTGTTTAATAAGACAAATAGTATACTTCAAATATTTTCAAGAATTCATTGATTATGCTTATTAGCAATCATTCAATCTCGTTAAAATTCTCTTATGAATTCTTTGATTTTATCCACTTCATTTAGAGTGAATTATGATTTTTTGAAAATTATATTATAATTCCAAGTAGATTTCTATGCTCTAATTGGATATTCAAATGATCATCTTCTAAATCAATTGAAATGAGATATTGAAGTAAATTTATATTTTAAAAAATATTCAATTCACTTCAAGTTCATAAATCATGCTCAATCCATCTTTTTTTTTTATTTGAAATATAATCTTAAATTTATTTCAAATTCATTCTCATTTATAATTCAAAGTTCAATTCGACATCAATTTTATTTTAGCGAGTTTAGGCAATGCTACTTGTTTAGCTTGAATTTTATTTGCATGAATTTTGGATAAAATTTCAATCTTTTCACAGATATTCGACATCATCCTGGGGCTACATCGAAACTATTTTGGTCTATCCCATGAAGATGACATTGAGTTGTTTTAAATTTTAATCCTGCCTCGATGAGCATAATGGAGTCTTCAATCACCTGCAAAAAAATAAATATATACGCAATTTCTACACATTCAAACCTCTTTTTTTTTACTCATGCAAATATCAATAATTTCAAGGTAGCGATAACTTTAAGCAAATTATCTGATTTCTGGTTGAGATATTGATAGAGAAGAGAATGTAATTTCTTTTGTTATGAGTTCTAAAGGGGAGGATAAAGTGGCGACACTATCAAAAAATTGGATTAGGAGGTATATAGCTTATGAGTGCAGTGGAGATGGAGGGAACGCCAAGAAGGACCTGATGGTAGAGTTGTTTTCTTATTTGCGAGGTTGTATTGGAGACCGGGCTAGGTATGGTAACGGGATGAAGGGAGAGTCACTATAACCAGAACTGATAGGAACCTAGTTTAGGAAGGAGATGTCAGAACCTAGAGGAACCTACCTGATGGTAGAGTTGCCTCTTGGTTACAACAAGGGGATATGAATTACAGGAAGACTAGGATGAATAAGAGGTCTCGGATGATCACGCTTTGGATGAAGAGAAAAAGGATAAATGGCAAGATGAAGAAAGAGAGAGAGAGAGAGAGAGAGAGAGAGGGAAGACCTTCATATGCATGGAACAAACGAGGAGGAAAGCGGCCACCGGCCACGGGATGGACGAGAGATTTACCTTGGATGTACATAGGACTTGCGATTGATGAGGAGTGATGAGGAGTTGAATGCATGTCAAGCAAGCAGATGGCTTGGTGGAACTACAAGACTTGGCTTGGTGGAGTTGAGGAAAGAATCCGAGAAGGATTCTCTGGCCCAGAGAGATACTGACAGGAGACAGACAAGAGAGAGAGAGAAAGGAATCGAGAATCACCTATGCGGCTAAGAGGATAATTCTTGATCGACGACTAAACGGATTACCGCTGGTTATTCTGTATTGACGCCTAAGGATAGCCTTGGGGATTATGATTGGCTATGAGATCATTGAAAGAGAGAGGATGCCGGGAGGAGACCTGAATGAAGAGATGGTAACCATGGAAGCTATGCGCTTTAATCGAAAAGGGGAAAGAAAGAGAGAGAGAGAGAGAGTGGAAACGAGGAGACTACTAACTATCACTACTTGAACTGCTGGAGAAAAATCCTCATTAATGGCCTTAATTACCTTAATGGATTCCCATATGAGATTAGGCGGGATTTTTAAGAAAATTTGAATGAAATTGAATCTAATTTGGAAATAACTTATACCCATATATTTTTTAATTAATTCTAAAATAATTTAGATATTAAGAAATCAGATTTGATCAATATTAAAATAAATATCTGAATTTAGTTATTTTCATATCATATTTATGTGAAAATTCATCAAAATTAATCTCATGCAATATGGATGTCGCTTTTAAAATTTGATATTTTGAGTTTAACGTAGTCCGCTTCACGGAGATTTACTTGAGCAATGTCGAAGTCAATCATGGCCAATTCGAAGCTTAATTCTTTGTGACTTGCTATTTGCTCCCTACTTGACCAATCGCGAAAAAGGCCTTGTTCAATAGTTTTGACATTTTGGTGACAACGACGCACCCGCTAAAGGAGCTCATTTGGATAATTGAGGCCCCTCAACTTTAATATGTAAAATTATCTATTATATTTATTTTCCTTCATGAATTGATTGACGGAATATCAATTTTAATTGATTATGATATCAACGCATTAGTTGATTTCACGATCGGAGGACATCTAAATAAATTTGGTCACATGCGCTTCCAACTCTCATTTTCATGACATCGCATCTAATTGTTGATTTCAACATACCGCTTAATTAAGCATATGAAAATTACTTATGGGTCAACAAGGAAAAGCTCTAAAACCTTAAATCTTAACTTCTTAGATGATGGAGAGGACACTATCATTATGAGGTAAGATATGAAAGGATTCAACTCTATAGTAACCCTCATAAGCCTAATCACCAAATTGGATTGGGACAAGAAGTATGAACTGATAAACTCTAAGTTAAATAAAGAAAGAATTGGTTCTTTCTCATACCTTACACCATCCTCCTTGACAACATGTTTTTTTGTTTATGTTTGTGCAAGATTTCAAGCTATAACCTAAGAGTCTCATTTGATTGCAAATAAGAAAACTTTTAATTTATTGACACACTTGTTTTGTGGTATCCTAAGAATGCACTTTCTTGTGATTTTGTTAAATTTTTTTATGTTAACTTTGTAGGTTGCAATATTGATTGAGAAGTATGCCAAAAACCAATCAAATTTTGGATTTATCAATTATGTAATGGACAATTTTTCTTTATTTTGTATTTTTTTTCCAAGTATTTTATAACTTCCTTCATAAGCATGGTCCAAGGAAGACTAAATGTGATATGAAGGCTTCTAGCATATAATTTGGATGGTCTTGTAAACAAATATAAAAAATAGGTCATGGAGTTAAAGAAAATAAGGGGCGACCAACATAAAGATCAGTCCAACTATTCTCTGAAATTGTGCAACCAAATCAATTTGACCCAAAGAGCATGAAACTTATGAACATCCAAAAAAAGCCAAATAAATGGATTTTAGCCTCTTAACCATCAGCCCTTACCACTTTCATGTTATAAGGAAGAAACCTCCATATTTCTAGGTCCACACCTCCCACTCCATGGAGAATCAACCTAACCACCTCCCCCATTGATTTTCTATATTAGCTTTCAAATCAGAAGAAAACCTTTGAATAAGATTAGTCTTGAAGAATGGAAAAACATAAGAAGGTTCTTCTTCAATTGGAGTTTACTTAGTAGATTCCACAATTAAAAGTTTAGTGACTTCCAATCACACTTAGCTCTTTGGTGAGAATCAAGCAGTTTTTCTTTAGTGTTTTTCTATAAATTTTATTTCCATAGTATTCCTATCCACTCCCAAATCAATTCCCACCATTTCCCTTCATACATTCCACCAAAAAAATAAAACTAACCCCTCTTGATCCTAATCCCCTCTTCTAACTCTTGGTCCTCACAAGCCCAAAAACTCATACCCTCTTCCATCCATCATCTCACTGTTTTTGCTTATCCTCGACCTTCCATTCCATGGCATAATTCATGCCCTAATGCCTCTCAAAAACACTAAAGATCTAATGGTGCTCCCTCACCCTCTCTCCAATCATTCAGAACGCAAACATACCCTCTACAATCTCCCGCCTCTAAGGCCGAACATCAGCCGGCCCTACACATTTCCCACTCTTCTACATCTGCCACACTACATAGCATAGCTCTCCCATCAGCCCAAGTTCTATTAAAAAGGTTCCATGCAAAACAGAAAGCTTTTGTGCATCCCGTCCAAATTTCGTTCATCACAAACTACTACCACCTCTCCACAAGACCACCCCTCACTTCCCCGTCTTCATCACTTACTTAAGAGGGAACACCACTCAATGAATTCCACTTAGCCCCCATCATAAATATAACATGATATATCAATATATTATATTATAATAGTTTCTCTCACCTTCGTAAGCACCGTATAGCGATGTTTTCTTTAGCCCTAACAATACAGTGCCTTGACATTGATGCCGCTAGAAACTCTTGCTTGGCATTGGTCGTCACCATTCAACCACATTATTTCCTCAATAAAAGGTCATTTATCAGTCTAACCACAATCTTTACATCATCATCCATGAACACTGGCGACATCATAAAGTTTAAAATAGAAAATGGAGAGATACTTTCGAAAACTGCCAACAGCTGTTGTCAAGCATAGAGATCTACTACCTTCTTGATGAAGATGACAACCGGACGTAGCCACTTCTCCAGCTATGACCAGCCATCAAAGTCTTCCATTCTTTGATCCTCAAGACTCCATGTTATTTACCTATGATATTGACCCAAGCCACTATAATCATGGTGGACCCATGTTATATTTAGGGTGGGAAAATGCCCACTCTATTTTTTTTCTCTGATATCTAGAGGGCAATTTAGTAATATGCCTTAAAAAAACATAGGATTGCCCATCCTCACTGACCCTCGACGCCAATGACGGCCAATGCGTTATGATTACCTCCTCTCCAGCCTTCTTCTTTCTCTGACTCTAATATTTAACGACTAATATAGCCCATCACACACCTCCACTGTGCCTTCTTCTTCATTCCCTACACCGACATTGGAATAATTAGTCCGATAATTTCAATTTTGGTATGACACCCCTGCCAAGTGCCTACTTCAGGAATCTCCCTTAATATTTATTTATATTATATAGTATATATTAATTATTTTAAATTTTTAGAAGAAATTTTATTGCATTTGATAGTAACATTTTACATGGTGATTGAGAAGCAATTTTATTTTAAATTATACATTATTCATTTTGATTTTTTTAATATTAATTTTTTATATAATTAGTTTGTTCACCCTCAAAAGTGAGCTTAGTTCCTACACTACAACCACCTTATCCTCAAGACTTCACCATGGTAGCCACTACAATCCTCTAGCACTTGTTCGACCATCAAAAGGGAGAAGGCGGGAACATGCATTGCAGCTTTTGAACCTTTTTTTATAAGAAATAATAGGTGATGGAAGTAGATAATTAGGAAACAAATTACCAAGATAATGGTTGTCACGACCCGGCCCGGGAGCTTGGAATACCAAGGCGGGAACAGACGATCGAATGGATAAAAGAAAACATTTCTATAACAATTCCAATATAAATTTAAAGCCTCCAACTATACAATCATAAAAGAGCCACTACAATCCACAATGATCTAAAAATCATACATAAATGTTCTAATGACGAAAAAATACACTTTAACATAACTCAATATAATTTATCGACATAAATACCTATCTCCTAGCCTCTCTACGGCGATAAACCCCGACTTTCCGTCATCGGTCATTTAATTAGATTATTACCAAAAAGATTAAGCAACTAACAAATGAATATATAATTGCATTATGCTATTACACTAGTAAACAAGAAGAAGAAACTAGTATGCATGCCGCCTACAAGTACACGTACATAAAAGAAAATAATCGCCAAACAATCAATCATATGTGAGGTAAGTATGCATAACATTTAGCGAAGATATGGGGGTATACATAAACATTTAGCAAGAGCATATGTGGGTCGGTATACATAAACATTTAGAAGAGATATGAACTTTTACTTTTATCACCCGGCCCATGAGTCATCTCATACTCATCCAAAGGATGAGTATCCATAACCTTTACCATTTGCCAATTTCCTTGGCCCTTTGAATCATATATGTACGTACATTGCGCCCCAGCCAGTACCATAAGGGGGTGAACTCAAGATTCAACATACACATTCATAGCATACAATCATATCACTATGGACATTAATTCATAACTAAAGAATCGCTGAGCTTAATAAAATGAAGCGGCAATATGATCTAGCATTCGTGGTATTATCTAACATGAAGAAGCGAACTATTCACAATTTATATAAAAGCGGAAAATCATCACCGGCAGAAAAGTCAAAATCATCTAAATATGCATTTCATCACGTGAAAGTAAAGACATTTTTACCATAAATGTAAGAACATAATTACCCACTTTGCGCTCTTGAACCTCCTTTCCTTTAATGATTCCTTTCTTAATTGCAATTCCTATAACATAAAATATTAAGTGTTAAAGTTACTTAATATATAACATTAATTGATTATCATACCCCATCAAATGATTCTAATCTAACGATAATATAAATACATTTCTTTTATAATATAACATGTATTTCCCTTATAGGTTCTCCTAAATTTAATACCTCTTTCTTATTTTTTTTCTTTAAAATTAATTCTTGAAATGATCTTAAGATTAATATATGTAATTTCATCTAACTCATATTACTTATTCCTAAATTAACTATTGAAAATCAATAAACCCTAAATTAAAGTTTATAAATCCTAATTTGAACTTGAAATAGCACTAAATCAAAATTAATAACATTAAAATCAATTTCTAATTAAACATATAACTAAATTTGCTTACCTCTTTCTTATTTCCTCTCGGGTTTTCCTACACGCCTGCTTTCCCCACCAGGCTTCTTCACTTTTCTTCCTCTACGACACTGATGGTCTGCATCAAAGGCCAATGGAGGCTCACAACGCGGCATCGAGGAGGCCGTCGCTTCCTTCTTCTTCGAGTCGACGACGCCTAGGGACGACGCCGGCTTTTCCTCCTTCCTCCGATTTCGAGTTCACGCAAGGTGAGTGCAATTCCTCTTTCTCTTTCTCCCGCTTTCCTCTCTCAGATGTTTTGGTGGTTCGTGATTTGTCAAACCGAACCGACTTTCGATCTTGTTCTCCTTACAACCGTCAACTGGTTTATTTTTTATTATTCTAAGTTTCGGTTATTACAATCTCTCCTCTTATAAAATTTCCTCGAAATTTAAATGACAATAAATAGAAATACACATACCTTTACTTAAATAATTGAGGTATAGTTCGCATTTCGATTCCTTCTCCCACGTAGCTTCTCGATCTAGTCCATGTTTCCACAGTACACGGACAAATGGAATTTCTCTATTCCTGAGATGATTGATATCATAATCTATAATTCTTTCTGGCTCCTCCATAAATGTGAGATCCTGAATATATCAATAGGATCGAATAATCTTGTTGCCCTCATCAAGAATATTTTTCAAGAGAAGAGAAACACATTGCACTCATGTGAGAAGGTAAAGCCAGTCTATAAGCCACTTTCCCAATTCTTTCCAAGATTTCATATGGACCAATATAACGTGGGCTTAACTTTCCAACTTTGCCAAATCGTTTTATACCTTTCATGGGACTGACTTTAAGAAATACCAATTCTCCCACTTCAAATTCTACTGGTCGATGTTTAGCATCATAGTATTTCTTCTGCCTATCTTGAACAGCTTTTAATCTATCACGGATCAATCGGATCTTCTCAGTAGCTTCATCTACTACATCCGCACAATGATTCTTCTTTCACTGCCTCCACCCAACAAAGTGTTCGATTTCCTTCCATACAATGCTTCATAAGGAGCCATACCAATACTTGCTTGAAAGCTATTATTATAAGCAAACTCAATCAAAGGAAAATGAACTTCCCAATTTCCTCTGAAATCAAGAACACAAAGTCTCAACAAATCTTCCAGTGTTTGAATTGTTCTTTCTGACTGGCCATCAGTTTGAGGATGGAATGCAAGATCGAAAGTAAGCTTGCATAAAGCTTCTTGAATTTTTCTCCACAATCTAGATGTAAACCGGCCATCCCGATCGGACACTATAGATTTTGGCACACCATGTAACTTCACGATTTCATCAACATACTTTCTTGCTAGTTTTTCAACAGCATCAGATTGTTTGATAGGTATAAAGTGTGCAGATTTAGTCAACCTATCAATAATAACCCAAATAAGATCACCTCTCTTCGGATCTAGGCAAGCCAACCACAAAATCCATAGCAATATCGTCCCATTTCCACTGTATCGTCAGAAAGTCCACTTGGCTTCAAACTTAATCATCCATGATTGACATTTAGAGACAAATTCGCTACACTTCTTTTCATTCCGCCACCAAAATATTTTCTTAAGATCTTGATACATTTTGCTACCGGATGAATTGTATAATTAGAATGATGTGCTTCATGTAATATGTCTTTTCTCTCCAATATTTGGAATGCAAATTATGATATTTCAATAATCCCTCTTCATTGATTTCAAAATCTTAGTATGACCTACCTTTACCAAATCTAAAATTTTCTGATATTCACCATCTTGAGGTAAAGCATCTCGTATTTTATCTTTCAAATTTGATTTTATAGCCATCTGATTTAGCAATAGAGCATGATCATCTGTAGATTTGATAATTGAAATTTCCAATTTTTCTAAATCTTTAATCAACTCCTCCTGATGAGAGATCAACCAATAAGCACTACCTGATGTTTTTCTACTCAAAGCATCAGCAACTACATTTGCCTTCCCTGGATGATATTGAATATCTAAATCATAATCTTTAATGAGTTCCAACCATCTTCTTTGCCTTAAATTTAGCTCCTTCTGAGTAAAGATATATTTCAAGCTTTGATGATCAGTGAAAATTTCACACCTTACTCCATATAAATAATGTCTCCAAATTTTTAATGCAAATACTGCTAGCTGCATCATGGGTGGGATAGTTCTTTTCATGATTTTTCAATTGCCTTGAAGCATAAGCAATCACTCTTCCATTCATAAGTACACATCCCAAGCCTCTTAATGATGCATCACTATAAATTTGAAATCTTCTGCCCTTGATGGAATAGTTAATACTGGTACAGTCATTAAATAATTCTTCAATTTTTGAAAAGCCTTTTCACCGACCGACCATTCAAACTTGATGCTCGAAGTTAATCTCGATAGTGGCATGGCAATCTGTGAAAACCCTTCAACAAATCTCCTATAATATCCTCGCCAAAGAAACTTCGACTTCGGATGGTAGTAGGGGCCATTCGCCTATTGCTCGACTTTATCCCCCATCCAAAACCCTTCACTACTAATCATGTGCCCCAAGAATATGATACTATTTAACCAAAATTCACACTTTGAAAACTTTGCATATAATTCATTTCCTTTCAAAGCTTGCAAAATAATGTGAAGGTGGTTTTCATGAGCTGTTTCATCTCTAGAATAAATTAGAATATCATCTATGAATACAATCACAAATGAATCTAAAAAGGGTTTAAAGATTCTATTCATGATATCCATAAATACAGCTGGAGCATTTGTTAAGCCAAAAGGCATCACCACAAACTCATAGTGCTCATACCTTGTACCAATGCGCCTTGGGTATATCTTCTTCTTTAATTCTCAACCGATGATAACCCGATCTTAAATCAATCTTTGAACAGAAGCTCCTTCTAATGGTCAAAAGATCATCAATTCTTGGTAAGGGATATTTATTCTTCAAGGTGAGTTTGTTAAGTTCTCGAATGCATAGCCTTAAGCTCCCATCTTTCTTCTTTACAAATAATAGAGCTCCCCAAGGAGATGTACTGATAAATCCCTTCTCTAATAATTCTTGCAGTTGATTCTTCAACTCTTGTAATTCTTTGATAGCCATTCTATATGGTACCTTTGCTGTGTTTGCACCTTGAATTAACTCAACAGAAATCTATCTCTGACCGAGGTAAACCCTAAATCATCCGTAAAGACTCTGATACTCCTTTACTACCGGGTATATCCTCCATCTTCTTTACCTCTTTAGTAACATCGCACTTGAGCAAGAAAACTTTCATAGCCTTTGCTAGCATCTTTGAACTTTCAAGCAAGACACCATCATACTTTATGCCCCATGAATCAATTCTTCTTTTCCGTGAATATTGAATTTGACTATCTTTTTAGAACAATCTATAGTAAGCTATTTATAGCCAATCCATTCCTAAAATTACATCAATTCATATATCGTAAGCATTATTAATGATTCAAGCTTCTTTCACAGATGTTTAGGTTCACACTGCAAACATTTTCAGTATTCATTTGAGACCCATTTGGCATTGCTACTGAAAGTACTACAGACATTTTCATAATTTGTAATCCCAAAATCCTCACACAATCTTCAGATATAAATGAATGTGATGCTCCAAAGATCAAATAAAACTCTAACCGAAGTTACTTTCAATAAAGATGATACCTATAATGAATAGACATATGAAGCAATTATATCTAGACAATAATAAAAGTGTAATAAAGCTTATAAATAAAGACATACCAATAACATCAAAGTCTTTTGCTTCTTGTCATGGAGTGCATAAACTCGAGGTATTCGCCTGGTGTTTGAGGTATGATGCTTGATTCACCATCCTGCCTACCACCAACACCTCCTGGGAGGTTGAATATTTGTCCTAGCATCCATTGAAGATCCCTGACTCAAGAGAGTGGGCAATATTTTGCCATATGTCCTGGCTGATGGCACCAAAAGCAAGTGTTTGTGCCTGAGAGACACTCTCCTGTGCTCTTCCACATCTTGGGCATGTGGTAATACTACTACTATGGGGCATGGGTATCTTAGTTTCTTCCAAATTTTCGCTTGAACATTTTGCCTAAATTTTGGTCTATCATCATTCCTCCTCTTATGAATATCTCTCCTCCTCTGAGTGGCTTGCACATCCAATTCTATCCTTCTAGCCCTCCACCAAGACAAAGATAATCATCAATACCCAAAGGAATTAAGGGTCGCTCATATCCTTCACCATAGAAACCTATGGCATTTTTCTTCTCAGATTTGGTATCAATTGAGGTGCATACCTTGAAAGCATTGTGAACTCGCCTTCATATTGCATTATAGCCATCTCCCCAGATCTATGAATTCAGCATTTGTCTCCTAGTCGAGATGGGTACAAACCAATCTCTAAAAGTCTTCATAAAGTCCTCCCATGAAATAAGACCTAAGACCTCCCTTCAAACTTCTCTTGTAACTGCCCTCGCCACCATCTCTCAGCTTCACCCCTCAAAAGCAAAAGAAGCCAAAGCAACTCTTCTTTCTGGAGGGCATGACATGCTTTCTAAGATTTTCTCTATCCATCAACCATTCTATAGTCCTCCCTGCCTCAGAAAAGAGGCCACATCTTGAAATAGTTTCGCATTCTATCAATTCCCTACCACCACTAGCTTGGTAGATGATTCCTTATCATTCGAAGTCATTGTTTTCCATCATTTCGGTAAATGCATCTATCGCTAGGAAGGTTGCACCAAATTTGGTGCTCGCTAGCCAGGCCTCTCTATTTACC
>CM038229.1:69824189-70050094 GCA_021442155.1 Cymbidium sinense
TCAATATTGGTAATTACTTTAAAAAAACATTAAATTGCATAACTATAATCACAACTTAAAAACCAGGACTAATCGCTTAATAAAATTTTAAAAAATAATTAAAATTACGTCAAAAAATCACCAATAATAGGCATTTCATAATATTATTTTAAGAAAATAAAAATATGGTTTAGAATACAAGTAATCAAGGCAAGAAAAAAGAACCATAAAATCATAGGAGGGATCACAGAAGCACTATAAGCAATTACTATTTTGAGATATAGCTATATTTATTACATTTTAAATATTTTTTACAAATTTTATTTTATTTTCAGGGTACGAATATCACGAATCTATTAAATTGTTTATTTGATCCATGGCCATATCATTCGAAATAATAATAATAATAATAATAATAATAATAATAATAATAATAATAATAATAATAATAATAATTCACCAGTGAATAGAAAACTAGAGAGTTAGAATTGATCCGTCTAATTGTCACGAGAAGAAATCATATATACATACACAAGAACTCTTTCTCTCTCCATTTGCCCTTCTCATACTTATTAATTCTTATAATCCGAAGAACAAATCCAGGAATCCAACATACCTCCCTTGCAAGCCAATCGCGCGCTCTCCAATTCCTGCTCCCCACGGAGATCCTCTTCTACTTCCTCCGATCCAGCCAGAGAGATGAAGCCGTCGACTCCTCTGAGCACTGTAAACTTCTCCGGCGTCTGTAAAGCTTCCGGTGAAGCAAATGGTGGGATATATTGGAACGAAGAGGATGAGCTATGCTGTGTGTTGATCGGACTGTGGTGGTTAGGAGAGATCGATGAAGTTGGGGAAAATGAATCAGTGGATTGGAGGTTTGGGAAGTAGGGGCGGAGAAGCAGTGGGGAAGAGAGATTCAGGCGGGAGTTGAGAGGAAACGAGGAAGGTAAGGGAGGGGAGGGGATGCCAGTGAAGACCTGGACCATGGCACGGAAATTGGAGGTGTCGGTGGCGAGAACTGTGGTAGGGACTCGCCGGGAGGGGGCGAGATCGCTTCTTGGAGATGCGCGGGGTGGCGGAGGTAGGGGGCAGCGGCGGAGTTGTTGTTGGAGCGGTAGGGGAGGAGTTGAATAAGGGTGGGAGATGTGAGGAGGAGATAGAGGGAGATAGAGAGGAGGGGAATGAGGAGAGGGGTTGGAAGAAGGTATCGCCGGCGGCGGCGATGTAGGAGGAGAAGCGCATGGTGTTGCTATCGCCGGAGTCCATAGAGAGAGACTAGAGAGAGAGAGAGAGAGAGAGAGAGATTGGTGGAGAATCAGGGAAAGAAGAGTAGGGGAAAGGAAAGGATGATCATTCTAGAAGATGTTGGAGTTGAAGAAAAGTACTCGAGCTTTATTTAAAGATGGCTTAAAAGGGATTGTGGATCTTAGGCACGTGGTTTGTGTAGTAATTATAAAAATTTTAAGAATTTTTTTTTCTTTTATGTCATTACAATTTTTTATATTTTTAATGATTATCAATATTTTATTTTATTTTGATAAATTTTTTACTTTTATATCTCAGTAACCAAATATTATATAAATAAATTTTTCTATATTACAGAGTGATATATTAGTGAAAAAAAACTAATTTGTATACTGATAAATATGAAAATTTATGACAGAATATAAATAAAATTTTAAGATCCTTATATCAAATAGTAATGTTATACACTTATACTATCAAAAATTTATTTTATAAAATTATAAATTGACATAAATATATGCATTAAATTTAAGTTATTTGATAAATTAAAATTATTTTAAGATATTATTTTACAAAATAAAATAGTGAGATTTACATACATATCATATAATTTTTACGTATTTATATATCTAATACAAACTTTAATTTTTACGTACATAGCATCCTAATCTTTAATATCATATCAAAAATATCATCATCACTCACTTTTAAAAAGTGAAATTCAATTTTTTAATTTTTAAAAAATATTAGATAAGTAAATATCTAAATTTAGACGTTAGACATATAAATATATAAGAATTGTGTGGTATATATATAAACCCCCCAATAAAATATTATGAGCTCAGAATTTATTTTATATGTAGAATTAATCTTAAAGCAAATCTAAGAATTTTTTGGTTTGTATCAAAATATTTTTGTATAATTTATTTTTTATTCAATATGAAAAGTTAATCATATATCTATTTAGACTTGAGATATTTTTTGCATAGAAATATCAAATATATATAATTTGTTTGGGACTTCTAGCATTACTCAATATAAAATGAGTAGTATATAATAAAAACATGTATTAAAATTTGATATGACCCTAAAAATTCATCTAGTCGAAGCACGAATCTTGATGCCGAAAGCAAGCAGATCAGAAATTGAACTCGTAGAGAGACTTAAAATATCATTAAAACTTTGGGATATCGCTTAAATCCTAAATAGCTCTCAAATATAAAGTGTTTATAATCAAAGAGCGTCGATGTTCCAAAAGCCAAAGATCTTACAATTCTGACTTCATTTGAGCATTCAAATGCACAAAATACATCATATGATCAAGGGGATCATTCTGAGCCGTCCGATGAAGTGGAGTGGTATGGGTTTTGCATGTATTTACAGAGACGCCGCTCTTCCAATCTATAAATAGCCCCTCATTCCTCATATGAGAGGAGGCAGGAGAAGGGGGGCAAACAAGAGAGATGAGAGAGCTCTAAAGATCCTCCAAGCACAATCGTCCACTGGTGTCGCCAACCACCGCCGCCGCCATCGCCACCGCTGATCCTCGTCGAGACCATTGCCGGCCATCATCACCGACCACTATCGTGGCCATCGCCACAACATCATCGCCAACATCGTCTTAACATCGTCTTAACTTCGTCATTAACATCGTCGCCAACATTGTTTATTACTAAGAATCTGTCTATTTCATATATAATTCTGTAATCCCGATCGGAAGATCTTGTATTCAAGCCGATACATAGTGGAAGCTTTTATCCAGCCCGTGATTTTTCCCTCTTTTGAGGTTTTCTACGTAAAATTAGTTTTATTGCTTCTTTAAATACTTGTATTTTGGACTCTCAAAGAAGAAGTAAACTTTACTCTACCGCAACTGGTTTTCTAGCACGCAACAAAATTATAATTTTAAAGTACCATAATTATAATTTTATTTATTATCCAATTATATGAAGTTATAAAATTGACATAAATATATCCTATTTTAATTTTTATCAAAATAATCTTATAAAATTAACATATATTAAAATTTTTTTGATATTTTATCATGTTGATTGCATATAAATATGTCAGTTGCTAATGAATTGTTATTTCAATCATTTTAGCCCTCAATAATTTTTAAAATGATTGTTATATGATATAAAGAGATGTTCATGAGCTTATTGGCAGAGCCAAAATTTTTTTGAGGGAGTCTCCTTTTTTCTCAACTTTCTTCATTTAGACTTAAGATCTTCAATAGTAATATTAATTTTTTTTTCATTAAAATATATTTATAAAAAATAGTATAAATAAATAAAAAAACTCATAATTGATGATATTTTCTCTTCAGCTCTTTTATTTAATCATAAATTAAACGCAAGCTTCTTAAGTAGCAGAAGCTCATCAAATGATAACCTTCCATGATAGCCAAATGTAGACTCCATAAACCCTACTTTAAGAATCCATTTGACCCAGTTGTAGTTTTTTATAAAGCAAAAAATAAGTTTTTTAAAAGCTACTGTAAATATTATAAATATACTTTTTTGACGGCCATAACATTTTAGTCATTCTAGCTTTTAAAATTAATTTTTTATCACAAAATTTTATAAAAATTAATCAAAAATCTAATAGTAAAATATAATTGTGATTATTTTTTGAAAAATAAACAGCTAAAAAATTATCCCAAACGTGTCCTAAATCTCTCAAATTCAGTAATTTTTATTTTATAATGAGTGCTCCGTTGATTGCTTGTAGATAAAATTAATAGTTTTTTTTAAAAAAAACTTTATACTTGAAATTAAAATCGCCTCAATTGAGGAGATTTTGACAATTTTATAAATTTTATAATCGCTATTTATTTTAATTACATTCAATTAAGTAGTATATTTATCAAATGTATCAGTTAAATTTTTTTTTTAATTTATGCTTTGAAAAATTGACTTGCAGTTCATCTAATGTATATCAGATATATTTACCATAAGATCAATTTAAGAAAAATTAAACAAATAAATAACAGACTATAATAAGTTAATTGAATTAATGATACTGTAAAAGATAAAATTACGTAAGAGTATAAAGCTAATTAATTAGAAGCTTTAAGAGATAATTGAATATATCTATAAAAATCAATATATTTTCTTTTTTTAGTAAAATTATAAAATTTGTAATTATGTGAGTTAAATTATATATATATATATATATACAAAGCCTGTTTTTCTCTTGATTCTAATATGTTTCATCTCTTACAGCATTAATAAACGGAAAAGAGAAAGAAATTTTTTCTTATTTTGTTTGAATATTGAGTGAACATTTTATAAATATATAATAATTATTTAAGAAAACCAAATGTTAAAGTGAAAGTTTATTTCTTAGTTGTAAGTTCAAAGACACAATACGTGAATTAAAGAGCGAACAAGACACATTAATTTTAAAAAATCGAAAAGAAAAACCATTATAAAATAAGCTTCCACTATGTATCTTTTACAAAATCTTCGATAACGGGATTACAAAATTATACAGAGAAATAAATAAATGTAAACGATGTGAATTATTTGCTGATATAATAAAAATTAATTAGTGAAAATGGTCCAATCTGAGCGAGGCGATCTTTTAGGATTTTGAGGATCTTCAAGCTTGAGCTCTCTTTTCACTTTTTCCTCTTTTTAACTCTTCCTTTTCTTCCTTTGTTCCTTCTTTTTTGACTCTTCCTCTTCTTCCTCGCTTGACTCTTCCTTCTTCCTTCTTTGACTTTTTTCTTTTGACTCTTCCTCTTCTTTTGCTTTGACCTCCTCTTCTTTACTTGTTTCTCTTCTTCTTCAATTTCACTTCACTTCACTTGGCTTGGCCCCTCTATGAAATGAAGTATTTATAGAATAAAGATTCTTTAGAATTCATGAATCTGATATTCGACGGACGGCTAATGTTTCCTTCGATCATTTGATATTTTGAGCATTTGGATGCCCAAATGAAGTAATTATGAGATCTTAGCTCGTTAGATTTTCGAGAATTTGACTATAAACACTCCACATTTGAGAGTGTTGGGATTTAATTGATGTCCCAAGATTCCAATGATATTTTAAGTCTTGATCTCGACGGTTTTCACTCAAAATCATATGACATCAAGATTTGGTGAATTCATATTTTGAAATATATAATGAATATGTATTTTTCTGAATGAGATTGAAATTCTAAGGGCCAATTTGAGATGAATTTTATTTAATATTATATATATTTTTTTTATATTATTTAAAATTATATTTATTTGAAGTATTCTTTAAGTGTTTTAATTTTTTTTAAATTTTTTTGAAAACAAATCACATTATTTTTTTTAAAAACAACACACAAAAAATTTTAAATGCATTTAATATTTTTAAAAATAATTATCATCTTCAAACACATTTTATTTTAATATATATATATATATATATATATATATATATTTCAAATAGCCCTAAACTATTAGAGCAATTAGATGGCCATAAGAGATAGGAGCTTGTCTTATGTATAGGTGGATTAAATTGGCCCAATGATTAAGAAATTTGTTCTCTTTCAAGAGCTCATGGGCTTATAATTGGAAAAATTATTAGGTACGTTGTTCGGAAATATTTAAATTTATTATGTATTAAACTGTTCTTAAAAAAACGAGAAAGAGAATTGGCAGACGAGAAATTTAAAAGAGAACAACAAAGCAGAAAAGTAGAAAAGTAGTTGGATTGAATATTATATAATTTTACTTATAAATATTAAAATATTTGTATAAATTGATAAATTTCTATTTATCAAATTTTTTTAATGTATCAAATTATTATATTATGTTTTAATTAATTAATTAAAAAAATTTAAAAAAATCTTAATTTTTTACATATTATTCGATTCAATAAAAAACCAAATCAAATAATTCGGTTCAGAGCATTTGAACGGCTCATTTATTTTAAATTACTCAGTTTAATTTATTTATTTATTTATTATTGTTGAGTTTTAATGTCAAATTAAAATAACGCATGTGAGTGCTCCAACCACCCAACCACTGTCCTACATAGCCATAATTTATTCAATTTAATAAAACAGTCGGCCAAATTCACCGAATTCAGAGCCCCAATTATTATTTATGAAATAGTTCAAAATCCCAAATACAGTAGAACCTGCCTAAGTTGATAATATCTAAGTCAATAACCTCTAATAGTTAATACTAATGATCCAGTCCCAGCTCGGGCCTCATACATTTATTAATAAACCTCCCAAAGTCAATAATTAATACTCTGACGTCAGTCCCGAAAATTTTTTTTATTGATAACTACTAAAAACAGTTACATATTGTTACAAAATTTGACATCTGGCCTATTTAAACTTTTGAGAAAGAACGGCCGCATGTTTTGCTTGGTCGATCATGTTGATCTTGTCCTGATCTTCTAGATGTCTCCATGTCAACGACATCTTTGCATCTAGAATGCTCCAAAGAGGCCGACACCGCAAAGCCTTCTCACAATTATAGTCGATGAGTCAACTTATGTTTCGTCTTCCGCACGTGATTCTGAGAGGTCCCGACGATCTCGTTGGAACATAGGTCATCTCTAACTCCGCTGGATAGTCAATGAGGTTGCAGATATCCATTGGGTTCCAGAGCTGGCTCAAACCTCCAAATCCCTGATGACGTCAGGATCAACGAGTGCATTCTCGGCGATTAGAGCAACGTCTGCATCTGCTGTGTGAATCCGGCCTTAGCACTACAATAAAATATACAAGGGTTCTAGAGTATTCCACACTATCCTAGAGTTCTCTTAAAGTCTTCCTCCTCCAGCACCTTCTGGAGTCCTCAAGGTTTTTCCCTATCTTTCTATAATTCTCTAGAAGCTTCCCTCCTTGTGTATGACTAAGAGAGCATGACTGATCTCCCTTTCTTTAGCTCCGTGACAGCCGGGAAACTTTGCGACAACGTCAAGCTAGAATTGTAGATATCCACACCTCCCTGGTAATGAAAAATTAATTAATTAAGTGACACTCTCTTTATTAATATCCTGCCTAAGTTAATACAATATCCCTGGTCCCGAGAGTATCAATTTAGAGAGGTTCTACTGTAGTTTCTAATTGTCAATTAAGGGTTTGGTGGACCTATAAATTATATTTTTTACTGTTCCATGTTGTTTAAAGTGGAGGCAGGAAAGGCTTTTACATTATTTAATTTGTTACGCTAAATTTGATTATTATTATTATTATTATTATTTTAATTTTTTTTTAAGGGGATGTGCCTAAGAGTTTAGGTAGGTTCTATTTAATTGTAGTAGTAGTTGTTGTTATTATTATTTTTATTATTTTTTATTTTTTAGGAGAGCTATAAGAGTATATTTAGTTAAGATTTTTATCATAATTGTATTTTTTTTAGTGCTATCGAATTATTTTGTTAGATTCATTTTATTAATAGTTATTATTTTATATTTATATTTTTAAAGTGATATACCACACTATTTTCTAGACTTCAGTTGATAATTATTTATTTATTTTTTATCATGATGTCGTCCATCTCAATTTTTCAAGAGAGAATTCTATTCCGAAATATTTAGAGCTAATTTTAGATTAATTTTATTTTAAAATTTTATTAATTTGATAGATTTTTATGTTTTTATTTTTAAAATTAAATTAAGTTATTTTGAAAAATATTATAAATTATTTTAAAATATTGTAAATATTTTAAAAAAATTAATTATCATCTCTAATTATTAAATACTACCATTAGTGATCACTATCACTATTAGTCATCTTTATCGTTATTATTATCATCTATCTTTGTAGTTATAGTCATCTGCTAAATAATATATTTTTTTAAAATATCAAATATATTTATTTTGAATTCAAGTATAAATAAAATAATTTAAAATTATTAAAAATGATTGTGACTCGAATGTCCCTTAGTAATTGTTTTGAGAGAGTAGCATGGAGAAAGAATATTTAATAATTTCATGTAAGTTATATATATATATATATATATATATATATATATATATATATATATATATATATATATATATATATATTACACCTTTTTTTTTTGTTCAAATTGGTTAGGAATAAGCTAAATGACATTACTTTTTTTAAATTTTTTTTTTTAAATATCTTATAAAAGTTATAGAAAGTATTCGAATTTTAATCCTCAATATATCGAATTCAAACAATTCATTAATTATAAAGCGCAAAGTTTTGTTGACGGCTGACAAGGCACGATGTATCTGAAAATTTCGCTTCAGGTTAATAAAGGCCCATTTCGAAAAGATAAGAGTATACAAATTTTGCTAATCAAATAAGTCTAATGTTATGCTTAAGACTGCAAATAAATCGAGCTCAGTCTAATATATACTTATTTGAATTCAAATTTAGTTATCATTATTAAGCTCGAGTTTTATTGGAGCTTTTAGGATGGTGTGTTCAAGTTTAAGCTTATTTTAAAAAATTCTTGGTCGAGTTCGCCGAAGTTTGATCAATAAAAAAAGAAGATTATTGGCCAAAATCAACGAGAAGGGAGGAGGTGAGTTTCCATCACTGTCCTCAAAGGTCAAGCCAGTTTTTCTAGCAAAGGTGAAAGCCCTCCAATCAAGAGTGAAATAAGATTCATTTGTGCATGATATTACAAAAGAAATGCTCATCCAGCTAAATGGTTGCTAATTCTTTTGTCTTGATTTTAAACCTAAGCTTTACATGTGGTTATGAGTTATTTAATTTTATTTTGAGTTTATTAAGTTGGGTAAAAGATTTATTTTTCTCTAAAGAGCCTAATCCACATCCAAGCCATACATAAAACAAGGAAGAAACTAGAAAAATCATGTCACTTAATGATAAAGCTAAACAAATCATCAATCAATTTATAAAGCTAATCGTAAAAAGAATAAATGGTCATTGTGGTGTGCACAAATCCAAAAATATCAAATATGGGTAGCCGAGCTCTACCCTTATGCAGACCGGATTACAAATGAATTAAATTACAATTTAAGCAAAGGAATTCATTGTTATAGGGTCTTCAAGCTTTATTCTTCTTTCTTCTTTTCTTCTCTCTTCTTTTGGTTCCTTCTTTTGGATGGTCGGAAGGTGGATGCTCCAAGGCTTCACATAGTGCATAAGATAGGATCTTATGACAAATGCTCATCCTAATCCCATAACAAATCATTCCAAAATCCTAGTTATATAAATTTTTACATGAAAAGGAAAAGTGAAAATCTAACTAACACCTGCAAAATAAAGGTTAACTAAAACACACCACACAAATCTCAAGCATGTATATTGAACTTATCACCCCACACATGGGTGATTAAGTCCACCCGGCCTATGGATTATGCTTAGGGGTATAAATTACCTGCAAGTAAAAATATTTATATTTTTATTTATGATAGCACAACATAAGCACAATCCCCTACAGAAAAGAATAGTTAGACTATGAAAGTCCTACCATTCATTCTATGAGCATACACTCTAACATATAGTCTAAAACATATATCATAAAATAAAATAAATATCAAACCATGCACCGACCTAACCTAAGGCTAGAAGTGGTGACTTAGGCTAATGTTTGTGCTTTGAAGGCTTGTGTGGTATGCTTAAGCAAGACTTTGGATTCAAATGTTCTAAGTGTGAAGAACATGTTCAACTTAGAGGAGAGTTTCATTTAAGTTGTTTAAGTATTTTAAGTTAGTTTTATTTCATGTTTTAATTTATTTTAAGTGAAACTATAATTAATTACTAAGTTATGAAGAGAGGGAAAGAGAAGAGAACTTCTCTTTCCTTACCTAACCTTAAGTAATTTTCCTAAAGTAGGTTCATATTTTAGTTTCATTTAGGTGAATGTCTTGATTACATCTATTAATATTTCTTAAGTTTAGAAAAACCCTAAACAAACCTATTCAAAAAGAAAGGTATTTTAAGATTAAATAAAATGAATCAAAATTCACATAACACACGTTACTTCATTTCTTTCCCCAACATATATAACATGCATATGGATGGACCCTAAGCATATCTATACATGCAAATGAGAGTATTTAACACACATTATGATGCATGCTAAGTAATTAATTTAAGAAAATTAGAAGTTGAATATGCATGATTTTTCTTAAGTAGAAAAGGTTTTCCTTAACCAAAATTTCACATACATACATGAAAGCAAGAAAGGAATAAGTGAGTACAACGCCATTGTTAACCAGAGGTGTAAGATACAAGACTTACTTAGGGCTACTTAAAGTCTCACAACCTTAGGGTTGTTTAGACTAACATACCACTTTCCTTAAATACAAACATGCATATCAAAGAAATGAAATAAAAAAGGAATATGCAAAAGTTGCTTAATGGATTCATTTTTGTTTATGCAATTTATTCATGCAAGTATAGGCAACCCTTATTAGATGATAGCACAGGGATTAATAGGGTATAGAATTAAGTAAGTGTTGGGTTCTTTTCAAATGAACCCTACAGTTTACTAACTCTTATTCAAAATTATGCTAACTTAAGAAAGAAAGGAAATCTATGCTAAACATGCTTTTATAATCCATCACATGCAAGATTATAATTAAAGTATAACTAGCACACTTTTAGATTTGATATTTGATTTATGTATTTTTGAAAATAATTTGGATTCAGTAGTGATAATAGCCACTCATATTTTACTTTAGCCAACACATACACATTTGACGTAAAGTAAACAATTTCATTTCAAAATTTGAAACATGAAATTATAAATACATAAAATCACATGGCATACAACATAACATGTTGAGGAAAGATCCAAAGCAATGAAAGCATGTAAACAAACTCACTTTACTTAAATCTAAATACATTCTTATAGAATAAGAAAATTTAGAATAAATCAAAGTGAATTTCAAAATGATTTTTGTTTAGTTTGAAGTTTGTTTTAATTTTGAAAGGGGAGAAAAGTTTGTTGTTCCTAACTCATTCTCATATGTGTTTTGTATTTTTATTTAATTTTTATATTATTAAATCCATTTTTAAGCATTGATTAGGTTAAGGTATGAATTAAATAGCTTAATACCCTTACCTACACCACCTTAGAAGAATTAATTAAATAATTATGAGCCAATGAGATGACATAAAACCCACAAAGAATTTAAATTTGCAATGCACCTAATAATGAAAAGGCCGAATGAAATTTGGCTCACAATTAAAAGTTAATTGAGCTAAGGGGTTTAACTTAAGTACTTTCAAAACATCCTTTCACACATGTGAATTGGGTTTTGATTTTCTTAATTGAACTTAGGCTATTAAATACCAAAGCATCTACCCAAGATAGATTAATTAAGTTCTAGAATTTTTTAGAATTTTAGAAATTGATTAAGGGAATAATTAAGGAATTAACCCTTAATTAAGATGAGATTAAGGAGAGAAGAGGGTGTTTAGGGAATATCTTAGAGAAAATGCCCCAAAATTATTCCATAAACCTCCTACTTACTGGATCAGACCCTAATCAACCCTAATCATAGGGTAAAACCACTAATCATATCCTAATTATGCTTAATTATATGAGAAGGGTAATTAAAGAAACCATATGCAACTACTCTAATCAAGCATTCAATAAAGCCCAAGAAAATTAGGGGAGGTAGAGCTCATCCCTTAAAACTTACCCAAAAAATTTGGGATTAATTAGAAGCCTAATCAAAGAGTAATTAGAAAAATATACTTTCCAATAAAACCCAAATTCAGATAGAATCATAGTTCAAAACTCATCAAAATTAATTTTGAAATGTTCTAGGTTTAATTATCTATCCATCGGTTTTTATTTCATATTTTTCTAATTTCTCTATGAAGAGTTATGCATTTTTAAAGTTCTCTAGATTAATTAGAAATTAATTAATTCACTTAACTAATCCCTAGTTAATCCTTCGCACGACGCGTGGCGGTGGTGGTCAATGCGCTTTACAGGCATTGCGTTGTGAAAGGGCAACTTAAGTTGTCACCTCATAAAGGCGGCGACGGCACACGTGCTTATATTCTTGATCGTCTGATCAAAGATCAGACGGCTAAGGATTCCCCCGTGATTTACAAAGGATAAAATGATTTCTAAACATGTTAAATAATCTCAGCCGTCCATCTAAAATGTGCAGATGGATGACTGAGATGAGCCAAGTTCTTCTCCTTGATCAATAGAGACTGTCCATGATCAAGGGAAAGATCCAAGCTCGATCTAGCATGGAATCATACAAAAGTTAACCCACACCATCTAGAGACATAGAGCGGCAAATCCAACGGTCAAAATTTGATGAGGTGAAAATTTCTTTCACAAAACTCCACACCACTTTGAGTTTAGTGATCAAAAAATTCCATACCTCATCGAAGGTGATCACCGGCTCTCGAGATCGATGAGGTAGCTTCGTCTGGTAGAGACGAATCCTTGTTGAAATTCCTAAGCCTTGGGATTGAGTGGATTAATGGATGGACCAACTCCTCCTTGCTTAAGCTTCGGCTTTGATTGAATTTGATCCTTCCTTGCTGTGGGAACTCAAATGGATGCTTGGGTGCACTCGAATTGATCCTTGGAGGAAGTGTGCAAGAGGAATTGAAGTAATTTTGAGTGTGGAGAAAGTTAGTTATTCACTCTACCTCCCCTATTTTTGCACTATGCAAAACCAAGAATTAAGGAATTCTAATCTTTGTTAACATGCTTGGGAGTGCTCTCTGATGATTGCTTCTGGTTTCTTAGGTTCAATCGACAGAGGGTAAGTGAATTTTCAATTGAATTAGGGGGAGTATATCTCCCCCTATGGCAATCAAATGGTCGACACCTCCTTTGCCATTTTGATCCAATTAATGTGATTGAAGAGTTTAATTTGACTATTTTGAGTGTGCACATGGTTGGTTTGATCCAAGGAATGGATTGCCAACTTCCCATTTGCTAAATTTGAGCTTAAGAGAGAATTTGAATATTCAATTTTATGCTAAGTGGTTGGGTTTGCTCTAGGGACCAAATGGGCTGACCCAACCTTCTTGGGTTGGGTGCACCACTAATCACTAGGTCCCCTTGAGATTTTAGGAAAGCCTCAAGTGATTGTGAAGATGGTATGACTAAATTACACATGGGTTAGGCCAAAATTTGTTCTATGGCCTAGGGGTAGGATGGTCATTTTGCTATTTTTCCACTTTGGCATGATTGGTATGTGGAGAAACTAGGTTTGGCCAAGTTTCATTGGATTTGGAATCCATTTGATAGAGTTTGGCACATGTTGACCCATTTAGGTCAAAATGGGTCAACATGGGTCAAGTTGACCAATTGGTCAAATTGGGTCAAACCAAGGATTGGGTCAAGTTCATATGACCATTTGAAGTTTTTTGGTGGCTTTGGTTTGATTCAATTTGGTATATATTTGGTTTTGGCTCATATGACTTCACTTAGGTCAAATGGGTCAAGTTGACCTATTTGACCTATTTGAGGTAGGTTAAGGGTAGGTTTAGGTTAGGTTAGTCATATGGAGTGGATTGGTATCTTTATTTTCAATCAATTTAGGTTAAGTTCAATTTTGGCTCAACATGACCCTTTTGTCATGTTGGGTCTAAGGTCAATTGGGCTAGTTAGGTCTCATTTTCTAATTGAGACTTTCCAAGTTTCACAAGTGATTTGGAATGGACTTGACCCATTGGTTCCAATCAATTTGGCTTAGATTTTTGACACATTTTGGCCCTTTAGGTCAAAATGGGTCAACTGGAGTCAAGTGGGCCAATTGGGCTAGGTTAGGCTCAAATGTTGTCTTGGTCAAGTTCAAACATAGGTCATGAGTGAACTTAGATTAATGGTTTCAATCAATTTGGCCTATGGTGGAATTTAGCTATGCAAGGTTTCATTTTAGGTTAAGTGTTAACTAGGTCAACCCTTAGTTTTGACTTGGTTTGACCCAATTTGATTGATTGATCATTCCATGATGATTGTTAATCATGATGAGAGGGATATATGAGTTTGGTTCAATCCAATTTGGTTAGGATCAAAAGTTGGCTCATAAGGGTATTTTAGGTCACTTTGGGTCAAGTGAGCTTAAGTGGGTCAAATGGCTAGGTCAAAGCTCGATTTGAAATTGGTTGATCTTGTATATAGACTCGTGATTGAAATATAAATCCATTTACAAGTGGTTTAAAGTCAAATGGGTTTTGATCCATTTGAAAATTTCATATTGAGAGGAAGAATATGAAGGGATTTTGGGTTTAATTTTTGATTGAATGATTGAAGTTTAGATTTATATATGAGCTCATGATAGTAGGGTTGATTGAACCATGAGAGAAAATCAAGAATTTCACTTGATTTGGAAATGATTTGGCTAAGTTCAAGATTTTGGCTTGAAAGGCTTAAATTTGATTTTGAGTTGAATTGAGTTTGATTTTTGGAATTGGTTTTGATTGTTTGGATTTGTATTTCATTTATATGTTTGAATATAAATTAGAATATAAATTGATCATAAGAAAATTTCATGGATTTCAAGTGGTTTAATCATGATTTAAGTTAAATCCATTAAAGGGAATTTAAAGGATTTGAAGAAATTTTTAAATTGAAATTTAATTTTTGCCTTTAATTGGATTGATTTATATTTATATTTCATTTATATATGAGAATATAAATGAGGATATAAATAATTTTTGAGAAAATCCTAAGAGTTTGAAATGGTTTGATCATGATTTAGGCTAAATCCATTAATTGAAAGTTAATGACTTAAGGAGAATTTCAAGGATTTTAAATTTAGAATTAAAATTTTAAGTTGGATTTAATTAATTTATAATTATATTTCATTTGTATATGAAAATATAAATGAGAATATAAATAAGTTTTTAGAAAATCCTATGAATTTGAATAGGTTTGATCAAGGTTTAGAGTTGATTTTGGCTAAGTGCTTTAATGAAAAATTAAAGTGACTTAAGAAAATTTTCATGAATTGATTTTCAATTTTGAATTTGATTTGATGGGTTTGAATTTATATTTCATTTATAAATATGAATATAAATGAGAATATAAATGGATTATGAGAAAATCTCAAAGATTTGAATAGGTTTGAATCATGATTTTGAATAAGCCCTTAATGGAAGATTAAGGACTTAAGCAAAATTTGGACTTAGGAATTTTTGATGGATTTTGACCATGGGTTTTTATCATGATTTTCAATCATGGATTTCAATCATGGAATTCAATCATGAAATTAATTTGAGTTTGGAGAAAATCAAATTGAATTCATTTGGAGTTTGACTTGAAAGAAGAAAGGTGAGGAATGGTCTAAGCTAAGGGTAGGAGGTTTTCCTAACACCCCTAAGGAATGACCTATTCCTATGGCTAATTCTTCTAAGACTTATAGGGCTAGGTTGGAGTGTCCACCTAATCACTAGATGTGTCTTAAGACTAAGGAACCCATAAAGTCTAAGAGGAATCCTTTTCCTAAGATAGAGGGGTTGAGAGCTAATTCTAAAAATGAGGTCAATAGTGCTAAATGAAGTTCCAAAATATGTTTTGAAATTTTTTTGAAAATATGATTGTTAAGTTTCAATTTTTGAGAAGAGGACTTTCATTCAACAAATTTGGGTATGTAGGAATGAGAATCAATCTTATTTTTGAAATGTAAAAATTTTGTTTTATGTGTGATTATTATTATTTATTTATTTATTTTGAAAGAGAGGAATTCCAACTTAATCATATGTGAGATATGTTTAAGTGGAATATTCAAATGATATTATTTTTAGTTGGGAATGAAATCTTTATTTAATAAATTTGAGTATATTAAATGAAAATATTCATATGTTCTTTTGAAAAATTTAATTTTTTTTGGAAATGAAACTTTCATTCAATATGTGTGAGTATATTGAATGGAAAGGTTCATGTGTGCATTTTAAAAAATTGAATTTTTTATTTTGATTTTGATTTTTTGGAAAGATGACTGTTCATTTTATTTTGAAAGATGAAATCTTCATCAAAGTGAATTGAAAGAAGATGTCCATTTGTGCTTTTAGAAAATATTTTGTTAGTTTTATTTGAAAATGAAACTTTCATTCAATAGGCGTGAGTGTATTGAATGGAAAGGTTCATGTGTGCTTTTTGAAACTTTATTTTTGATTTTAATTTTTGGAAAGATTATTGTTCATTTTATTTTGAAAATGAAATCTTCATCAAAGAGAATTGAAAGATGATGCTCATTTGTTCTTTTGGAAAATTTAATTTTATTTGAAAATGAAACTTCCATTTAGTAGGTGTGAATGTATTGAATGGAAAGGTTCATATGTGCTTTTTGAAAACTTTATGATTGTGATTTTTGGAAAGATGATTGTTCATTTTATTTTGAAAATGAAATCTTCATCAAAGTGAATTGAAAGAAGATGTTCATTTGTGCTTTTGGAAAATTTAATTTTATTTGAAAATGAAACTTCCATTCAATAGGTGTGAATGTATTGAATGGAAAGGTTCATGTGTGCTTTTTGAAAACTTTATGATTGTGATTTTTGGAAAGATGATTGTTCATTTTATTTTGAAAATGAAGTCTTAATTGGAGGAATCTTAATTTGCTAATTACTCCTAATTAATCTACTTATTAATCTCAAACTTGGTATATTTTGGGGGATGACTTTTACCTCCCCTAATTTTCTTGAGATTTATTGATGGCTTGGGGGGAATTATTAATGCATTTCCTAATTACCCCTTTTATGTAATTAAGGTTAATTAAGAGTTTGATTAGTGTTTCCCTTATTGAAGTTGATTGAGATTTGATCGAGTGAATAGGAGGTTTAGGGAATAATTTTGGAGCATTTCTCCTAAGCTATTCCATAAACTCCCTTTTCCTTCCTTATCTTCTTTTAATTAAGGGTTAATTCACTAATTACCTGTGGTGGAAATATTCTCGCCTTCATCTATCCTTTTGGGGAGGATAAATGAAAACTAAAATATACGCCTTTTATTTTGGACACCACGTAGATCTACAGATATTTTTATTAGGGTGATCAGGTACAACATTGAGGAGAGGTATATTATCTCGAAAGATAGAAGTCATCACCCTACAATGGACCGAATCACCTTAATAAGGACTCCTAAGGGAAATTGGTCTGCATATATACCAGAGATTCTTCTCCTACTTTACATGAAAAAGTAAAGTAGGGTTTATTTTAAACTAGGTTGGTTAAGTTCCCTACAAGGGCAAGCTCCCATAGTTAATTACATCTTAAGGAATGAGATTCTTCAAGAATACTCTCGATTAATGTAAATGATCATTGTCTCCAAAGATTTCAGTAGGTAGGTATATCAATTAATTAGTTTATTTTTGGCAAATCAAATGAGATCGATCAAGAAAAGGGAGTTCTTATCAAAGCCAAATGGAGGTGAGTAGGGGATGTTTAGGATACTAGGAAGCCAAGTAAACATATTAAACTATCCTATGGTTGGGCTTTACATTTTTGAAATTGAGAGAAAGTATTTGTTTGAATTGAATTTTTATTAAAATTTAGTTCTTATAATTCCATGATGCAAGGTCATGAAAATGCCTAAGAGGTGAGGATTTATGCTTATGGCCCATAGAAGGGAGAAGCAACCTCAAAACCTAAATCTAGGGAGCTTTACTGAGAAACAAAAGTACAACCTAAATCTAAGGCAAAAAATGGGTATTCGATTTGCCTCCACAAGAGAGAACAAATCACCCGACTATTTGGACTTACAACCGCCTAGGGCTGGTTGCCAACTAACTCCTCCTATGATTTTAAATTCATGTAGGCAAGTCATATGCTTTATGCAAGATAGCTAGGCTGTTATTTATTTAGAAAGAGACTAAGTCCTTAAACTTACTCCTTAAAGAGACTAGATCATGTAAGGGCATGCTTCAAATGACCTAATTCTAATGCAAATCACATTACATGTCATTTTTATTTTTGGACAATTATTTGACTCAGGCTTAGAGGATTCATATGCCTAATGCATGAAAAGTAAAATTATTGGCCAAAATTAGCGAGAATGGAGCAGGTGTGCTCCACCATGGCTCTCAAAGGTCAAGCTAAGTTTCTCTGGCAAAGGTGAAAGCCCTCGAATCAAGTGTGAAATAAGATGATGTTGTGTATGATGTTGTAAAAGAAATAATCATCCAGCTAAGGGGTTGCTAATTCTTTTATCTTAATTTTTAGCTTAAGTTTTAAGTGAGGTTATGATTTGCTTATTTTTAATTTTGAGTTGATTAATTTGGTAAAAGAATTATTTTTCCCTAAGAGCCTAATCGTCATCCAGGTCATACATCAAAGTAAGGAAGAAACTAGAAAAATATGTCATTTCTAATGCACAAGCTAAACAAAAAATCAAACATTTTATAAAGCTAATGCAAAAGAATAAAAGACCAAGTGTGATTGAGCACCACTACATAAACCCGAAAAATAAATTGGGTAACCGAGCTTTACCCTTATACAACTCAGATTACAAATGAATTAAGTACAACTAAGCAAGGAATTCATTATTATTGGGGTCTTCAGGCTTAATTTCTTCATTCTTCTTTCTTCTTCTTTTCTTCTTTATTTTTTGGTTTCTTCTGTTGTATGGTTGGAAGGTGATTGCTCCAAAGGCTTCACATGGTACATAAGGCAAGGCCTTATAACCAATGCTCATCCTAATCTCTATAACGACCATTCCAGAATCTTAATTGCAAAATTACATGAAAAGTGAAAAAATAAATCTAACTAAAACCTACAAAGCAGAGATTAGTTAAACAAACCATACATTCTCAAGCATGTATATAAACAAATTAGACTTAGCACCCCACACATAGGTAACCAAGTCCACGTGGCCTATTTTGGATTATGCTTAAGGGTATAAGCAACCTACATAGTAAAATTAGTTATATTTTTATTACAGCACCCCTTAAGCACAATCCCCTGCAGAAGATAATGGTTAGCTTAAATCATCCTACCATTCATTCTACGCACATACACCCTAACATCCAAATTAAAACAAAATATTATAAAATAAAAGCAAACATGAAACCATGCTCTAACATAGACTAGAAGTGGTGACTTAGCCTAATGTGCCATGTAAGATTTGTGTGGTATGCTTAGCTAGGCTTTAACGTTAGGGATTTTTTAATGTGAAAAGGTCTTAACTTAGAAGAGATGGTCTCTTTTTGTTTAATGATAGGGTTAAATTTTATTTGATGATTTTTTGTTTTTTTTTCTAACTTTAATTTTTAATATATTAAAAAAAAAAAAAAGAATTTTTTTCTTTCTCATATTGTAATTATCCATAATGGTAAATATCATGCATACAAATGTGAATGTTTAGTGAATGCTTTATTACTAATTTAATGTGAATGTTTAGTATTTTTTCTCTAAATACAAATATATAAATAAAGCAAAAGATGCCATTGTTAATATTTAAAGTATAATAACTTACCATACAAAATACAATAAGACATTTTTTTTTCATATGTGTAAAAATGCATAAATACATGGAAAGAAATGCATGAAAGAAGAATTTGAATATTTTATGATGCATGATTTTCATTAAGTAGAAAAGAGGTTTTCTTATCCATTTTTCACATGCACACATGTATTTATGAAATGTATAAGTAAGTACGATGCCATTGTTAACCAGGGATGTGAGGTACAAGTTTTGGTTCACAATTAATGAGAATCTTATGAAGTAAGATCATTTAAAGAGAATCAAAAGTTATTTAAAAATACTTTTATTTTAGCTTTGAGTTTGATTTAGATTAAGAAAGTGTGAGAAGGTTTGCTAGCCTTTTCCCATTCCCACATGTGTATATTATTTTAATTTAATTTTTAGGTGATTAGATTAATTGTATGCTTTAGTTAGGTTAAGGTGTAGATTGAGTTCATTAATTACCCCTTACTTATACCACTTTAACATATTTAATCAAACCATTATGAGCCAATGTATGACATAAAATCACAAGGAATTTAAATCAGTAATGCATCATAGGAAAGAAAGGTACCTAATACAATTGGCTCATAATTAATGATTAATTAAGCTAAAGGGTTTAATTTAAATAATTTCAACCTTTCCTACACATATGGGTTATGATTTCTTTAAGTTTACTTAGGTTATTGAACACCTAGTATCTACCCAAGAAGGATTAGTTTAGGTGATTAAGTTTCTAGATTAATTTTTTTTTTGAGAATTTGATTTGATTAATTAAGTAGATCATTGGTGGATTAATGCTTAATTAGGTTAGGATTAAGGAAGAAAGGGGGTTTAGGGAGTAGCTTAAGAAAAATATCTCAAAATCATTCCATAAACCTCTTAATCACATAAACAAAATGTAATTATCTTAATCAAGGAATTAAACCACTGTTCATATGCTTAATTAACATTAATTACATTAAGAGAGTGATTAGGGGTTCATTAATTAATTTTCCTGATTAACTCATAATGAAATTTCAAAAAAAATTAGGAGAGGCAGAAGTCATCCCACTAACTATGCATGAGAAGTTTAAAATTAATTAATAAAGTCATTAGGGAGTAATTAGAGTTATTAAGTTTTCAAATAAACCCTAATTAAGGAAAATCTACTGGTTAAACTCAATTAGAAATAATTTTATTAGATTCTCCTCTGAATTATCTTTAAAATGAGCCATATTCATATTTTTTCTGATTTTTTGACGTTTAGTAATGTATTTTTCAAGTTTCAATTGATTTAAGTGATTTTTATGAAATCTACTAATTTATTTTATTAAAATAATTCATTTGACACTCAAAATTCAATATATGTTAATCCAAAGGTTATTTTGACTTGAAATTTTTATGGTAGCTGTATTTTAACACCAATTTTAATCTCTAAAAATTTTAACTAAATCCGACATGTATTTCTAATTTAATTAAAATTTTTTTATTTTTACTAAAACTCAAATTATGCTCAAAATACTGAGTGAAATTTTGGGATTTTGGGTTTCGATTTCTAAACAGAATCCAACGAGCCCTTGTTTGTAATTTTTCTTAACTATTTTATTTTCTATAATTTTTTGCAATTTTAGGCAATTTTAATTATTTTTTTAAATCAAAAATCGCAGAGCTAACTTATAAATGCAACATGGCGTCGCAATTGGAAGAAAGTAGGCGTGGCACGCGTGCACCAGTGATTGTGCACGCCAGCCGCCAGAGAAGGTGAACGACCGGCCAACGCCGAGAGTGACTCGGCCTTCGATCGCTCGATCGCCGATCGAATGATCAAATCGATCGCGATCGAAGCCTGATCGCACGATCTGTGCACAATTTGAGCCGTCCTATCACACGAACCATGCGATCAGACGGTCTAGATCGCATCAGGCCATCCGAAATCACAAATCACGTGATCTGAGCCGTCCGATCCGTGAACAGACGGACAACGGATCGTACCTTGGCGGCGATGAACAGTAAAAATAGATTTTTCTTTTTTAAAGGAAAAATGAGATTCTAAGTGAAAACTTGTCCAAATGGACTCATTTTTGCATTGATTTGCATCAAAAAATTCTATTTCCTAATTAAGATGATTTAAAGTAAAAAGGGATTATCTATGGTAGATTCCTAAAATAATGCAAAATTTATCATAAAATAAAATATCTTAAGAGGCTTTTGAAGGTTATCTCATTGGAGATGATTTTCGGTGGTGGTGGTGACTCAAGCGCGCTATCGAGTGAGGGAAGAAGCTTTTGATTGAGCTTAGATCCTCTCCTTCACGTTGAAACAAAGTTTCCTCCAGTGATCGTCATTTCTTTGCCAAAATCCCTGTAGTTTTGGAGTATTTCTCTCCAAAATGAAGTGGATGATTACTAATGGCTTTTGGGAGTTCTAGGAGGAGGAGAATAAGAGGAATGAGAGTTCTTCTTCAGCCACTAAAGCCTTAGACTGAAAAGTTAAGTGAAATGAACCTTTTCCCACTTTTTGTTTGAAATTTTGGCTCCAAACTCATATCACTTGGCTTGGGGTGGTTGAGAATGGAAGATAATCATTCTAGGTAGTTCCCTATGGTTGGCTAAGGCATGGAAAGTGGTTGTCATGAAGGACAAGTTGGTGTCCTAGCCAAAGGGAGGTGAGTGTCCTTCATGCCAAGTGTTCCAATGGGAGAGGTGAGGTGATTTCACCTCCCCATGAGTCATGGCTACCCCAACCACTCCTTGGGTTAGAAAATCAGTCTCCTTGGTGCCTATGTGGACCAATGGATGAGTGCCAAGTGGCTAAGGAAGAGAAATGACCACTTGGAAAAGTGCCTTTTCTAATGAGATGCCCTTGACCCAAGGGCAAAGTGGTCATTTGGCTTTGGATTTGATTTGGGTAGATATGAAATGAGTCAAAATTAAGTTGGACCAAATTTCATGTCATTTGAAGTTCATTTGGTTTACTTTTGGGTTAATTTGACCCATTTGGGTCAAATCAGTCAAATGAGTTAGGTTGGTTGGTCAAATTGGTTAAATCAAGAGTTGGGTCAAGTTCAAATGACTATTTGAAGCATATTGGTTCAATTTGTTTCAATTAATTTGGTTTAATTTTGATTTAATTTGGGTTTTGGCCAATTTGATTCTTTAGGTCAATTTGGGCTAAGTTAACCAATTTGACCCAATTGACCAAATTGGCTTGAATTATGGCTTGGTTTGGGTTTGGTTGATCATTTGAAATGGATTGGTAACTTTTCTTCTAATCAATTTGGTTTTTATTTGATTTTGGCTTGATTTGACCTTTTAGGTCAAGTTGGGTTCATGGTCAATTGGGCTAGGTTAGGTCTAGTTAGCCAATTGGTCAAATTGGGTTTAATTAAGGCTTTGATCAAGTTCAATAATCAATTTGGAGTGAACTTGAGCCATTGCAATCAATTTGGTTTAGGCTGCAATTTGGCTAGTTCATGTGGGTTAAAGGGTTGACTTGGTCAACGGGCTATGTTGACTTAGTTTGACCCAATTGATGACAATTGATTAACCTATGATGATCAACAAATATGACATAAAGTTTAGATTGGATTAATTAACTTTGATTTGGATGGAATTCAATTTTGGTTCATGTTGGTCAAATTAGCCACTTTGGGTCAAGTGAGCCAATTGGGTTTAGTTGGTTTGATCAAGGCATGATTCAAGTTTGGTTGAACTCACATATATACTTGTGATTGAAATATAAATCTATTTGTAAGAGATTTGGAGTCAAATGGGTTTTGATTCATTTAATAATTTCAAGTAAAATGGTGAACATGAGTTTGACTTGGGTTTGATTTTTGAATTTAGTTTTGGTTTGATGATTGAAGTTTATGTTTATAATTGGATTCATGATTGTAGGATTGATTGAATCATGAAAAAAGATCAAGGGTTTGGCTTGATTTTAGTTTGATTTGGCTAAGTTCAAGATTTTGTCTTGAAGGCTCATTCCAATAATGAGGTCAACATTACCATTTTAATTAATTTCTTAAAATTTCTAAAACTTTCTAGAACTTAATTAATCTACTTTGGGTAGATGTTTAGGTGTTCAAGAGCCTAAGTTCAATTAAGGAAATCAAAACTCAACTCATATGTGTGAGGGATGTTTTTGAAATTACTTAAGTTAAACCCCAGCTTAATTAACCATTAACCATGAGCCAAATTGCATTAGGCCCTTTTCTTCCTAGGTGCATTGCAAATTTAAATTCCTTGTGAGATTTTATATCATATCATTGGCTCATAATTACTTAGTTAACTATGTTACGGTATAGGTAAGGGTCAATTAACATGTTTAATTCATACTTTAACCTATTCAAAATTAAAATGAATCTAATCATCTAAAAATTAAACAAAAATGTCAAACACATGTGGAATGGGTTAGAACGAAACACAATTCACAATTTCAAAATTAAATCAACTTCAAAACCAAATAAAAATCATACTAAATAAACTTTGATTTACTTTAAGCTTCTTATTTTTAAGAGTGTCTTTAGATTTAATTAAAGTGAATGTGTTTAATACTCATTGCTTTAGTTCTTCCCCAACATGTTAAATATGTATGTCATGTGGTTTCATGCATCCATGCTTTTCAAAAATCAAATTTAAAATGAAAATGTTTACTTTATGTCAAATTGCATGGGTTGGCTAAAGTAAGAATATGAGTGGCTATTATCACTATTAAATTCAAATTATTTTCAAAATATATAAATAAATTATCCAAACTGAAAGTGTGTTACTTATATATTAATTATAAGTTTGGATGTGAATAAAATATAAGGATGTGCTTAGTGTAGGTCTTCCTCCTCCTCTCTTTTAGCATAGTTTTGAATAGGATTTGGCAAGGTGTATGGTTCATTTGAAAAGAATCTAATACTTTCCTAATTCCATATTCTATTTATTCCTATGCTATTACTTAAGAAGGATATCTATGCTTGCACATATAAATTGCATAAACAGAAATAAATCAACTAACACCAACTTTTTTATTGTTTCTTTTCCATTCATTTCTTTTGTACACATGTTTGTATTCAAGGACAGTGGTATATTAGTCTAGAAAATCTGATTGCGAGGCTTTAAGTAGCCCTAAGTAGGTTTTGTACCTTACACCTCTGGTTAATAATGTTGCTATTCTTATATATGTCTTTCTTACTTTTATATGTGTATGTGAAAATTAGATAAGAAATCCCTTTTCTACTTAATGAAAATCATGCATCATAAACTTTCAAATTTTCCTAAATGAATTGCTTAGCATGCATCATAAAGTGTGTTAAACATTCTTATTTGTTTGTATAGATACGCTTAGGACTCATTCATAAGCATGTTATACATGTTGGGAAAGAAATAAAGTGATGTATGTTTTATGAATTTAGTTCATTTAATTAATCTTAAAATGAATTTCTTTTTAAATGGGTTTATTTAGAGTTCATCTAAACTTAGGATTAATTAAAACACTTAATTAAAATATTCACTAAACAAAACTAAAAAATATGATTTCACTTTAGAGATTACTTAGGTTAAGGAAGGAAAGAGAAGTTCTATTCTCTTTCCCTCTCTTATAACTTAGTAATTAATTATAGGATTCACTTGAACATAATCAAAACATGAAATAAAATCAACTCAAAATAACTAAATCACTTAAATGAAACCCTCTAAGAACATGTTTTAGACTTAGAAAATTCTAACATAAAGCTATAACTAAGCATACCACACAAATCTCCAAAGCACACATATTAGGCTAAGTCACCACTTTTAACTTTAGGTTAGGGCGGTGCATGGTTTAATGCTTGCTTTTATTTTGTGATATATATTTTAGACTGGATGTTAGGATGTATGTGCGTAGAATAAATGGTAGGGCAATCTCAATCTAACCATTATCTTCTGTAGGGGATTATGCTTAAGTGGCGCTATAATAAATAAAAATATAAATGCTTTTGTTGTGCAGGTGCTTATACCCCTAAGCATAATCCAATAGACCAGATGGACTTAGTCACCCATGTGTGGGGTGATAAATCTAATATGCATGCTTGAGATATGGTAGTTTGTTTAGCTAACCTTTGTTTTGCAGGTGTTAACTAAATTTACTTTTCCTTTTCATGTAAATTTTTACAATTAGAATTTTGGAATGAATGTTATGGGGATTAGGATGAACATTAGTTATAATATCTCATCTTAAGTACCATGTGAAGCCTTTGAAGCATCCACCTTCCAACCAACCAAAAGAATGAGATAAAGAAGAAAAAAGAAAAGAAGAAGAGAGAAGAAAAGAAGAATGAAGAAGTGAAGCTTGATGACCCCCATAACAATGAATTTCTTGCTTAAACTAAAAATCATGATAAAAGAATTAGCAACCCCTTAGCTAGATGAGTACTTCTTTTATAACATCATGCACAAATGCATATTGTTTCACTCTTGATTGAAGGGCTTCCACCATTGCTAGAGAAACTTAGCTTGACCTTTAAGAGCCATGGTGGAAACACACCTCCTCCTTGCTCGCTGATTTTGGCCAATAATCTCATTTCTCATGCATTAAGCATATGAATCCTATTAGCCTGAGTCAAAATAATTGTCCAAAATGAAAATAAAATGAAATCTGAATTGCAATAGATTTAAGTCTTTTGAAGCATACCCTTACATGATCTAGTCTCTTTAGAGAGTGATTTAAGAACTTAATCTCTTTATAAATAAATAATAGCCTAGCTATCTTGCATAAAGCATATGACTTTCCTACATGAATTTAAAATCATAGGAGGAGTTAGTTAGCATCCACCCCCAGGTGGTTGTAAGTCCGAGTAGTTATTTGTCCTCTCTTGTGGAGGCAAACCAAATATACATTTTTTCCTAAGATTTAGGTTGTATTTTCGGCCCTCGCCAAAGCTCCATAGATTTAGATTCTGAGATTACTTCTCCCTTTCATGGGCCATAAGCATAAATCCTCACCTCTTAGGCATTTCCTTGATCTTATGTTATGGAATCATAAGTCCTAAATTTCTAATGAAAAATTCAACTCAAATAAATTAAATTAATCTCAAAAATGTATAGCCCAACCATAGGATAGTTTGAGATGCTCGCTAAGTTTTCTAGTATCGTGGGCATCTCCTACTCATCTTCCTTTGGCTTCGATAATAACTCTCTCTCCTTTATCAATCTCATTTGATCTTCTAAATTAACCTAAACAATTGATAGTCCTACCTATTGAAATCTTTAGAAATAATGATCATTTACCTTAATTAAGAGTATTCCTAAGAGATCCTATCCCTTAGGATGTAATTAACTACGGGGGCTTGCCCCTATAGGGAACTTAACGAACTTGATTTCAAATAAATCATGCTTTACTTTTTGATGTAAAGTAGGGGAAGAATCTCTGGTACATATGCAGACCCATTGTCTTAGGAGTCCTTATTTGGGTGATTTGATCCATTGTAGGGTCGTGACTTCTATCTCTCGAGATAGTACACCTCTCCTCAATGTCATACCCGATCACCTTGATGAGAATATCGATCTGCGGTGTCCCAACTAAAGGTATATTTTTATATATTTCTATTTTCATTTATCCTCTTTTTTGAAAGGGAGGGGGATAGATGAAGGCAGTAATGTATAAGAATATTTTTCACCGCATGACCTCAAGAGAATGATCAATCTGAACAGGCACAAACAATTTTGGCTGACCGGTGTGATCACGGTCATGTGCTGAGAGGCACCGGACCTCATCTGTTGCCGGAGAATCAATCCTATGAGGACTATACTCACTAGAAGAGACACACTCCTGACTGTCACTGGCTCTGAAATGGATGACACTCCTAAGAGGTTCTACTATGATCAGTGCAACTGGGCTATCATCTGCTCCCTCTGCAATAGCTGCCATGATCTCCATGTCCTGCTGAACTGGTGATGTTGGTGAAGGAACGATCACTATGCTTCGGGGTCTACATTCTCTCTGCACCACAACTGGGTAGAAAGTAGAGCAGGAGAGCTCGGGCTTGCCATAGTAGGTGGTGTAGATGGAATAGGATCCCTCGATCGTAGCTGGATCACCAACGGGGTACGCTTCTCCCCGGATGTGGCATTCATGGCCTTCTGCAGAACTAGAGTTATTACGATGTGAATAGGTGATGGAGGACAGGGGATAGAGTGGTGTGGTGGAGACACCACTGACTCTCTCAGAACAAGGACCCTCTTCCTTTGATGAGTCATCCCAAAAAATGTTATGTGATCGACGGTAGCGTCGATCGTGGAAATCAATGTGTGTGGAGGCACCACCACCAAATCTCCTCTACTAGTGATCTGACCGGTGTGGGCCTCTCATGGCCCTCTCCTATCATAGGTATTTCCCCACGCTACGGGGAATGACAGATCTCAAATCGAATTGAGCTCTGAACTCAGACGTCCATAAGCTCCACCAACCTAGTGTAGAACTAATCAGAAGCCGGCATACAACCTTCTGCTCTAGGTAACTGGGGGCTGGTGCTAAACCACTGGTGGAGGTGAAGTATGGATCCTCTTAACATCCTCTCTGTCAGACCCAAAGAGAGGATGAAATGGGTTCGCTGTAACCAGTGGGGTGATCAAAGTGGGAACCTCCTCCACAACTGACTGTGTAGTGGCCTCCATCTCCCTGGCAATATGCGTATGATACCGCTTAAGCATGCAATTTTTATTTCTCGTCTGAGTCATGGTAGGGTGAGTGGAGTAAGAACTAGACCCAACCTCAAAGGCTGGGGAGGCAATCTCTGGGATCAGAGGAGTCTTACCCTTAGAGAGTGTCAATGAGTGGGTACTAGCCCTTACTGAGGTAACAAGAGAAACCACGGGCACGCAGTATCCTCTCACTAGCACTACTGAACTGATGGGACTACCACTGCTTTCCTCTTTAATGAGGGGATGTCAAAATATGATGGTAAATCAATTTGAATGATCGACTTCTTCCGGCCACCTGATCGCACAAGCTATGAGGGGAGTGCCTCAACCCTCAAAATCTCTACCGAAATAGATGAGATGGGTGTGATTAGCTCGAGAAAGATTGGCCTGATCCAAAGCTAAGTCCATGTCATAGGGGAAAGTAAACACAAACTTCTGTGAACTTTCCATTTATAGTCAACTGAAAATTGAAGAACTAAACTGTAGCTTAACTAAGACTGATGCTGAGAATTTGCAATGTTAGAAACAAGCTTAGTTCAGATTTCTATTTTGTTGATTTATGAATTTGAATTTAAAATTTAAACCCACATCCAACATGTTGGAAGTGTTAAGTGGGGGTCAAATGGATTTAGAGAAGAATTTAAAATTTAAAAAAGAGGACTTTTTGAATATGAACCCAACTTCAACAAATTTGGGTATGTTGAAAAATGGATTTAAATATTTTTAGAAAGATGCTTCCATAGGCTAATGTTTGAAATTAGATTTTGATTTGAGGACCCTTTCCTTTAACAAATTTGGGTATGTTAAAGTAAGGGTCTATTGGTTTTATTTTTGATTTGGTATTTTGGAATTCACTCACTTAGCAAATTTGGGTATGCTAAGTGAAGTGTTTGAAAATAATTATTTCTTATTCTTTATTTATTTTATTTTGTGAATTGTTGTTGATTTTGAAAATTGGAATTCCCTCTTAGCAAATTTAGCTATGCTAAGTTAAGAACCCAAGTGTCTTTTATTTTTGAAAGATTTTTTTTTAAATAAGATTCTTAGCAAATTTGAGAACTAAGAAAAATCTAAAGTGTTTCATTTATTTTGGATATTTTGATTTTTTTTTTGTTGCAAAAGTAGGATCCTTAGCAAATTTGGGTATGCTAAGTAGATATTTTATTTAGCAAATTTGACTATGCTAAATGGAATTCCAAAGGTGTTTCAAATTTTTGTTTTTTGATTTTGGAAAAGGAGACATCATTTTAGCAAATGGGGTATGTAAATTGAAATTTCAAATATGTTTTGAAATTTTTTGTGAGATGGATATTTTACTTAGCAAATTTGAGGATGCTAAATAAAATTTCCCAAAGTTTGTTTCAAATTTTATTTTTTTGGAAAAGGAGAGACTTCATTTTAGCAAATGGGACATGCTAGAATTAAGTTTCAAATGTATTTTGAAATTTATTTATTTTTTTTAATTTGGAGGCTTCACTTAGCAAATTTTAGTGTTCTAAATGAAATTTCAAATGTGTTTTGAATTTTGAAAATATGATTGTTAATTTTTGATTTTCAAACAGAAGACTTCCATCTAACAAATTTGGGTATGTAGGAATGGAAGTCAATCTTATTTTTGCAATGTGAAAATGTTGCTTTATGTGTGATTATTGCTTTTTGAAAGAGGGAATTCCAACTTAATCATATACGGAATATGTTTAAGTGGGATTTCCAAATGATGCTATTTTTATTTGGAAATGAAATCTTCATTCAATAAATTTGGATATATTTAATGGAGATGTTCATATGTGCTTTTTGAAAATTTTTATTTTTAATTTTGTTTGAAGAGGTAATATGCATTCAACACATTTGGATGTATTGAATGGAAAGGCCCATCTTCAAATTTTATACTTTTGAAAATATGATTGTTGGAATTTTATTGTAAAGATGATCTTCACATATAACAATCATAAAGATTATTAGATGAAGATAATTTAGGAAAATTTTATGCAAAATATTTTATTAAGTGTATTTTTGAAAGAGTTCTTTTGAAAAGCATGATTTTTGATAATGGTTTATTTTGTCTTTATTATTTTAAAATGAACCTTTCTTTACCATAGAAATTATAAGGAGGAAGTCTTTAAATATTTTCTTTTTATTTAGATCTTTTTTTTACCCATTGGAGAACCCAACAGGAGTTTTAAGACTAACACGGGGTGAGGTCCTAAAACCTAAATATATTGGTTAATTTACTTAAGGATGAAATAAGCTAAGGGTCAACGAAATAAAAGATAGTCTTGGGTTCATACCACAAACTCACTATCAATACTTGGAGACAATGATCATTTACCAAAGATGGAGAGAGGAACCGTCCCTAGTAGTGTCGCCAGAAAAATCTATGGTGAAATTTTTAAAATGAGATTTCTAAAGAATAAAAATATATACTTTTACCTTCACTCTATGCGGGATAAAATGAAGATAGAAATATATCTCTTCTTTCTTTTTATGCATTGTTGATACCACAGATTAGTAGATGTTCTTATTGAGGGTGATCGATGACATTAAGGAGAGGTGTACTATCTCGAAAGATAGAAATCACCACCCTAAAATGGACCCAATCACCTCAACAAAGACTCCCTAAGGACAATGGGTCTACGTTGTACCAAAGATTCTTCCCTTACTTTACATGAAAAAGTAAAGTAGGGTTTATTTTAAATCGTGTTCGTTAAGTTTCCTACAGGGGCAATCCCCTATAGTTAATTACATCCTAAGAAATGAGATCTCTCAGGAAAACTCTTGATTAAGATAAATGATCATTGTATCTAAAGATTTCAATAGGTATGACTATCAATCGATTAGTTTATTTCAGAAGATCAATTGGGATTAATCAAAGAAAAAGAGTTATTATCAAAGCCAAAAGAAGGTAAGTAGGAGATGCTCACGATGCTAGGAAACTTAGCAAGCATCTCAAACTATCTATGATTGGGCTTTACATTTTGAAATTGATTTAATTTATTTGAGTTGAGTTTTCATTAGAAATTTAGGGCTTATGATTCCATAACACAAGATTATGGAAATACCTACGAGGAGGATTTATGCTTATGGCCCAAAGAATGGAGAAACAACCTCAAGATCTAAATCTAGGGAGCTTTGAGGGCCAAAAGCATAACCTAAATCTAAGAAGAAAATGGGTTTTGGTTTACCTCCACAAGAGAGAACAAACCACTAACTTACTTGGACTGGCTACCAACTAACTCCTCATACAGTTTTAAATTCATGTAAGCAAGTCATATGCTTTATGCAAGATAGCAAAGTTGTTATTTATTTAGAAAGAGAGACTAAGTCCTTAAACTCACTCTCTAAAGAGACTAGATCATATAAGGATATGCTTCAAATGACCTAAATCTAATTCAAATCATATTATATTTTATTTTTATTTTTGGACAATCATTTGACTCAGGCTTGTAGGATTCAAATGCCTAATGCATGAGAAATAAGATTATTGGCCAAAATCAACGAAGGGGAGGAGTCAGATTTCTACCATGGCTCAAAGGTCAAGCCAAGTTTCTCTGGCAAAGGTGGAAGCCTTCTAATCAAGAATAAAAATAATATGCATTTGTGTATGATGTTGTAAAAGAAATACTCATCCAGCTAAGGGGTTTGCTAATTCTTTTATCCTGATTTTAACCAAGCTTTAGGTGAGGTTATGAGTTCTTTATTTCTAATTTTGAATTATTAAATTTGGTAGAATATTTATTTTTTCCTAAGAGCCTAATCCACATCCAAGCCATACATCAAGCAAGAAAAAAATTAGGAAAAAGATGTCATCTTAATGCACAAGCTAAACAAATAATCAATCAATTTATAAAGCTAACGTAAAAGAATAAGAGGTCATTTGTGGTCGGGCACCACCACACAAACTTGAAAATAAATTGGGTAGCCGAGCTCTACCCATTTACAACCTGGATTATAAATGAATTAAGTACAATTAAGCAAGGAACTCATTGTTATGGTGGTCTTCAAGCTTTATTTCTTCATTCTTCTTTTCTTCTTTCTTCTTTTCTACCGCTTTGGATGTGTTGGTAAAAAATTTATATAGAGTCACCTTTCAAATCTGTGGTGAAGAGAAGAGAGGTAAGAATATAAAAATTCATCTTTTAAGATGCCAATGTAGATCTCAAATGTATTCAAGTGATCGAGTACATCATCAAGGAAATAGTGTAATGTCTCAGGAGACAAAAGTCACTACCCTTTAATGGACCTAATCACTTTAATAAAGACTCCTAAGGATGATGGGTCTGCATATGTACTAGAGATTTTTCCCCTACTTTATATCAAAAAGTAAAGCAGAGTTTATTTTAAATCGAGTTCATTAAGTTCCCTATAGGGGCAAGCCTCTATAGTTAATTACATCCTAAGGGATGGGATCCCTTAGAAAAACTCTCGATTAAGGTAAATGATCGTTGTCTTCAAACATTTCAATAGGAAAGGACTATCAATCGATTAGTTCATTGTTGAAAATCAAGTGAGATTGATCAAAGAGAGGGAGTTATCATTGAAACCAAAAGAAAGATAAGTATGAGTTACCCACGATGCTAGGAAACCCAAAGCATCTCAAACTATCTATCCTTTATATATTTTTGAAATTAATTTAGTTTATTTGAATTGCATTTTTCGTTAGAAATTTAGGACTTATGATTTCTTAACACAAGATTAGAAATGCCTAAGAGGTGAGGAATTATACTTATGGCCCACAAAGGGGAGAACAAACTTCAAAATCTAAATCTAGGGAGCTTTGTGAGAAGAGCATAACCTAAATCTAAGGCAAAAATGAGTATTTGGTTTGCCTCCACAAGAGAAGACAAACCACCCGACTGTTTAGACTTACAACCGCCTGAGGGTGGCCGCTAACTAGCTCCTTCTACAATTTTAAATACATGTAGACAAGTCTTTATGCTTAAGCAAGATAGCTAGGCTATTATTCATTTAGACAGAGACTAAGTCCTTAAACTCACTCCCTAAAGAGACTAGATCATGTAGGGACATGCTTCAAATGACCAAAATCTAATACAATTCAAATTTTATTTTATTTTTAATCTTGGACAATTATTTTGACTGACGCTAAAAGGATTCATATGCCTAATGCATGAGAAAAAGTTATTGGCTAAAATCAAAAGAGAAGAGAGGTGTATTTCTACCATGGCTCTTAAAAGTCAAGCCAAGTTTCTCTGGAAAAGGTGAAAGCCCTCCAATCAAGAGTGAAATAAGATACTTTTATGCATGATATTGTAAAAGAAATGCTCATTTAGCTAAGAGGTTGCTAATTCTTTTATCTTGATTTTAAACCTCTTTAGGTGAAGTTTTGAGTTCTTTATTTTTAGTATGAGTTATTAAGTTTGGTAAAAGATTTATTTTTCCTAAGAAGTCTAGTCCACATCCAGGCCATTCATAAAGCAAAAAGAAATTATGAAAAGATGTCACTTAATGCAAAAGCTAAATAAATCATCAATCAATTTATAAAGCTAATCGTAAAAAGAATAGAAGGCCGCTGTGGCCGGGCACCACCGCACAAACTCGAAAATAATAAATTTGGTAGTGCTCACCCTTGTACAACTTACAAATGAATTAAATTATAATTAAGCAAAGAATTCATTGCTATGGGGGTCTTCAAGCTTCATTTCTTCTTTCTTCTTTTCTTCTTTCTTCTTTGGTTCCTTCTTTTGGATGGTTGGAAAGCAGATGCTCCAAGGCTTTACATGGTGCATAAGATAGGATCTTATAACCAATGCTCATCCTAATTCTCATAACAATCATTCCAAAATCTTAATTGCACAAATTTACATGAAAAGGAAAAGAATGAAAATTTAAACTAACACCTGCAAAATAGAGATTAGCTAAAATAAATCACACAAATTCCAAGCATGTATATTGGATTTTTCATCCCACACATGGATTACTAAGTCCATCTAGCCTATTAGATTATGCTTAGGGATATAAAACACCTGCAAGCATGTTGACCTCACTTTTGGAGTGAGCTCTTAACCTCCTCTTCTTAGACTTAGGACTCTTCTAGACACTAAGATTTTCTTAGTCATAAGACGCATCTAGTGATTAGATGAACACCTAACCTAAGCCTAGAGACTTAGAAGTATTAATCATAAGATTAGTTATGTGGTTTAAGAAAATTACCTATCCTATAGCATAAACCCAATCTAGATACACTTTCTCAAATACAAACTCAAACTCAACTTCAAACCATGATCTGAACTTAAATCCAAACCCTTAAACCAATTTCTTGGACTTAAGCAAAATCTCATCCAAATCAAACCTAACTCAATTGATTTTCTCAAAATCAATCAATCATTTAATCATCATTCCAAGTTCTACCTAAAATCACAATCAAAACCATCAAGTAAATCATTCAAAATCAAATGGAAATTAAAATTAATTCATTGATCGATGCTAACAAATCATGAGAGATAATTTAACTCAAGTTGTAATACCTAAAAAATTAAAGTTCAAATTTGCTCAAAAGATTACTCACAACTTTAATAAATTATTTGAATCAAATGAAATTTTAGTCAAATTTAAGCCTAAATTAAATCAAATCATGATTTGAATATTAATTCAATATATATATATATATATATATATATATATATATATATATATATATATATATATTAAATAATAACAAAAAAAATTAATATTCGGAGAATCCTTTTGAAATTTAAAATAAACTATAAAAAAGAGATAGAGAAATTAAACCAATTCTAAATATCAAATAAATTTTGATCAAACTCAAATCAAAATAATTAATTTATTAAAATATGAACCTATGTTATAATCAATAATTATTAATCATAATTAAAATTATCTTATGCATATAACTTATAAAATTTCATTCAATTATTTACTAAAGTCATTAAAATTATATAAAAAAAATTTAAAATCATAATAATAAATAAAAATTAACTTTCACCAAGTTAAAAAAATGAATATAAAAAAAAGAAATGCAAAAAGAAATGAATGAAATTTTTTTATTAAAATATCTTCTCCACGTGATCATGATAACACAAAATAAAGAAATGCAAAAAGAAAAAAACAAATAAATAAATAAAGGGGAAACGTGAGTGGTTGGGGAGGTAGATAAAACAAAACTATCATCTCTCTCTCTCTCTCTCGCTGGATCTATCATATCTCCCTCTCCCTCTCGCTCTCTCGCTCTCGGCTAGCAGAAACTCTCCCCCGTTTTTTCATTCCTATGAACCGGACGGGAACACGACGGTAAGGAAAGCGGACTTTTCTGTGGCTGCAGCCCCTTTCCACTTTCTCCTAAGCTTCTCTTATCCTTATTCGAACAACCAGCTGCATGAAAACCATGCCGATCTCCCTCTTCCTCCAGCAGTGAGAGTTTCTTTTCCCTCTCGAACTCCAAGAAATACCAGCCCTGCACATAAATGACGGACTTATACTCCAAGCCGGCGACCACTTCACTTGCTGATCTCCCTCTTCCTCCAGCAGCGAGAGTTTCTTTTCCCTCTCGAACTCCAAGAAATACCAGACCTGCACATAAATGACGGACTTATGCTCCAAGCCGGCGACCACTGCACTTGCCGATCTCCCTCTTCCTCCAGCAGCGAGAGTTTCTTTTCCCTCTCAAACTCCAAGAAATAGCATCCCTTCACATGAATGACGGGCTTTTACTCCAAACCGGTGACCACTTCACTTGCGGATCTCCCTCTTCCATCCTAGCCAGGTTCTGCCGGCCGTGACTCCTTTTTTTCCTGAAGGCCGAGACTCCATCGCAACCCATGGCTGAATACACATCTCCTCATCCTCAACTACCTACTTCTTCGATCAGCCTTACATAGTTTTAGGAGTTGGGGAAGACCACTCTCATCCCGTCTCAAGTTCTCAAATATGGCGTTCTATCAAAATTGACGAATAGTAATGGTGCTCGATCTTTGGAGTGTTTGGCTAGGAGGCATCCAACAAGCATTTCAACAGGGTTTCGTTTCTTCTAAACGAAGCCACCTCTTGGTCGGAATCCACCGGACATTAGCTCCAGTGAGGTATAATTCTTAAACGCTTAGGAAGCCTTAGGAATCTCATGTTTGATGTGTTGAATGCGAGCGTCATTAGGATCCAACATTTAGAGCCCATGCACTTAACCTTTTAATTCTTTCGACGAGAGTTTAGAGGCAGAAGCAAGACTATTCATTTTATGTGTTTAAAGTGAATAGTTTTGATTAAAATGGCGTAGAATTTTATTTTACCTATTAAGCCACAATTAGCTTCCGAGTCATTTGATTTTTTATCAAATGATCACAATTAATCTAATATTTTATTTAGAATTAAATTCAAAAAAAAAGAATTAACCAATCTTTAGAATTTCAAATAAAAAAAAGTAATAAAACAAAATTAAAAAAAGTGCAAATTAAATTATCATAAATCTAAGTAAAACTTAATATAAAAAAATGATTAAAAATTAATTAAACTAATAAGTCAAGTAAAATTATGAGAAAATATCATAATCAAATCAAATAAACATAAAATTAAATATAAACTCTAAAGTTATTAAATCACATCCAATTACTCATAATTTTAAACAATATCAAAATATATATATAAATAAAATAAAACTCAAATAAATAACCTAAATCAAGTCAAATTAATTTAATTTAAGAAAGACTATCATCAATTTAATAAATAGTCAAGTTAAATCCAATTCAATCCACTTAAATAAGATAAACCAATTAACTATTAAAATGTGTAAAATCAAGACATAAACTAAACTCTAATAAACATGATAAATGAATGAAATTAAAATAAAATTCTAATCATAAATAATTGAACTCAAATTAAAGTCAAAGCAAACTTTCAATTCATTTTATCCAATCAAACTATAAATAAATAAACCGTAATCAAATTAAATAAAATTGAAATAAAATCTAAACTCTAAAGTCATCAAACCGATCCAAATTCCAATCAATATCAGAACAAGTTAAACAAAAATAAAATCCAAATAAACAAACCTATTGAACTAAGATAAGAGATTAGTCAAACTAAAGAGATAATCTATACATAAACTAAACGCCTAAATTCAATAAATCAAACCCTTAATTGAAACTCAAATGAAAGAATACATTAGGCTTCAAATAAATCATAAGTAAATTAAAATATATTCATTAACCTAAATCAAAGTTAAATGGAATAATGAAATCAATGAATTTAAACAACATTGAAATGATATTAATCACATGAAATTAAGGAATTAAATTAAAATCCAAGGGAAAGAAATTAGAGATCAAGGATATTGAATTATCAAGATTTAATTAAACCAAAACATCCAATCTAAAATTAATCAACCAAAAACACATGAACTTAAACAAACTTAAACTCCATTACATTAAGGATATTGAATTATCAAGATGCAATTAAACTAAAACATCTAATCCAAAAAAATCAATTAATCAAATACTTAAATAAACTCAAATTCTAAATTATAAACCAGATGAATTACATAAATTCAAATGGGCTAATCAAGATTCTTAAGGACTTTAGTTAGATTCCTTAGGAATTAGGATGTAGAATAGGGTGAGTCCTGTTTACAGATGGAATTCATCCTACTCTTCATTCTTGAGAACCTAAATATCATTTTAACCAAATAAAACTAAAATAAAAATGAAAATCAAATCATTAAATAATTTAGATTGAAATCACCCAAAGTTAAAATTTAAATTCAAACTTCAAATTGGAACATAAACTAAAGAAGCCTAGTAAAGTCTTGCTACATAAGCCTTAAGCACACACATTAGAATACTAAGTCGCTACTTCTAGTGCTAAGTTAGGACGTTGTATGTATGATGTTGTGCTTTATTTTGTTATGTAATATTTTAGACTAGATGTTAGGGTGTATGTTTCAGACTGATAGTTATATTAGCTTAATCATATTTTTTGTAGGGGGTTGTGCTTAAAGGGGCCCCTATAATAAAAAAACATAAATGCTTTTGCTGTGTAAGTTGCTTAGCCCCTAAGTGTAACCCATGTTAGGACAGGTGGGCTTGGTTACCCATGTGAGCTAAGTCCAAATTATTCATATAATTGCTTGGGGTATGTTTAGCTAACATTTATTTTGCAGGTGTAGCTAGATTTACTTCTCCTATTTTTGATGTAATTTTGCATTAGGAATTAGGATTAGTGTTATGAGAGATTAGGATGAGCAGTGGTCAGAAGGCTTAGTCCCTGGGGTGCCCTGTGATGCCTTTGAAACAAATCAAATCAAAAGAAAGAAAATGAAGAAATGAAGAAAAGAAGAAAAGAAGACCCCCCATAGCATATATATTATTTTGTAATCCGGGTTGTATAAAAATAGAGCTCGGCTACCCATCTTTTCTTTTCTCTTTTCGGGGTGTACGGAGGAACCCGATCGCACTGGCCTTTTATTCTTTTAAGGTAGTCTATAAAATTGTTTGATGTTGTGTTTAGATTGTGCTTTAGAACATCATACTTTTCATAGTTTATTTATGATTGATGCTTGAATGTGTGGCCTGGATGATGTAGGCTCTTAAGATAAAAATTAATTTTTCTACCAATTAACAACTCATAACTAAAATTTTAAAATAACTCATAACCTCACATAAAAGCCTAAGAATTAAATCAAGATAATAAAATTTTTAGTAACCCCTTAGCTGGATGGATGAATGTATAATATCATGCATGTCATATTCTTTCACTCTTGTTAAGAGGGAGCTTCCATCTCTGTCAGAGAATCAAGACTTAACTTATGAGAGCCTTTGGTGGAAGACACCCATTTCTCTCTTGATTTGGCCTATAATCAAATTCTCATGAGCATACAAAATCCCATAGCCTATGTCAAAATAAAAAGTCCAAAAGAATCAAATAAATTTGATAAAATTTGCATTAGATTAAGTCATGGATTCATACCACTTATGCTCTAGTCTCTTACGGAGTGAGTCTAAGTACTTAGTTTCCTTTCTAAATGAACAACGACCTAGCCATCTTGCAAATCATAAGACTTTCCTACATGGATTTAAAGCGTAAGAGGAGTTAGTTGGCTGCCACTCCAGGCGATAATAAGTCCAGCAGTCGGGTGATTTATCCTCTCTTGTGGAGGTAATTCATATACCCATTTTTGCCTTAGATTTAGGTTGTGCCTTCATTTTGTACCAAGGCTCCTTAGTTTAGGTAGCTATTTCCATTGGGCTACAAGCATAAATCCTTACCTCTTAGGCATTTTCACAATCTTATGTTGTGGAATTATAACCTCTAGCAATCTAATAAAATGTCAACTCAAATAATCAACTCTCTTCAATTTCAAAAATAGAAAGCCCAATTATAGGGTAGATTGGAATGCTCACTAGGCTTCCTAGTATCATGAACATTTCCTACTTTCTCCCTTTGAATTTCAAAAAGAAGTCTTCTCCTTGATCTATCCCATTTGATTTTCTAAAATAGCCAACCCTTTGATAGTCTTAACCTTGAAATCTTTGTAGACCCTAATTATCTACTTTAATCGAGAGTATTCTTAAGGAATTCTCATTCCATATGATGTAATTAACTATGGGGGCATGCCTCCATAGGGAACTTAACGAACCTGGCTTAAAATAAACCCTACTTTACTTTTTCATGTAAAGTAGGGGAAAGATCTCTGGTATATTCGAAGACTCATCATGCCTTAGGAGTCCTTATTAGGTGATTAGCTCCATTATAGGGTGGTGATTTCTATCTTTCGAGATAGTACATCATTTCTTAATGTCATACCCGATCACTTCAATAAGTATCCCCTAATATCTGCGTGGTGTCCCACACCCCAAAAATAAACACCACAAAGCAAAAGCATTTTTTTTATATCTTTATTTATGATAGCGCCCCTTAAGCACAATCCCCTGCAGAAAATAATAGTTAGACTAAGGTAGCCCTACCATTCATTCTATGAGCATACACGCTAACATCCAATCTAAAATATATATCACAAAACAAAATAAACATCAAACCATATAATGTCTTAACCTAAAGGTAGAAGTGGTGACTTAGGCTAATGTGTGTGCTTTGAAGGTTTGTGTGGTATGCTTAGCTATGGCTTTAAGTTAGAATTTTCTAAGTGTGAAAATATGTTCAACTTAGAAGAGGGTTTCATTTAAGTTGTTTAATTATTTAGGGTTGATTTTATTTCATGTTTTGATTAAGTTCAAGTGAATCCTACAATTAATTACTAAGTTATAAGAGAGGGAAAGAGAAGAGAACTTCTCTTTCTTCCCCAAGTAATTTTAAAGTAGATTCACATTTTGGTTTTGTTTAGTGAATATTTTGATTAAATCTTTTAATTAATCCTAAGTTCAGATTAACTCTAAACAAACTTATTCGAAAAGAAATGTATTTTAAAATTAAATAAAATGAATCAAATTCACATAACACACATTACTTCATTTCTTTCCCAACATGTATAATATGCATATGAATGAATCCTAAGCATATCTATACACACATATGAGAACATTTAACACACTTTAGGATGCATGCTAAGTAATCCATTTAAGAAAATTTGGAAGTTTAATATGCATGATTTTTCTTAAGTAGAAAAGGGTTTCTTTATCCAATTTTTCACATACACACATGAAAGTAAGAAAGGCATAAGTGAGTACAGCGCCATTATTAACCAGAGGTGTAAGGTACAAGACCTACTTAGGGCTACTTAAAGCCTTGTAACCTTGGGGTTGTCCAAACTAATATACCACTTTTCATAAATACAAATATGTGTACTAAAGAAATAAATTGGAAAAGAAAGAAAGCAAAAGTTGTATCAATTAATTCATTTTATTTATGTCATTTATGTGTACAAGTATAGGTAACCCTTCTTAAGTGATAGCATAGGAATAAATAGGATATAGAGTTAGGTGAGTATTAGGTTATTTTCAAATGAACCATACATCTTACGAACTCCTATTCAAAATTATACTAGCATAAAAGGAAAGGGAAACATATGCTAAGCACATCCTTATATTTTCTTCACATGCAAGCTTATAATTAAAAATATAAGTAGCACACTTTCAGATTTGATAATTGATTTATATGTTTTAAAAATAATTTGAATTTAGTAGTGATAATAGCCACTCATATTTTTACTTTAGCCAATAAATGCAAATTTGATACAAAGTAAACAATATCACTTTTTTTTTAAAAAATTTGAATTTGGAAAATATTAATGCATGAAACCACATGACATACAAATTTAACATGTTGGGGAAATAATCAAAGCAATTAAAGCATGTAAACACCTTCAGTTTAATTAAATCCTAAAGACATTGTTATGAAATAAGAAAGTTTAAAATAAATCAAAGTATATTCAATGTGATTTTTTTTAGTTTTAAGTTTGATTTAATTTTGAAAATGTGAGTTGAGTTTTCTATTCATAACCAATTCCCACATGTGTTTGATATTTTTGTTTAATTTTTGGATGATTAGATTCATTTTTATATATTAATTAGGTTAAGGTATGAATGAAGCAAGTTAATTAACCCTTACCTACACCACCTTAACATAGTTAATCAAGTAATTATGAGCTAATGAGATGACATAAAAACTCACAAGGAATCTAAATTTGCAATGCATCTAGGAAGAAAAGGGCCTAAGGCAATTTGGCTCATGATTAATGGTTAATTAAGCCAAGGGATTTAGCTTAATTAATTTTAAAACACCCCTTCATACATATGAATTGGGTTTTAATTTTCTCAATTGAACTTAGGTTATTCAACACCTAAGAATCTACCCAAAGTAGATTAATTAAGTTCTAAAAGATTTTATAATTTTTAGAAATTAATTAAGGGGATAATTAATGAATTAACCCTTAATTAAGAGAGGATTAAGGAAAGAAAATGGGATTTAGGGAATAGCTTAGGGAAAATGCTCTAAAATTATTCCTAAATCTTCTATCCACTGGATCTAACCTTAATCAACCTTAATAATGAATTAAAATATTAATCCAATAATTATCCTTCATTACATAAGGAGGGTAATTAGGAAACACATTTGTAATTCTCCTAATTAAGCCTTCAATAATCCCAAGAAAATTAGAGGAGGCAGAGGTCATCCCTTAAAATATATCCAAGAAGTTTGGGATTAATGAGAGGATTAATTAAGAAGTAATTAGCAAAATGATATTTCCAATAAAATCTAAAGTCAGAGAAAATGATAATTCAAAATCATCTAAAATCATTTTAAAAATATTATAGGTTGAATTATCTTCTCATTGAATTTTACCTCATATTTTTTCGAATTTTATTGAGGGAGATATAAATTTTTGAATACCAGGAGATTAATTAACATTAATTAAATTTCCTAACTAATCCCTCAGCTCACAGCGTGACACGCGGCGGCGGCGGTCAGCAAGCTTTACACGCGTCGCATGGTGAGCCTATTACTTAAACATCACATCCGGATGGCAGCGCGGTGGGAGAACACTCTTTGATCCATGACTTTCGATCAAGGATCGAACAACTAGGGATCATCTCGTGGTTTCAAAAAGGATAAAATATTTTCTAAATGTAGGAATAATCTTGGTCATCCATCCAAAATGCGAGGATGGATGGCCAGGATCTACCTAATTCTTCCCTTAGGCTCAACAGAGGTCATCCATGATCTAAGAGAAGATCCAAGCTCGATTGAGCTCGAATTGGAATAAGATTGTTCCCACACCATCTAAAGCTAAAGAGAAGTCTATCCAACGGTGGATTTCTTATGACTTGAAAATTTCTTTCACAAAAGACCAACACCCCCAAAGCTAACTGGTTAAAAAATTTCATACATTGCCGAAGGTGATCACCGGAGCTCAAGCTCGATGAGGTAGCTTTGTCTAGTATAGACAAAGCCCTGTTCAATGTTTCAAGCCTTGGGGTTGAGTGGATCTCCTTATGGACCAACACCACTTGATCTTCTTTGCGGTTTTGATCTAATTGAGGCTCTCCTTGCTTTGGAAACTCGAATGGATGCTTGGGTGCACTCAAATTGATCCCCTGAGGGAGTGTGCAAAACGAATTGAAGTAGTTTTGAGTGTGGAGGAAGTTAAGGATTGAGGTGAGCTCCCCTATTTTCCAATGGAGAAAATCGAGAAGTAGCTATTTAAATCCCTCTTAGAAACCTTAGGATGGCTCTCTGATCTTTCCTAACACTCTCTAGGCTTCAATCGAATGAGGGAATGATAATTCCAAATTGCATTAGGGGGAGTATATCTCTCCTTATGGCAATCGAATGGTCGACACCTCCTTCGTCATTTTGATCCAATTGATCACATTGGAGGGGTTGTTTAGGATGTTAGATTTTTGCACATGGTCAGTTTGAGGTCTTGAGTGGATTGTCAACCTCCCATGTGCATCAAATTGGGTGGAGGAAGGATTTTGAATTAGCCAATTTGACCCATGGGATCGGTTTGGCCTTGGGGCCATCTAGACTAACCTAAACTCATTGAGTTGGGTGCACCACTCTCCATTAGGTCTACTTGAGCTATTAGGAAGGCATCAAGTTGATATGAAGAGGGTATGACCAACTCATGGATTAGTCCATAATTTGTTCTATGGCCTAGGGGTAGCATGGTCATTTTGCTAATTTTTTAATTTGGATATGTTGGGTATGTGGAGAAACTAGGTTTGGCCAAGTTTCATGAGATTTGGAATTCATTTGATGATTTTTATGTTGACCCATTTAGGTCAAACCGGGTCAACTTGGGTCAAGTTGACCAATTGGTCAAATTGGGTCAAACCAAAGGTTGGTCAAGTTCATATGGCCATTTGAAATATTTTGGTGGCTTTGGTTTGGTCTGATTTGGATTAGTATTGAATTTGGCTCATATGACTTCATTTAGGTTAAATGGGTCAAGTTGACCTATTTGACCCATTTGACCTATTTGAGCTAGGTCAAGGGTGGTTTAGGTTTGGTTAGTCATATGGAGTGGATTGGTATCTTTGTTTCCAATCAATTTTGGTTATGTTCAAATTTGGTTCAACATGACCCCTTTAGGTCAAGTTTAAGGTCAATTGGGCTAGGTTAGATCTAGTTAGCCAATTGAGGCTTTGGTCAAGTTCAACAAGTGATTTGGAATGAACTTTACCCATTGATTTGAATCAATTTGGCTTAGATTAAGTTTTGACACATTTTGACTTTTTAGGTCAAGTTGGGTCAACTTGGATCAAATTGGGCTAGGTTAGGCTCAAATGTTGGCTTGGTCAAGTTCAAACATAGTTCATGAATGAACCTAGATCATTGGTTTCAATCAATTTGGCCTATGGTGAATTTTAGCTATGTTAGGTTTCATTTTGGGCTAAGTGTTGACTTGATCAACCCTTAGGTTTAGGGTTTAGGGTTTGATTTTGGCTTGATTTTTGATTTGGTGATTGAAGTTTGCATTTATATATGGATTTATGATTGTAGGTTTGATTGAATCATGGAGAGAAATCAAGAGTTTGGCTTGAGTTGAAGTTTATTTGGCTAAGTTCAAGATTTTGACTTAAAAGGCTTAGGTTAAATTTTGAGTGGATTTGAGTTTGATTTTTAAAATTGGTTTTGATTGTTTTAATTTATATTCCATTTATATATGTGAATATAAATGAGAATATAAATTTGTCATGAGAAAATTTTAAGGATTTGAAGTGATTTGATCATTATTTGGGCTAAGTCCATTAAAAGGGAATTTCATGAATTGATTTTAAATTTTGAGTTTAGTTTGATTGGTTTGAATTTATATTTCATCTATATATGTGAATATAAATGAGAATATAAATGAATTATGAGAAAATCTAAGAGATTTTTTTGGTTTAGATCATGAGTTTAGGCTAAGTCCTTAAAGGCAAATTTAAAGACTTAGGAAATTTTTTGACTTTAAGAATTTCATTTATGGGTTTCAATCATGGATTTCAATCATAGGTTTCAATCATGGATTTTAATCATGGATTTCAATCACATGGAGTTGATTTGAGTTTGGAGAAAATCAAATAAGATTTATTTGGAGTTTGACTTCAAGGAAGGAAAGTGAGGAATGGTTCAAGCTAAGGGTAAAATTTCCTAACACCCCAAGGCATGATCTATTCCTATGGCTAATTCTTCTAAGTCTCTAGGGCTGAGGTTGATTGTCCACCTAATCATTAGATGTGCCCTAAGGCAAGGACCTCTTAAAGTTTAAGAGGAATCCTATGTCTAAGATGGAGGGGTTGAGAGCTCATTTTAAAAATGAGGTCAACGGGATGGTTGGAAGGTGGTTGCTCCAAAGGCTTCATATGGTACATAAGATGAGATCTTATGATCAATGCTCATCCTAATCTCCATAACAATCATTCCAAAATCCTAATTATAAAAATTACATGAAAAGAAAAAGTAAATCTAGCTAACACCTACAAAATAGAGATTAGCTAAACAAATCACATAAATCCCAAGCATGTATATTGGACTTATCACCCCACACATGAGTGACTAAGTCCACCTAGCATATTGTATTATGCTTAGGGGTATAAGCACCTGCACAGTAAAAGTGTTTATATTTTTATTTATTGCAGCACCCCTTAAGCACAATCCCCTACAGAAAATAATGATTAGACTAAATCGTCCTATCATTCATTCTGCGCACATTCACCCTAACATCTAAACTAAAACATATATCATAAAATAAAGCAAATATCAAATCATGCATCACCCTAACCTAAAGCTAGAAGTGGTGAATTAGCCTAATGTGTGAGCTTTAGAGGTTTATGTGGTATGCTTAGCTATGGCTTTAAGTTAGAATTTTCTAAGTGTAAAGAATGTTCAACTTAGAGGAGGGTTTCATTTAAGTGATTTAGTTATTTTGAGTTGATTTTATTTTATGTTTTGGTTGGGTTCAAGTGAATCTTAGAATTAATAACTAAGTTGTAAAGAGAGGGAAAGAGAAGAGAACTTCTCTTTCCTTCCCTAACCTAAGTAATTTCTAAAGTAGATTCATATTTTAGTTTTGTTTAGTGAATATTTTATTATGTGTTTTAATTAATCTCAAGTTTAGATGAACTTTAAACAAATCTATTCAAAAAGAAAGACATTTTTAAGATTAAATAAAGTGAGTTAAGATCACAAAACACACATCACTTCATTTCTTTTCAACATGTATAACATGCATATAAATGAATCCTAAGCATATCTAACATACCAAACAGAATGTTTAGCATAATTTATGATGAATGCTAATTAAGTTACTTAAGAAAATTTGAATATTTATGATGCATGATTTTCATTAAGTAGCAAAGGGTTTCTTATCGATTTTCATATGCATATATGAATGTATGAAAGACATAAGTGAGTATGACGATTGTTAACGGGTGTAAGGTACAAGACCTACTTAGGGCTACTTAAAGCCTCATAACCCTAGGATTGTCCAGACTAATATACCACTTTCCTTAAATACAAGCATATGTATAAAATAAATAAATGAAAAAAGAAAGAATGCAAAAGCTTTATTTTGGTTTGTTCATGCAGTTTATATATGTAAGTGTGGGTGTCCTTCTTAAGTGATAGCATAGGCATGAATATGAAATGGAATTAGGCAAGTATTGTGTTCTTTTCAAATGAACTATGCAATTTGTCAAATCATATTCAAAATTATATACTAAAAAAGAGAGTTAGGTGAATTAATTAAATAAACCCTAATTATATCACTAATCCTAGGCACCATGCATGTGACGCGCATGCAGTCTGGGCTAATGAAGCTTCGGTCAAGTTCAACAAGTGATTTAGAATGAACTCGACCCATTGGTTTCAATCAATTTGGCTTAGATCAAGTTTTGACACATTTTGACTCTTTAGGTCAAGTTGGGTCAAGTTAGTCCAAGTGGCCAATTAGGCTAGGTTAGGCTCAAATATTGACTTGGTCAAGTTCAAATATTGATCATGAATGAACTTAGATCATTGGTTTCAATCAATTTCTATGATGGATTTTGGCTATATGGATTTTATTTTGGCTAAGTTGACTTGGTCAACCCTTTGACTTGGTTTGACCCAATATGAGTGATTGATCATCTCATAATGATTGTTGAACATGATGAGAGGCTTAGGTGAGTTTGATTCAATCCAATTTGGAGGATTAGAATTTGGCTCATGGATACTTTAGTCACTTTGGGTCAATTGACTAAGTAAGTCAAATGATTTGAACTTAAATATGGACTTATGATTGAAATATAAATCTATTTGCAAGTGGTTTGAAGTCAAAGATTTTGATTCATTTGAAAATTTCAAGTTCAAAGGGTAAACATGAAATGGATTTTGGCTTGATTTTTGAATTGAGTTTTGATTACGTGATTGAAGTTTGTATTTATATTTAGATTCATGATTGAAGTGTTGATTGAATCATGAAGGAAAATCAAGAATTTGGCTTGATTTGAAATTGATTTGGCTAAGTTCAAATTTTGACTTGAAAGACTTAGGTTGGATTTTGATTGAATTTGAACTTGAATTTTGGATTTAATTTGATTGATTTGAATTTATAGTTTCATTTATATATGTGAATGTAAATGAAAATGTAAATGGGTTGTGAGAAAATTTCAAGAATTTAAAGTGATTTGATCATGATTTTAAGCTAAGTCCTTAAGAGAAGATTAAGGACTTAAGAAGGATTTTGAATTAAGAATTTCAACTTGGAATTCAATCATGGATTTCAATCATGTAGCATTGATTTGAGTTTGGAGAAAATCAATTAGGCTAGAATTAATTTAGGTTTGATGTTGATTTGATTTGGAGTTTGACTTGAAGTAAGGAAGTAAGGAAAGTGGTCCAAGCTATGGGGTAGGCAAATTTTCCTAACACCCCTAAGGCACGACCTATTCCTATGACTAACTCTTCTAAGTCTCTAGGGTTAGGTTGAGTGTCCACCTAAGCACTAGATGTATCTTAAGACTAAGGATCTCTTAAAGTCTAAGAAGAGTCCTATGTCTAAAATAGAGGGATTGAGAACTCATTCTAAAAATGAGGTCAACACATGGGTCAAAATAAAAGTCCAAAAATTAAATAAAACTTGAGAAAATTGGCATTAGATTTAAGTCATTATTCATGCCCTTCATGACCTAGTCTTTGAGGGAGTGAGTAAAAGGACTTAATTATTTTTCTAAGTAAATAACAGTCTAACAATCTTATAAAACATATGGCTTTCCTATATGGATTCAAAGCGTAGGAGGAGTAAGTCGCCACTCAGGTAATAATCTCAAGAGGTGATTTACTCTTATGGAGGTAAATCATATGTCCATTTTCACCTTAGATTTAGGTCGTGATTTGGCACGCCAAAGCTCCTTAGATTTAGGATCCAGGTTGTTGTTTTCCTGCGTGCTACAAGCATAAATCCACACCTCTGGCATTTTCACAATCTTGTATTGTGGAATTATAAATCTAAACTTCTAATAAAAATTAATCAAAACAAATAAATTTTCTCAAATTTAAATGTATAAAGCCTAATAGGATAGATTGGAGTGCTCACTAAGTTTTCTAATATCATGAGCTTTCTCATCTCCCTTGGTAGAACTCTTCCCCTTTTGATCTCTCACACTTGATTTTCAAAAATATAACTAATCCTTTGATAGTATTTGAATTCTTTGGATAGCAATTCCACTTTAATCGAGTATTCTAAAGAGATTCATTTTCCTGAGGATATAATTAACTATGGAGGCTTGCCTCACAGGAACTTAACAATTCAATTTAAATAAACCTTGCTTTACTTTTCATGCAAAGTAGGAAAAATCTGTTATATCATGACCCATCATGCCTTGGGAGTCTTCTTTACATTTGGTCCATTATAAGATAGACTTATCTCTAGATAATATACTATTCCTTAATATCGCACTGACATTCTTAAAATGAGTACATCCGCAGATCTACGTGTGTCCTCTCATACAAACATACACAATACAAAAATAAACACCACAATTGGCAAATGAGTATATCACTGGCACATTAAATGTGTATGATAGTCATAAAATGATTAATGATATTTGATTTGATGTCCCATCATAAGAGCTAATATTTGGAATACTAAAATCTATCAGAATATGGTGCTGAAGAATTGCTTCTGTTAGGCGTGAGGACATTTGATAGTGTTATGAGAGAAAAGATGATTTATATCCCTCAAAGAAAACTCTTCTTGCATCAAACATTATAGTTTTTTATGTATAATGTTTTTAATGAACTAAGAGCCGGGTGAGATGCTGGGCCCTTGATTGTTCATTTTGGCCATTGACTGAATAAGTCTGACTTCCCATCATAATAGTTGACAAGCAATTTCACTGTGAATTCCTCCTGTATTCCTGCACATTTTACTCTCTCTCTCTCTCCTCTCTCTCCTTGCACTAAACACGTGTTTACAGACCTCGCCCTTAAAAAATAATAATAATAAATAAAATAAAATAAAATAAAATAAAAAAATCTATGTCTGGCTCTATATAATGGACTGCAAAACCAAGGCTTGATAGAGTATCAGAAAAACTGAGAAACAATGAGCTCCAATTCCAGTTACTTTAGCCTCCAAGCTTCCCATTTGATCGCCCTCCTCTTCCTCCTCTCCATTTGTCTAACCTTCTTCATTGTTGAAGCAAAGGTTCACCATCTCAAATGGGAGATCAACTATGAGTTCAAATCTCCTGATTGCTTCAGAAAACTCGCAATTACCATCAATGGCCTCACGCCCGGTCCGACCATCACCGCAACGCAGGGCGATACCCTCGTCATCGACGTCATCAACTCCCTCCTCACCGAAAACGTCGCCATTCACTGGCACGGGATTCGTCAGGTGAGTTTAGACATTACAATTTTAAGAAGATCTTTCTGACTGTGGACCTGTCTGAACGCTGATGTTGTTTTTTTTTTATAAAAGTGGTTATAAAGCTATTATAGAAAAAATAAAATAAAATTGTAACCTGCTGTAAGTTATCACACAATAACAGATTTGATTGAAAGAAAAAGGCAGCTTTTTATCACAGAAATAGACGAACGCGTAGTAGCAGAAAAAAAAAAAATAATGATAAAGCTATCTACAATTTTGTTTCGCAGTTTCTTCTTAAATTAACTGAATTTATTATGATTTGAAGATTGGAACACCATGGAGCGATGGCACCGAAGGCGTGACACAGTGCCCTATTCTGCCTGGAGATACCTTCACTTACAGATTTGTTGTTGACAGAGTAAGATATCAACCCTGAATAATTCTTTAAATCATAATAACTTATACTTAATCTATAATTAAAACTTTATCTGTGTTGAACTTCATTATCAGGCTGGAACTTACATGTATCATGCTCATTATGGGATGCAAAGATCGGCCGGATTAAATGGCTTAATAACAGTATTAGTTCCTAAAGGAACCGTTGAACCATTCACATATGACGAGGAGAAGCATCTCCTTCTTAACGACTGGTGGCATAAGAGCACATATGAGCAGGCTGCCGGGCTTTCTTCTGTCAACTTTGAATGGGTCGGAGAGCCCCAGGTAGCCAAATCATTATTTTTTTTATTATAAACATATATATTAAAAAATTTATTAATTTTTTAGCATTGAGAGTGTTAATTAAGATGATTTTTTTATTTAATTTTGCAGTCTCTTTTAATAAATGGGAGGGGGAAATACGACTGCTCCCCAGCCGGAGCCATGGATTCCTGTAATATGGCGAACGCTGAATGCACGTCGGCGAGCTTCACGGTTGTCGAGGGGAAGACTTATCGATTCAGGATTGCGAGCGTTTCATCACTTTCTGCATTTAATTTTGAAATCGAGGTAATAAATTATATAATATTAAAATTAAATTTTTTTTTTCTCTTATGTAAAATACAGTTGCAGTGGACCAACTAATGGGACCATTATTTTTTTTTAAAGACATGTATCATTTTCAGTAATATTAGTAGCGATATATCATTTAATTTTAATTGGCTTTATGTTTATGTTATATTAGGCAGTACATGCATGTCATCAGCGTATTGTGTCATATTAACATAAGAATAAAATTGTGAATTTACTCACTTTTTTTAAATTTTGTTCTATTCAAAATAAGAAATTTGTATTTTTTAAAATTATAATTAAGTAAATAAATAAAATAAGCATTTTTTTAACTTTAGAATAAGCCATGTTAAAAAAAGGAAAATTTAGTAATTTACAACATAGTACACATAATACTTACAAATTTACATATCTAACATCTAAATTTTGATATTTACAAATAGAGTATTTTATTTATGCATGAATAGATATAATTTATTTTAAAAAATTAAAGATTTATATTCTAAAGTAGAAATTTATTAATTTTTTGGCACAACCCAAGATTGTAAGTTGAATTATTATATCAAACCATACAAGAATCTCAACATCTACTCAAAACTTACTACCATAAGTAGATCAAGACAAATTAAGAAATTACTTTTCAATGTCGGAAGTCTAACACACGCGCACCATCCTCAACTATTATCTCAACCACCAGTTGAAGCCGCCCCCGACCACCGCTCCCGTCGGCGCACTCTGGAACGACACCGCGTACAGAGTCGAGCAGAGTAGGTCGATCGTGTCGCATCCCGACCACATCGAAGCTCCGCCGCTATCCGCCGACCGGATGATCATCCTCCTCAGCACCCAAAACAAGATCGATGGCCGCATGAAATGGGCCCTCAACAATGTGTCCTTCGCGTTGCCCACCACCCCTTACCTGATAGCCATGAAGAACCAGCTCCACCACGTGTTCGACCAAAAGCCGGCGCCGGAGACTTACGACTACGAGAGCTACGACATCCGCACTGTTTCGAGCAACCCGAACACGGTTTCGAGAAACCCGAACACGGTTTCGAGCAGCTCCATCTACAGGTTGGAGTTCGGGTCGACGGTGGACGTGGCCCTGCAGAACGCGAACTCATTGAGCCCTAATAACAGCGAGACTCACCCGTGGCACCTGCACGGGCATGACTTCTGGGTGCTGGGGTACGGGATGGGTAAATTCTATCCGAAGGTTGACACGAAGAACTACAACTTGGTCGACTCGATACAGAGGAATACGGTGCCGTTGCACCCGTATGGGTGGACTGCGTTGAGGTTTAGGGCAAATAACCCTGGGGTGTGGGCTTTCCACTGTCACATAGAAGCTCATTTCTTCATGGGGATGGGGGTGGTTTTTGAGGCAGGAGTGAAGAAGGTAGGGAAGCTGCCAGTAGGGCTGCCAAAAGATCGTTATTCGTGAATCATATTCGCTACATGTAGTCGGTCTGCTCGTTTAGCTAAATAGTAACGATATTTCAATTTCGATATATAAACGAAATAACATAAACAATTATTTGTTAGATCGTTTTCTCGATAATTAAATAAAAATTATATTATATTATATTATATTATTATTCTTATTATTTATTATTATTATTATTATTGTATTACTCTTATTTTTTATTTATTACTATTATTATTATTATTATTATTATTATTATTTTACTATTATTATTATTTATCATTATTTATTATTATATTATTTTTTTATTTTTATTTATTATTTATTATTATTATTATTATTATTATTATTATTATTATTATTATTATTATTTTATTTTTATTATTATTATTATTATTATTATTATTATTATTATTATTATTATTATTTATTTTATTTTTATTTTTATTATTTTTATTATTATTATTTTTATTTTTATTTCTATTTCTATTTCTATTTCTATTTTTATTTTTATTTTTATTATTTTTATTTTTATTTCTATTTCTATTTCTATTTCTATTTCTATTTCTATTTCTATTTCTATTTCTATTTTTATTTTTATTTTTACTATATATACATACGAAACATAATATATCATAAATGCAAGTAAAAAACTTTTGTTATAAAATATTGGCCCAAATCTCCTCTATCAAAAGTTATTTTTTAGATTTATAACACGAACATATACATTTCAAGCTCGATATATGCGAACACTAACAAAATAAATTTCAAACAACCGAACATTAACAAGAGTTTTGTTCGCTCAAACTCTACTGCTTACACTATGTGAGTCTATTATGGGATGTGGAGAGTCCAAGCGACTGAGAAGGCCTTGAGATATTATGTGACCATTAGGATTATATGATAACTCTTGTTATCGTATTTTCAATTTTTACTTTTTTTTATGAAGAAATAATAAATATATTCTATGTTTGAAAGGTGGTGATTTGGCAAATGGTGGATATGTTGAAGATTAATATCATATATGTTGAAGAGTTATTTTAAAGGAAGGATGAATATATGTATATTACACTGATACAGAATCCTTCATTAGTTTTTGTTTTTCTAATGAAGTAACTATTGGAATATTGTGTGAGAGAGAGAATGGAAAGAAATAAAAGAAAATTTATAGAATCTTAGAGACAGAAAGAAACTCTCATATTTTATATTTTTAGTGTCTTTTAGTATATAGAATTAGATGAGATTTTATAGATTTGTGTTATTTAATAATATCAACATTTTACCTCTTATTTATAGACTCAAATTGATAATAATTAGTTATATTTTCAAATAATAATAATAAACTTTTAAAAAAACTTTGTAACTCATTTGTGTTTTAGTTAGGTTTAATCAATCATCTAATATGGAGAGTGTTGAAAGAACTGTGCGGTTAATGGATATGTCAACTTAGTTGATTGGTAATGATGATGATCAATTTATTAAATTTATATTAGTCTTGATTTGATTAAATTTTTTTTAATTAAAGGACTATTTGGAACAGCTTATAGTAAATGATAAAGTATTGATGAACGTGCGAAGCTTTGAAGAACTATATATGGAGAATATATATATATATATATATATATATATATATATATATATATATATATATATATATATATATATATATATATAAGAAAGTTGTTAAAGTGATAAACATACTTCCCCAATGATATATCAGATGTACTATAGTAAAGTGATATCCTACTTTAAAGAATATCACTTATTTATATATATATATATATATATATATATATATATATATATATATATATATATATAAGTCAAATTGTAACTTTCTAACAAAATAAGAATAAATCGTTGAAAATAATTTTTTTATCACAAATTTCTCAAAATATAGGAACACAACATCTAAAATCAGAACAAGCGTAGTGAACTCCAACGCCTAGCATTGTCATCCCAAATGAGGCCTTGATCATGATTATGCAGTTATCACAATGCGATAATGATTGTATTTACCCAAATTACTTATTTGTACCTCTTTCAATCTTATTTAAATTTTACTGATTAATATCATATGTGAATTCTAAACAAGTACTCAATAGTCAGCGGATTATTTTTATCTAAGATAAATTTTTGGATATATTCTATCAGTAATAAAATGTTGATATATTTGTTATATTATTTATGATATATATAAAGTAAAATTTCTTAAAATTCAAAAAAACTGAAGAACGGATGATCATAATAATGAAGGTATATGTTAAACTTTTTTATGTCAAAGCATAGCACATGTAATGCTATTTCAAGATTAAAATATGTTAAAACTGCAAATGCATAGTATAGTTATTAATTGGATTAATATAGCTAACACAAGGGAACAATCCACTAGACTTTTCTGGACCTTTATTAGCCTAATCTGCTTCTTTTACTAAGTGGGGAACTCTCCAGTCTCCACTACAGTTTGTTTCTTTAGAATGATTTCAAATTGGCAGTCCAGAGTGACCTGGCCCACAAATTTGATTCAAATATGATCCATTACAGACAATTCGATGAATTATATAATCGAATAAAATAGCTAATAAATAATAATAATAATAAAAAGCTCACGGGATAAGTTCAGACTTTTGGTGGGCTCAATATACAAGCCCCTGCTCTATTTATAATATTTATTTAATATTGTGAGAATTTCTACACATGATTTTTAGTGGCCTATAAAATTTAAAGTAAATATGTGTTTTTTTTTTTCATTTTGTAACTATAAATACAAAATTTATTACAGTACAAAAAAAATTCTTATCTTTTATTTTTATATGAAAATCATGCATACAAATAGATAACAGAGAAGAATATAGAAAATATCAAATTTTTTAATCTAAAAAAGAAAAAAAATCATGAGACATAGTCTAATCAAAATATTCCACTGTGAATGAGATTTTATAGCATTTACAGATGAAAATTTTGATAAATTTAACTAGAATCTCACAATACTCCATCAAACAGTCTATAATGGATCTTTTGATCATAGATTACTCTTACAATATTTGTCTTGTAAAATAATTTGAGTAATTTAGACTCATTAATTTTCACTTAGACGTTGATTTGATTATAACATGTTAGATTTGGAGATCATTTGACCTTCTAGTTAATATGTTGGAGCTTCTCATTATATTTTAAGTAATTGATTTGAGCACATTTAGACTCAAATAGATTGCTTGCATATATCATTTTATGCGCTTGTTAGATCTCAGAATTATTAAGTGGTAGAAAAAATTGTTGGTTTGCCTTCACAAGAAGCGACTGAACATTACTGATGATTTGCAATTTGTGATGGATAAAACAGTTGAATAATATTTGCAACATTATTTTTAAATGATATAAAAATATCAACTTGATTGAGCAGAGATTTTATTTTAATTTTTAGATGAGTTTTTTTTTTTGGGTATGAATTAAGTTAAAGAATTGATTCTCAAGGTCACAAGAATTATAATTAAAAATTTATATTTATGGTTGATCTATATGTGATTTAAGATTGTTGCATGTTAGCAAGTTCATGTCAATATAGTAGAAGAGTTTTTACTTCTCAATTTTGTATGAAAACTTAGCACACACAAAAAAATAAGTGAGAAAGTTAAGAACATGGAAAACATCAAAATTTTTATGTGAAAAGTTCAACTTAAATTATTGCATTAGATGTGCATTTATTATAAATATTTGCTCGCTCTTAAAACTGGAGAATATGAGATTACAAGAGTGGGTTGATGGTGAAAGATATTGCAGAGTCAATAAGGTGTCTTTTTACTGATGTGGCACAATGACAATAGCTTGATAGTGGAGGTCAGATGGTTGTGATATGATGAAGGCTACTATGGCTTGACGATAGTGATGAAGGAGTAGTTCTATGATGACTGTAAGTCGATGATGTATTAACAAGTAGAAGAAAGTTGTTGGGTTATAATAGTTTATTGATAGTTTGGGAATGACAATTAGGAGGAAATTTGACTACAAGTATCAGACAACAGTGGTTGAACAACATTGGTTCATAGGCAATTCGATGGTGGTTTGGACAAAACAATCTTGAGGTGAGTGAAAGATAGTGATCAAATGATAGTCATTAGGAGGTGGTCTAATGATAGTAGTTGGGGAGCGTTTAGGCTATGGAAATTAGATGGCGTCATAGACAATAGTCAAATGATGGTGACATGGAGACAATGGTGAGAAGGTGATTTGATGATGACTGGATAACAATGGTTTTGATAGCAATTATATGGTGGTGGGAGGCGGGCCAATAATGGTGGTCGAGAGTTCAATCACAACACTAGGATAATAATTTGGTGATGGTGGTCAAGAGGTGATTCAATGATGGATTGATGGAGTAGAAAGAGGAGATAGTGTTTAAATGATAGTTAATGACAATGGTCGGGAGGTGTCGAAGTGACAACAATCAAAGGATTGTGCTCTAACTATAACAGTTAGGAGATGGTTCGATGATAACAATTAGATGATGGTGGTTTGATGACGATAGCGATTCAATTATGCAATGAGAGGCAATCCGACATATAATGATGAGAGATGTGTTAACAAATAGTAATAGTAGTTGACGCAATTGGAGGCATCGATGAAGTTGCTTGGATGGTGGAAGTCCTCTAGAATTCTTTAAACTTCAGAGTTCTCTTCAATCTCAAATTAAAGTCCCCCACATATAAAGAATGATGACACATTTATACATTTGAAAATTGTCATTCTTTGTAAATATAAATAAAATATAAACTACTTCATCTAATAACCCAAAATAACCCTCTTAATCATAAGAAGTTTCTCAAGCATTTGAGTCTCTTAATGTTGTTAGAATTCAATAATCTTACTCATTAGCTTCATCTCATTGAGATACTCAATTTGATTATAAGCATATCAATTTTGGAGATAATTTAATAATTCAAATTATACTATAAGTTTTCAATAATATTCAATGTGTTTGATTTTGGCTCATCTGATTCGAATCGGGTCACTTATGTTGTCATCAAATTTTATTTATTTATTTTTGTTCAGATGGTCAACTTGGCTATAAGTTTTGCAAAATAGGAGTTTGAATGCCTGAGAATACAAATTTAGAGGTTGTCCAATTGAGTATGCATCAACATTCATATTTGAACAAATGAATTTTTTTTAATGACATAATGACCTTGAAACTTTGACTATTTAAAATTTACTAATAAAAAAACTTGATAATTTTAATGAAATTAGAAACTCAATATCACACTCAATCACCGGTTAATTTGATAAAGGAAAAAAATACATTTTAATACTATTTTTATGAAATCAATCATTGTTCCCTCTAAAAATGTGATTAATTGGCATAAATTGTTTGTGTGTGCATAGAAACACACTTATTTACTAGTCAAACCCCACTTAAATAATAAGTCATATATAACAAAATCACCCACATTATTGCTACTCTTATCTAAATTTTTTATTTTTCAAAGAGGTCATATATAATCACATCATTTCATGCATTTTTTTATATCATTTATCAATGGATGCAAATGAAATATATGTTTATATTTTAGTTTTTAGATTGTATGGTTTCAAAATAATAATTATTAAAAAATATATAAAAAGAAGTTAGGCATAGCTTAAGTGTAGATTATACAAAGTAATAATAAACTAGCCAACTGAAAAAGAACTTATAGTTAGACTATAAGGTGTTAAATAATCTACTTATAGGTCCAATCACATATTACACTTGATTCACATTAATGATTTTTATAACATCTCATGTGCTTTGTAGAAATAATGCATTCTTTTTTTTTTTGGATCATCATTGGTGTTCTTATTAGTGCATGGTTTATATCAATTCGATTTATAAAATTTATAGTTTAGCTTATGCATATAATTATATAACAATCAATTTTTATTGAGTATTAAAGTAAATTAAACACTATTTTTATTCTATATAATTAGTATGTACAAAATTTTTAGATGAGTTAATCTCTTTATAAGCTCAATAATTGGTTAAAAGCTTTTTTGGTTAAATTATAATTAGTCTTAATTCTTAGCATCTATAATATTACAAATATTTTAGAATATTCACTACATAATGATCATGAAAGTCATAATGTTGCACTAAATAAATCATTAACTTATGAATTGTATTATTTAAAGGCTCTTTTATGTTACTATTAGAAAGCCTTTTGACATTTGACACAACTATCAACAAGTGTGGGCTAATAACATCTTAAATCATTTCTTGATATTAAATTATTTGATAATTTGAAAAATTAATGTGACTAATTCTTGTCTCTATATGTAATGTAAGGTAAAGTTCAATATCAACAATTAAGAAAAAAACATTTCAAATAGATCCTATATCATGAATCGAGTAAAATTTATAATCCAACATTTGAAACATCGACATAATTAGTCTCTTTGAGTATTTAGCATATATTCATTAATATATTTCTCCTATTCATGCCAGTATATATAGTACATCTTCAACTATTTATTTCTTAAAAGAATATACTATATATATATATTAAATTTTGATATGTTATATCCATAATATTTCTTCGAATTACATAAAATATAGAGTAAATTATTATATATTTGAAAGATAATGTGAATTAGTAGAACCAAAGACTAATAAAAGGTGGTGACTGGCAATAACAATTAATTTGACTTTACATCTAATTATATATTTAAAATTCATTTAATTTGAAAATTTTTAAATATATTATGTTTGAACTAAAAATATATTTTTAATACACTTTATTTTATATATAGTATCACAAACAATAGAATTTTTAAAATACGCTAATTTAATTTATAATGCTCAATAAATGCTGCTAATCAATTTACCCTTAAATCAGAGATGTGTAAATGTGGTTATTATATATATATATATATATATATATATATATATATATATATATATATATATATATATATATATATATATATATATATATATATATATATATATATATATATATATATATATATATATAATAAAATTGTTTTTTTAATTGAGAATAAGTAGGTAATATTTTTAGAAGTGAGCATTTTAATTATCCTATTATTGATATTTATATTTTTAAAATTTAAATTATTGAGATTCTAAATTGATATTTTGTTAGAAATTTATTATTTAGATTCTGATAATATAAGATTATAAAAATAATTAATAATTGAAGATTTATTCTAACATAATGTTTTAGAACTTAAGTCTAAATTACTTTTAACATAAATCAGAGGCTCCATTTATTCTAAAATTTGAGAATTACTGAATTGTCTTCTTTCTTAAAAAAATAAAGTTATTCCAGACTCTTCTAGACTAATTTGCCAGTTAACATTACTTAAGCCAATGTTTCTTAGCCGGAGCCATGAATTCGTGTAATACGGCGAACACTGAATGTTCGTCGACGATCTTTACGGTGGTTGAGGGAAGACTTATGGCTTCAGGATTGCAAACTTTTCATCACTTTCTGCATTTAATTTGGAAATCGAGGTAATAAATTATATTCCCTATTTTAAATTACATGTTTTTCTCTTATGTTAAATTTAGAATTTGTCAGAATTATGTTGAAGATTAAATCCTAGCCATCGAGATGGAGACGGTGTCGCTACCCATTGCTGCCCTCAGTTTGTTTGCTTGTGCGGCCGACGCCGTTGCCGCGAGGATGCTCCATGGCTCATGTTCTGCTAACGGCGGCAAGCTTACCCCTCTTTTGGTACAGTGGTTCCCTTGTCGTCGTCTAGGGTTTTGTCGTCGTCTAGGGTTTCGATTTTGGGGCAGAATTGAGTTCCGAACGTGGGTCCCTAGGGCGGTGGGTCATTAACGAGTTGGGGATTCTGGAATCTTTAAAAGGGAATATCCGGTTTTTTAATTCGACCGTTTTTTTTAGAAATGGCTGGCCGGTATTTTTCTCTTCAAAAATTTTCTCATAGGATGTTCAGATTTTATTATTATTATTATTATTATTATTTTTTTTTGCTAAAGTTCATCCAAAGATAAAAATGTCTACCCTGATCAAAAAATTATAGTTGTTTAAATACAAATACAAGATTGTATCAACTTTTTTTATTTATTTTGGGCAAACATTTTTATAACCTGATACATTTTATATTAAGATATTTTTATTATATATTTTTTAATGGTGGATTAGACTGTTTATGCTGCTTTGATCATTATATGAGATCAAAACTTCTTTAGAATCAATACCCCCTGAGAACTCAAGTCTCCGTACCATATATTGCTAGCTAGGTAGATGTAAATACACATAAAAACGAATATGTTAATTTGAGAGTTTTAACGAACATAAATTTGAAAAAATAATTTAATTTACATATGTATATGTTGATTAATCATGAATTATGTAGATTTTTTTTTATATATCTCTACTTGAGTACAAAGTTTAAGTTTTTAAAATAAGATTACAATTATATGTGAAAGCGTCCGGAAATCTCGAATCGTGATAATAGCTGGCAGAGTTAAGGTAATAGTGGTTAGTAATGTCGGTGATAGTGAATAGCGGCTGTCGGTGATGATCGGCATGTCGAGTGATGGTAGCAGTGGTGGTATCGGCGGCGGTGATATTGACAAACAATAGTGGCCAATTGCAGCCGGCGGTGGTCGGCAACGGTATCGGCAACAACAACCGATGGTCGATCGTCGGCCAGTGGCAACGTCGGTGGTGCAGCGATAGCCGGCGGTGGCCGGCGATGATAAGCCGGCAAGTCGATAGCAATGATGTCGATAGTAGTGGCAGCGGTGCAACCAGCGATAATTGGCGGCACGGCGGCGATAATTAATCGGCGGCGATAATAACGATGTCGTGTGATGATCGCTGGTTGAGTCGGTGAGAGGCGGTGATAGCCGGCGTGATGGTCGGCGGCGGCGGTGTTAAGCGGCAGCGATGGTGGCACCGTCAGTTATGATATGGAGGATCTTCATGCCTTGAGTTCTATCTTCTCTTTAGATCTCATGTGAAGAATGAGGCTATTATATATTATGAGTGATACATATAAATCTGCAAAATTCAAACCACACCATTGACTCGAAGTGATTCCTTGATCATGGATGTATTTCAAGTATTTGAATGCTCAAATGAAGTCCGAATTAAGAGATCTTAGGTTTGATAGATCCGGCTGGTCAAGACACTCGATTTGATTATAAACATTCCATATTCAGGAGGCGACTGATATCGCAAAGATGAATTCTCTGAGGAAGATGGGGAGGGGAATAGATATCCTAAGGAGAACATCAATAGTAGCAAGAAAGGCCCTGGTTAAGCTGCAGCTGGTGGCGATGAAGATGGGGAGGAGGAGGATGACGATGAGAATGATGATGAAGATGATGATGATGGGGATGATGCCGAAGAGGGCTTCTTAAAGGAGGAGGATGATGAAGAAGATAATGAAGAGGAAGATGAGGCGTCGGTAACAAAGAAGAGGTGAGCGAGGAAGGAAAGGAACAACTCTGGTTTCTTTCTAGTTTGTATATCTCTATCCTCCCACTGAAAAAATATTACATCAGTCGACGTAGCTTCGTCTGGACTCAATATCAACACATCCATTATAAAACAAATACATTTTTTCACTTAACAGCGATGTTATTGGACGGCGCTTAACGACGTCGTTTACGTTACCCCGATCCCGGCCTGGCCCGTCCCGTTCAAACAGTGGGAGGAGAAAATATTACTCCCGTCGTACTATATTCTTCTACACAAACCAGTTTAGGGATTTCTTTTTGTGCATAAATTATTCTCAGCTCAGGTCCCGCTCTCTCCTAGCGTGCTTCCGATCTTCCCTCGGAGATTTACTAAATCTTGGGCATTAAAAATTGAGGTATTATAAGAGACTTCATGAGGTATTTCTTCCTGCATTCTTGAACAGTAATGAATTTAGGGTTTATCTCTTCTCATGAATAGGAGAACATTTAAAATATTTGAGTTCTTTAAAAGAAAGGAGCATGTTTTACTGGTATTTTGTAGATGTTTTGCATGTGTACTCTCTGTACTCTCATGATGGTACATGCCATTATTTTCAAAATTTTGAATCGTGGAGCTTGTCATATGTTTAGTATATCCCATTGTAGGATGTTTAGTTCTGTTTCATGAAGGTTTTGATGAAATCTAGGGCCTGTTTGGATATAATATGCTCAGTCGATGGCATTATAAGCTGTTTAGGGTTGCTTGATGGTTGTTTGCAGATTGAATGGTTATTGGTTGGTTTCTATGGTTATTTTGTATGTGTACTCTATGTACTCTCTTGAGAGTACACCCCATATTCTAATTTTTTTTCCAGCTTTTAAATCATATTTGTAGAGAATATATTTATTGCACTTCATTAGAAGCAATTTGGAGGCTGATTGATTGGTTTTTAGGGGAGATTGACATCTGTACTCTCTATACTCTCATGAGAGTACAGATTATTTTTTTCATTTTCTATCAAATGTTTTGGTATGTTTGGAGAGAATATGTTTATTACATTCCATTAGAAGTAATTTGGAGGCTGATTGGTTGATTTTTAAGAGTATTTTGCATCAATACTCTCTGTACTGTCATGAGAGTACAGACTATTTTCTCATTTTCTGTTAGATTTTTTGGCCTGTTTGGTGAGAATATATTTATTACATTCTATTAGAAGTAATTTGGAGGTTAATTGGTTGATTTTTAGGGGAGATTGATATCTCTGTCTCTACTCTGAGTGTGATTATTTTCATTTTACATGCAATTTTTTGGCCTGTTTGGAGAGAATATGTTTATTACATTCCATTAGAAGTAATTTAGAGACTGATTTGTTAATTTTTATGAGAGATTGACATCTATACTCTCTATACTCTCATAAGAGTACAGATTATTTTTTTTCATTTTTTGTCAGATTTTTTGGCCTGTTTGGAAAGAATATGTTTATTACATTTCATTAGAAGCAATTTGGAGGCTGATTGATTGGTTTTTAGGGCAGATTGACATCTGTACTCTTTGTACTCTCATGAGAGTATAGATTGAATTTTCATTTTCTATCAAATTTTTTGGCTTGTTTGTAGAAAATATATTTATTACATTCTATTAGAAGCAATTTGGAGGCTGATTGGTTGATTTTTAGTGGTATTTTGCATATGTACTCTCTGTACTCTCATGAGAGTATGGATTATTTTTTCATATTCTATCAGATTTTTTAGCTTGTTTGGAGAGAATATGTTTATTACATTTTATTAGAAGTAATTTGGAGGCTGATTGGTTAGTTTTTAGGAGAGATTGATATCTGTACTCTTTGTACTCTCATGAAAGTACATATTATTTTTTTTTCATTGACCTTTGGAGAATATGTTTATTACATTTCATTAGAAGTAATTTGGAGACTGATTTATTGGTTTTTAGAGGAGATTGATATTTGTACTCTTTGTACTCTAATGAGAGTACATATTATTTTTTTCATTTTCTATCAGATTTTTTGGCCTTTTTGGAGAGAATATGTTTATTACATTCCATTAGAAGTATTTTGGATGCTGATTGGTTGATTTTTAGGGGAGATTAACATATGTACTCTCTATACTCTCATGAGAACACAGATTATTTTTTCACTTTCTGTCAGATTTTTTGGCCTTTTTTGAGAGAATATGTTTATTACATTTCATTAGAAGCAATTTGGAGGCTGATTGGTTGATTTTAATGGGAGATTAGCATATGTACTCTCTGTACTCTCATGAGAGTACATATTATTTTTTTATTTTCTGTCAGATTTTTTGGCCTGTTTGGAGAGAATATGTTTATTACATTCTATTAGTAGCAATTTGGAGGCTGATAGGTTAGTTTTTAGGGGTGTTTTGCATCTACACTCTTTGTACTCTCATGAGAGTATTTTTCATTTTATGTCAAATTTTTTGGCATATTTGGAGAGAATATATTTATTATATTTTACTAGAAGTAATTTGGAGGCTGATTGGTTGGTTTTTAGTGGTGTTTTGCATCTGTACTCTATGTACTCTCATGAGAGTATAGGTTATTTTTTTATTTTCTGTCAGATTTTTTAGCATGTTTGGAGAGAATATGTTTATTACATTCCATCAGAAGTAATTTGGAGGCTGATTAATTAGTTTTTAAGAGAGATTGACATATGTACTCTCTATACTCTTATGAGAGTACATATTATTTTTTTATTTTCTGTCATATTTTTTGGCCTGTTTGGAGAGAATATATTTATTATATTTCATTAGAAGTAATTTGGATGTTGATTGGTTAGTTTTTAGGGAAGATTGACATCTGTACTCTATGTAATTTCATGAGACTCCATATTATTTTTTTATTTTCTGTCAGATTTTTTGGTCTGTCTGAAGAAAATATGTTTATTACATTCCATTAGAAGTAATTTGGAGGATGATTGTTAGTTTCTGGTGGAGATTTGCATATATACTCTCTGTACTCTCATGAGAGTATAAAGCATTTTACCATTTTTTTCATTTTCTTTGGCCTATTTGGATAGTATATATTTATTATATTCCATTAGAAGTAATTTGGAGGTTGATTGTTTAATTTTTAGGAGAGATTAGCATCTATACTCTCTGTACTCTCCACTCTCATGAGAGTATAGATTATTTTTTCAATTTCTGTGAGATTTTTTGGCCTTTTTGAAGAAAATATGTTTATTACATTCCACTGGAAGTAATTTGGAGGATGATTGGTTAGTTTTTAGGGGTGTTTTGTATTTGTACTCTCTATACTCTCATGAGAGTACGGATTATTTTTTCAATTTCGATTCCATTAGAAGCAATTTAGAGGCTGATTGGTTGGTTTTTATGGGAGATTTGCATCTGTACTTTCTGTACTCTCATGAGAGTATAGATTATTTTTCATTTTTTATTAAATTTTTTGGCCTGTTTGGCGAGAGTATGTTTATTACATTCCACTAGAAGCAATTTGGAAGCTGATTGCTTAGTTTTTATGGATATTTTGTGTTTATACTCTCCATACTCTCATGAGAGTACAAATTATTTTTTCAATTTCTATCAAATTTTTTGGTATGTTTGAAGAGAATATGTTTATTACATTTCATTAGAAGCAATTTAGAGACTAATTGGTTTATTTTTAGGAGAGATTTACATCTGTACTCTCTGTACTATCATGAGCGTACAGAGCATTTTGTCATTTTTTTCTAATTTCTTTGGCCTGTTTGGAGAGTATATGTTTATTACATTCTATTAGACGAAATTTGGAGGCTGATTGATTGGTTTTTAGAGTAGATTAGCATCTGTACTCTCTGTACTCTCATGAGAGTACAAATTATTTTTTTAATTTCTGTGAGATTTTCTGGCCTTTTTGGAGAGAATATGTTTATTACATTCCATTAGAAGTAATTTGGAGGCTGATTGGTTAGTTTTTAAGAGTATTTTGCATTTGTACTCTCATGAGAGTACATATTATTTTTTCAATTTCTGTCTAAATTTTTGGTCTGTTTAGAGAGAATATCTTTATTACATTTCCTTAGAAGTAATTTGGAGGCTAATTTGTTAGTTTTTAGAGGAGATTTAAATCTGTACTCTCTGTACTCTCATGAGAGTACAGATTATATTTTTCATTTTCTGTCAGATTTTTGGTCTGTTTAGAGAGAATATGTTTATTACATTCCACTAGAAGCAATTTAGAGGCTGATTGGTTGATTTTTAGGGGAGATTTACGTATGTGCTCTCTGTACTCTCATGAGAGTACAGATTATTTTATCATTTTCTATCAGATTTTTTGGCCTGTTTGGAGAGAATATATTTATTAGATTTCACTAGAAGTAATTTACAGGTTGATTGGTTAATTTTTAGAGGAGATTTGCATCTGTACTCTCTGTACTCTCATGAGAGTACATATTATTTTTGTCATTTTCTATCAAATTTTTTGGCTTATTTGGAGAGATTATGTTTATTACATTCCATTAGAAGTAATTTGGAGGCTGATTAGTTAGTTTTTTTTAGCAGATTTGCTTGTGTACTCTTTGTACTCTCTTGAGAGTACATACCATTTTCATATTTTTTTTTCTGGATATTTTGGCCTGTTTTGAGAAAATATGTTTGCTACATAGCACTGAAGCAATTTGGTGGCTGATGGGTGGGTTTTTTTGAGCAGTTTGTCATTTGTACTCTCTGTACTCTCATGAAAGTACAGAGTATTTTCTCAATTTTTTCCAACTATTAGTCTGTGCTTTTAGTGGCTGCTTTGTGGGCCTCCATTGTGATGATAAAAATCTCATTAATTGAATTTTCATCTTGAAGTTTAACATGTAAGGACAACTTCATCAGCTACCATCATTAGAGCGGTGTTCGATAATATCTCAGCACATTTTATTGATGAAGTTATTGACATTTTAAGGAGGCTTCATTTGCATCAATTCATTAGACTACATGGAATTCAGCAAGACTCAGTTGCCATCACTTCAATCCTGTCTTGCTAGGATATAGAGAAGCAAGCATTCTTTTTTGGTGGTCAATGCATTCCTTTCACCCCCAATGAAGTTGCATTAATTGTAGGGATGTCAAACAGATGGGAGAATGTCATATGATAGAAATCCCCACTGTCGAAGTTCAGCTTAGTGGACTTTAAGAATAAACTTGAGGATTTGGATCGCTTCTTAACTGCGGCATAGTTTGTGCAGTTATACATATGTTATTTGCTTTCAAATCTTTTTTATATATATATCACAACTATAGAGTGGTCGAATTGATTTACATGCGGCGACATGAACAAATTTTGAGAGTCTGATTGGGCAAGGTCATTTAGGCCTTTCTGGTTTCACAATTTGATGGTATTACATCAAAGATTCGGACACAGAAGGCAGTCAGATATATGAGTGGCTTAGTCACTCTTCTAATAGTTTGCTCTACATCTTCTGATATGTATTATTTTGTGAGCTCCGAAAATTCACCACCGACCTCTTCGATGAAAAGAGTAGTTTTAAAGTGTCGGTGTAATTTTCAGAAGGCATATGAGATAATAGATAAGGCACTACCCAGAGATTTTCTTCTCATTTGGTGAGAACTTTAGATGGTTCGGGTTTCCTAGGCACAAGCCTCTATAGTTAATTACCCCTCCCAGTAAGTGAGAGAGAACTTTCGATTAAGGCTAGTCATTAGGTCACTGAATACGTAGCATATAGTAGCAACATATGGATTTTCAAAATTTAGATTATAAAATTCATCATTTTAACTTAAACATGATGGTTGGGGGAATGATGACATGCCCGATCTAGATCCCATGGTTCCGTCATCCCGGGCAGTCGCGGTCCCAAGTATACTTAGTCAGAGGAGGTAGTCGACCGAACCTGACAAAAGGATCCTTATCAGCAACACATGGGTTATGTCGTCCAAGAAATCTTTGTAGACCTGGGGTGGTATTTATCTAAGGAGACAAGATTAAGTCTACCTTAGCTGATAGAGGGTTGTATACCCTATCAAGTATATCTTATGATTCACAACTCAAAGAGCAGAGTCATTGGGGAGTATACGGGCTACGGTCGTGATCGTAATATAATGGAGCCGGACTAGCCAAACCACCCGTCGAGGACTCGTCGTAGCTTCATCGTGGAGCTCTTGGCCAAACCATAGTCGGAGGACACGGGCGCCCTTACTGCAAGAGATTGATTGAGTGTGAACATGCAGAACATATTTGACATTGGCTTCTTTGTGAGCTAGAGTTTTCTTAGTTTATCACCCCAACAAGTTGGAAGGTGGATGGATTGTGCTTAAATTAAGTTTTTTTATGATAAAATTTCATTTAAGCATTTTCATATGCTATTTAAAATTGATTAATTAGAATATATTTAAGAGTTTTAGATCATGTCAATTATATTTAGCTACTAACAGAGGATTAGATCTACTATCAGATGACAGAATCAGTTTCTAAGATATTTCACTAATTTAAAACTCTTATTATAGGTTTTTAATTTTTGTTAACTCGGACCCATTCTTAAGACTAGATCGGGAAACAACCCGCGCAACATCCTCAGACTCTTGAATTTAGGCATTCAGCATAGTGTCGGGGCACATGCGGGTATATTTAAGAATTTAGACAGTTTTTATTTCTGAGTTATGAGATTGGTTTCAAATTATTATTTTTAAATTGATTTAAAAAATTGATTAATTTGAATATGTTTAAGAGTTTTAGATTTTATCAACTCTGCTTAGCTGCTAATTGAGGATTAGATCTACTATCACTTGATATAATCAGTTTCTTAGATATTTCACTGATTTGAAACTCTTATTATAGGTTTTTAAGACTTTGTCAACCCGAGCATAGTCCTAAGACTAAACCGGGAAGCAACCCGCCAGCATCCACAAACACTTGAATTTAAGCATTCAGCAAAGTGTCAGGGCACATGTTGGTGTTTATAGCTTAGTTATTTATCTAAGGAGATAATCTTAAGTCTACCTTAGCTGGCAAAGGGCTATTTGACATATCAAGTATACCCTATAATTCATGGCGAAGCGAGCCATTGGGGAGCATATGACTCTGATCGTGATGTAATATAATGGAGCCTGATTAACCAAACCACCCGATAAGAGGACTCTGGTTGTAACTGCTTCATATGTGGAGCCTATTGGCCAAGCCATGCACTTAGAGGACACGGGGCACGTCCTTACTGGCGTGAGATTGATTGAGAGTGAACATAACATAATGTTTGATTTGACATTGACTCCTTTGTGAGCTAGAGTTTTCTTAATTTGTCACCCCTGACAAACAGTTGCCGAAGGTGGATAGATTGAGTCTGACTTAAGTTTTTAATGATAGACTTTCATTTAAATAGTTTTTTATATTGATATTTGATTTTTAATTTGATTCAATTTGATTTGAATAATTGATTAATTAGAATATATTTAAGAGCTTTAGATCTTGTCAACTATATTTTGCTGCTAGCAGAGGATTAGATCTACTCACTTGACATAATCAGTTTCTCAGATATTTTACTGATTTGAAACTCTTATTATAGGTTTTTAGGTTTGTTAACCCAGATCCAATCCTAAGACTAAACCGAGAAGCAACCCGTGCAACATCCTCAGACACTTAAATTTAAGCATTCAGCATAATGTCGGGGCCCATGCGAGTGTATTTAAGAAATTAGGAAATTATGAGATTGATTTATTTAAGTAGTTTCAGATTGCTACTTAAAATTTGATTAATTAGAATATGTTTAAGAGCTTTAGATTCTGTCAACTATGTTTAGCTTCTAATAGAGGATTAGATCTATTATCACCTGACAAAATCAATTTCTGAGATATTTATTAGCGTTTGTGAGTTTAATATTAAATTGTACTTGCATTTTAAATGGGTGTTCCATTCTTTCCAAAATTTGCTTTAAAGACTTTCCCCTTTTTTGTTTGCCACTTCTAGTTTAAAATTAGCTGCATGTTTTCTTATCTAGCTTTCTTAAATCAGCTCATTTTACCCTCCCCTTTTTTCTATGTCAAAAGATTTGACGAAATTTCAACAGCCTCCCGACGTCATCCCCGTGTAGGGGGCTACATCGAGGGTATTTTGGCTTACTCGGTACGCCTTGTTAAACGTAGCGAGCGGTCTCTTGCGACATCACAGCCTGTTTTCATCTCATCATGCCCTATTGAGCAGGACGAGGTAGACCTGAAAGAAGACATTCAATGCAATATATATTCATTCCTTTTTTTTCTAAGTCTGAAAATTAGACAAAATTTCGGTAGCCTCCTGGCCTCATCCCCGTGTAGAGGGCTGCATCGGGGGTATTTTGGCTTACTCGGTACACCCTGTTGAGCATAGCGAGCGGTGTCTTGCGGCACGCCTGCTTTCATCTCGTCACACCCAATCGAGGCCCCAAACTTGAAAAGACAAATGCAATATATATTCATTCCCGCTCTTTTTTAAGTCTAGAATTTAGACAAAATTTGGACCTCCGGATCATCCCGTGTCATCGAGGGTGTTTTTACTCACGATGATGAACGGTGTTTTGAAGCACCTCCGACCTTCAATCTCGTTACATACGATGAGCATAACGGGACTTCAATCTCTCATAGAATATATATATATATATATATATATATATATATATATATATATATATATATATATATATATATATATATATATATATATATATATAAATAGTCTAAATTTTGACAGCATTTCGGCATAGGGGTGTCACATCTCGCGTTTTGGCTTTTCACGATGGCGTGGCGGCGGTGTCTTGACACCACAACCAGTTTCATCTCATCATGCCCCGATGAGCATGATGAGCCTTCAATCACCGCATAAAAGCAAATATATATACGCGATTTCGTCGTAGGGGAGAGATATCTCGATGGTTTTGGCTTACTGGTATGCCACGATGAAGCGTTCGCGGTGTCTTGCGACATCGTCATCTCGTCCGTCGCGCGATGAGCATGACGAGGTCTTTAATCACGCCAAGAGATTATTCAGCATCATCAACCTTGACATTCTCAAGCTCTAAAGTATTGGCAAGCTCTTTTCATATGCTGATTGGCGCCGGTTTGATTTAACTTTCCTTCCCAAGCCACTTAGCACCATGATATCCTCCGCTAGCCTTCCTCATATAACAGCTAGGCCCATAACCAGTTGCACCGTAGCCCTCATATGTATATCCACCATCATAGCCAATGGTCCGAACCCATAACCAGGAACAAGTTGTGATTCATAACCATAATAACACTCATATTCAGGACCATAAGGTGGATATCCCCAAGTACTATAATTAACATAAGAATTTAGCCTCTCCCAACCTGGGATAAATTTATCATTCATGTTGATATAGCTACTGCCAGAAGAGTTGTGATTATCCTTGGGAACTGCTATTTTAACCTCTACAACTTTTTTATTCAGCTCATGGAATCTCTTCTGCATCGTAGTCTGTGCCGCCTCTTATGAATCAAAGGTTATAAAGCCAAAGCCTCTTGGCCGATGTGTTTCACTATCATTCATCCACATCATTCAGTGAACCAAATTTCTCAAAGTAGCTCCTAAACTTATCTTCAGTCATATTAGATGGCAATCCTCCTACAAAAATCTTTCTGGAGTTAATATTATTGTCATCATTAGTGTTGTTAGTACTTTGAACTGAACTTCGATGGCAAGCAGATTGAAGCTGTCTCCGCTCTGCTGATCTTGATTTAGCTCTCTTGACTTCTACATGTTTTCCTCACAACTTCATTCAACTTCTTTGCTTTCAGAGTAAAGCACTTCCAAATCCTCTTTCTTTGCTGTCAAATCTTCTTATGCGGAGATCAACTTAAAATATGAGATTGTACAACCGGTTGTTCCAATATATCCCTGATAAGATGCTGCCCCTCCTCATAGACAGCCCTCTCCGCAGCCTCCGCAAATGAATAATTGCAACAGTGGTGACAAAGGCGTCGAACAATCCGACGAAGAAGATCCCCCAAGACAAGGAGCCGTGCTCAGAAGTTTCCCATTGATCTTATTCATCACTGGAATTGCCGCCGGTGGATGAATAGTCCGGCCGGGCGCGGTAAGGGTAGTATCGGCCACTAGAGAAGCTTTCGCCACCGGTGATTCCAACAACTCTTGGATAACGTTGGTGCTGGTTCGGTTGGGTATCGGAAGGCTACCGTGAAGGCATTCTCGAGTGCCTTCCGCTGTCGCCAAAGTGATTAGCTTGATGCCTGTCCATTGTATTCCAGAGGTTGCAGCAGCAAAGGCGTTCCACCGTTGACTGCTCTAAAGAAAGATTAGGACAAGATGAAAAAGTAAGTGGTAGAATCCATGAGAGCCACGAGGATTGCCGCTGTGAGAGCAGTGGTAGTGCTTGCGGTTTTCAATCGTGCCCTGTACGAGAGGAGAAAATATTACGTCAGAGTCGCCGCGGTGCGGTTCCATTCATGGCAATGTGTCCGGTTTTTTCCCGTTTTACCGATTAGCGCCGATTAACGCGAAATGAGATAGACGGCTTTCTCGCCCAACCCGCCGTCAGAACGCGATGGCGATTAACTGACGGCCAGAATACATTTCCCCACCTCCCGGCTCCGCTCAAAAGCGGAGAAGAAGAACGAAAAACATTACCGACGCTCGACATTCCTCACGAAGGATTTTTCTCGCCTTAGCCCCGTTGTCGATGACGGCACCCGACGCCGCCGCAGGTATAGCAAATTATAAATTGAGGTATTGTAGGTGACTACATGAGGTATTTACACATGCATTCCCGAACTTGAATGAATTTAGGGTTTACTCTGTTCTTCTCAGTATACAGTGAAAGATTGGCTATTTTTTATATGTTATTTTGTATATGTACTCTCTGTACCTCTTTGGAGGGTACAGACCAATTTTGACCTTTTTTTTCATTTTTTTTGCCAACTCCTTATGATTATGTTCATTATATTCAAAAGGAAGCATTTGATGGCAGTTTGGGTGGTTTCTGGGTGGTTTAGTGCAGACTCAGACTCTTTGGAGGTGACCATTTTGATTTTTTTTTTCCAGCTTTTTTTTGCCAACTCCTTATGATTATATTTAGGCATTATAATGGAAGCATTTGATGGTTGTGGTGGTTTATCTCAGACTGGTATCTCTTTGGAGGGTACAAAACATTTTTGACCTTTTTTTCCAGTTTTTTTTTTGCCAACTCCTTATGATTATGTTTAGGGCATTATAATGGAAGTATTTGATGCTTTGGGTGGTTTGGGTGGCTTAGTGCATCAGACTGTACCTCTTTGGAGGGTACGACCTTTTTGATCTTTTTCCATTTTTTTACCCTTATGATTATGTTTAACATTGCAAAGGAAGCATTTGATGTCGATTTTGGGTGGGTATTTCAGACTCATATGTACCTCTTTGGAGGTGACCTTTTGATCTTCTTTTCCGCTTTTTTTTGCCAACTCCTTATGATTATGTTTAGGGCATTATAATGGAAGCATTTGATGGCGCGGGGTGGTTTAGTGATTCACTCGGTACCTCTTTGGAGGGTACAGACCTTTTTGATCTTTTTTACGCTTTTTCTAGCCAACTCCTTATTATGTATAGAGAATTATAATGGAAGCATTTGATGGCGGTGATTTCTGGTTTAGATCAGACCTGTACCTCTTTGGAGGGTACATATCATTTTTGACATTTTTTCACATGTTTTTTTGCTAACTTCTTATGATTATGTTTAGAACATTGCAAAGGAAGCATTTGATGGCAGTTTGGGTGGTTTCTGGGTGGTTTAGTGCATGTGTACCCTGTGTACCTCTTTGGAGGGTACAGACCATTTTTGACCTTTTTTTCCATTTTTTTTTATCCAACTCCTTATGATTATGTATAGGGCATTGCAAAGGAAGTATTTGATGGCAGTTTGGGTGATTTTGAGTGGGTATTTAGTATCTGTACCCTATGTACCTCTTTGGAGGGTACAGATCAATTTTGACCTTTTTTCACATGTTTTTTTGCCAACTTCTTATGATTATGTTTAGAACATTGCAAAGGAAGCATTTGATGGCAGTTTGGGTGGTTTATGGGTGGTTTAGTGTATCTGTACCCTGTGTACCTCTTTGGAGGGTACAGACCATTTTTGACCTTTTTTCCATTTTTTTTTATCCAACTCCTTATGATTATATTTAGGGCATTATAATAGAAGCATTTGATGGAAGTTTGGGTGATTTTGGGTGGGTATTTTACATCTGTACCCTGTGTACCTCTTTGGAGGGTACAGACCATTTTTTACACTTTTTTCCAGGTTTTTTTTGCCAACTCTTTAGGATTATGTTTAGAACATTATAATGGAAGCATTTGATGGCAGTTTGGGTGATTTCTGGATGGTTTACTGCATCTGTACCCTCTGTACCTCTTTGGAGGGTACAGACCATTTTTGACCTTTTTTTCCTGTTTTTTTTGGACAACTCCTTATGATTATGTATAGAGCATTGCAAAGGAAGCATTTGATGGCAGTTTGGGTGATTTCTAGTACATATCAGTACCTGTCTTTGGAGGGTACTGACCTTTTTTTGATCTTTTTTGCAATTTTTTCCCAACTCCTTATGATTATGTTTAGTATGCAAAGGAAGCATTTGATGGCTGGTTTCGGTGGTTTAGTGCATCAGACTGTGTACCTCTTTGAGGGAGATCAATTTTGACCTTTTTTCACATATTTTTTGCCAACTTCTTATGATTATGTTTAGAACATTGCAAAGGAAGCATTTGATGGCAGTTTGGGTGGTTTCTGGGTGGTTTAGTGCATCTGTATCCTGTGTACCTCTTTGGAGGGTACAGACCATTTTTGACCCTTTTTTTCCCAATTTTTTTACCAACTCCTTATGATTATGTTTAGAGCATTATAATGGAAGCATTTGATGGCAGTTTGGGTGATTTTGGGTGGGTATTTTGCATTTGTACATTGTGTACCTCTTTGGAGGGTACAGATCATTTTTGACATTTTTTCATATATTTTTTTGCCAACTTCTTATGATTATATTTAGAACATTGCAAAGGAAGCATTTGATGGCAGTTTGGGTGGTTTCGGGTGGTTTAGTGCATCACTGGTACCTCTTTGAGGGCAGACCTCTTTTATCTTTTACGCTTTTTTTGCCAACTCCTTATGATTATGTATAGAGAATTATAATGGAAGCATTTGATGGTAGTTTGGGTGGTTTTGGGTGGATATTTTATATTTGTACCCTGTGTACCTCTTTGGAGGGTACAGACCTTTTTTTGATCTTTTTTTGCAATTTTTTTTCCCAACTCCTTATGATTATGTTTAGGACATTGCAAAGGAAGCATTTGATGGCAGTTTGGGTAGTTTCTGGGTGGTTTAGTGCATCTGTATCCTGTGTACCTCTTTGGAGGGTACAGATCAATTTTGACCTCTTTTCACATGTTTTTTTGCCAACTTCTTATGATTATGTTTAGAACATTGCAAAGGAAGCATTTGATGGCAGTTTGGGTAGTTTCTGGGTGGTTTAGTGCATCTGTACCCTGTGTACCTCTTTGGAGGGTACAGATCAATTTTGACCTTTTTTCACATGTTTTTTGCCAACTTCTTATGATTATGTTTAGAACATTGCAAAGGAAGCATTTGATGGCAGTTTGGGTGATTTCTGGGTGGTTTAGTGCATCTGTACCCTATGTACCTCTTTGGAGGGTACAAACCATTTTTGACCTAATTACTTGTCTTTCTGAAGTTTACCATGTCTGGGAGAAGGATAACTTCGAGGTGCAGGGCTACCACTGTGAGAAATGTTAGCACGCTTTACTGATGAAGCCACTGACATTTTAAAGAAGCTTCATCTCCATCAATTCATTAGACTCCACGGCATCAAGCAAGACTCGGTTGCCATTACATCGATCCTGTCTTGCTGGGACATAAAAAAGCAAGCTTTCCTGCTGGGTGGGCAGTACATTCCTTTCACCCCTGATGAAGTTGCATTGATGATAGGGATGCCAAACAGAGGGGAGAAGGTTGTATGGCAGAAATCCCCGCTGTCGCTGTTCAGCTCATCGGACTACAAGAGCTAGCTTGAGACCAGACGCTGTCTTGGTTGTATATACGTTTTCTTCTATCAAATCTATTTTTGTATATCACAATTACAGGGTGGCATCGGAATTGATTGCTTACGATATATAGATAGATTTGTCGAGTACAACCGGCGATGCCATTTGGGACTTCCTAGTCTCCCAATTTGATGTTATTGCATCAAAGATTCAGACCCAGAGGGTTACATGAGTGGATTTGTCACTCTTCTGATGGTATGTTTTATATCTCCATTAATGTGAAATATAATGTCTTGAAGTTTACTGTTTAATATATTCATTGTAGATATGAGCACCGAAAGCACATAAGCATCATAAGCTCACATCCGAACCCCAGCCATCTTTGCGATGGGCTAAAATAGAGTTCCCAAAAAATGCTTTCACTGGTTTGGGAGGACGCCAGGTGACATATAATAATATCACTTAGTTCAAATAAGAATGTATCCATTTATGTTGTATGTCTTCAAAATTTTTTATCCTTTTACCAGTACGCCTTTCATTCGAGGACTTATCGAGAATTGGCTCCTTCGAGTCCCCTGCCCAACAATCTACACATGTGGAGCACGATAGTAGTCCCGTTTTAAGTCCAATAACTGAAGCCCCCACTGACTCTCCCTATATCTCTCCTCGATATTCTCCCCGCCCAAGAGCGCCTCTCTGCCACACAACCCCATAGACTTCGGTGGAGAGGATGTTTGTGTTTGAAGGACCGAGAGAGACGATCGCCTTTCCATACAACAATGAGAGGTTGGATGGGCTTGATTTATGGGTGCTATCGAGGATGTTCTATCCAGTGGGTCCCACCACCTAAATGCAGGGAGGTTCACCGGGTCACAGGGAAACTCTTCGTGAGGCTACCACGGGAGCTTCCCGTGGATGGTGCCCACGGGAGACTACCACGCAGGCCACCCGAGGAGGGTACAACAGGAAGCTCTTGTGGAGGCTACCCAGGAGATTCCATTGAGTTGGATACTTCAAAGGGGAAGACCACGGGAATTGACCGAGAGAAGTTCTTGTGGAGGCCACCACTACACATGACGATGTTCAAACCCTAATTGGCGATTGGCGTGGTGTTAAAGCTCGATAAGAAAGAGGAAAATTGTTACTTCCCTTTCACACACACTTACAGAAGTCCAAGAAAGATGTGGTGGCCTCCACTCAAGCCACAGAGCAGAAGATTAAGTTTCTTTTAAATTTGAGATAATAGAAATAGTCTTTCACTAAATTTTTGTATAAGCAAGATGATGCAATAAAGGTCGATGACCCAGTGCATCTGGTGGAGGAGCATCAGACCGAGGTATTAATAATCTCAGCCTCTCGATCCAAAGTCATATATAGTCTAGCTCCCATCACTAAATTGTTTTATAGGTTAGCAAAGATGAGCCAATAGAGGTCGATGACCCACAGACTGCCATCGTCATGGTGGAGGAGCATCAGTCGGAGATATGCATCATCTCAGTAGATCGAGGATTTATTCATAGTGAATGTAGCTCTTCATCGCTAGCTTTTGTCATCGCAAAATTTTGTTGCGGCATCGAGGCACTTCATGTTGTCGAGTTCTCATCCGGTCGCTTTGCCAATGCTCGATCTTATTGACGCGTTCTCGGTTCAAGGACAAGTAAGTCAAGCCTCGCCAGTCCTTCATATAACCTACTCGTTTAGTTGGATCACTTTAAAATATTTATTAATTGCGTGGGTGATGTGATTCGGCCGGAATATCATTAACGAGGGCGATCGATGAGTGGATTAATATCTCTCGATGCACACATTGATGCCTTCGCCTTCCTACTACCGAGAAATGCTCGCTCGTATGTCCCATATTTGTACATTTCATGCTTGCATTGGGTATGTTACCCCGCAGGAATGTTCGGCATTACGATTAAGTTCTTGTTTGCTTAGATGAAAGCTGTAATGTGTAATCGTTCTCTTCTTTCTCCTCCAGAGTTATGCTGCACGCGGCGAAAAGCAAGATGTTCATCCAAAGATATCATCATGTGTCTGTAGAAGTTATCATCGCCGCTTATAGATAATCGACTGGACACTATTGGACATATTAAATCAGAGGCCTGGTATTTTTATGACTCATTGCCCAAACCAACCCATAAGAGCATTCTTCCTGAGATTGTAAGAACTGTTTTCAAATCTGGTTCATCTTTACTTTTTTTTCCTGGTCCAACTTATTGAAATTTTTTTTTTTAGATCAAATTACTTGTTGAAGATCTGTGCTTTTAAGCGATCCAAGGAAATGTCCAATCGACATAGTGAGTGGGATACCAGTCCAAGAAATTAGTCGATCGAATGTTTGTCCGCAAATACATGGAGGCAACAATCAAACATCCGTGAGGTAGACCAACAGATTGGCCAAAGATAATGAATATATGAAGTTCGCTACGCTACATTTTGTTTGTTTGGGACTTAAAATCGAAGTGAGAACAATATTATTTTGTCCGATATAGGATTTTTTTAATGCATAGGTGGCTTTGAAGACCGAAATGTTTTTCTTTTTTTGAAGTGCACTGGATGATATTTTACTCGCTTTGTTTAACTTCTCTCTCATCTCATATATAGTTGAAGTGCATGGACTGGGATGATATTTTATTCTCGCTTTGAAGACTCAGAAGTGCATCCGATCTGAAGCTCCCAAAGCTAATTCCAAGAGCTCTTCTTCAAGTACTGTGAAGAGATCAATGGGAGGGAACTCATCCTCTCTCTACTGTTCCTGCTTCAGCTTCTCCTCAGGCAAGTCACACAACAGAGAAGAAGAAGAAGATGACTTGGCATGGAGGTGAATGCAATAAAGAGTGATTTCCCTGCCATAAAGAGTGATTCTGCATTGTATATTTTCCTTGAATATTGAGCATTTCCTTGTCATGAATAGTGATGCTGCATTGTATATTTTCACATATGATATGGATCTATTTGTATTTGATAGTGATGATTGATAATCGTTCCTATGAGATGGATCTATAAAAAATAACTTTTCAAAATAAAAGCGAACAATGATTTAGAAGTTCAAATATTCAGAGTCAAAAAAGTACCCTTTGAATAAATGCTCAGCTGTTTTCGCTCCTGGAAATGGCTCTGTTATTTGTTTTATGATTAATGACTGTTAAATATATTTAGTTGATATGTAGTGTAGTTATATCTGTGATGATTTAATGAAGTAGTGTGGTTTGTTGCAGCTATATATATTTTTTATATTTCTGATTGTGAGGTAAATGTTGATTAGTAATTCTATTTACTAGGGTAGATTGTTGCTTAGTTGTGCTTAACATGTCATACTTTTTTCTTACTGTGAACATATTTATGAGCTCTGAATTTATGCTTTGTCACATTAGGATTGATATTGACTGTGATGTTAATGATTAATACATTTTGGAGTGGGGTTTTTTTCTTGAGTTAAATCAAAATCAAAATCATTGATTTGAACAATTATGTAAATTAAGCCTCTTATGAATCTATTCGAGTTTAAGAAAACTTCATTTTATGGTAACTCGAAATATTGAGAATTTCAATTATTCATGTGCATATATATTTTAAATTTTAGATATTAGTTCAATGATTTGAAGAAGTTATATATAATAAATTTTTTTTTAATTTATCGGCTTTAGAGGCTTAATTTATTCGATTACAGAGTCTGAATTTTTTATAATAGATTATAATATATCCTTTGCAATGCCCTATACATAATCATAAGGAGTTGGGAAAAAAAATTGCAAAAAAAGATCAAAAAAAGTTCTGTACCCTCCAAAGAGGTACACAGTGTACAGATGCACTAAACCACCCAAAAACCACCCAAACTACCATCAAATGCTTCCTTTGCAATGCCCTATACATAATCATAAGGAGTTGGCAAAAAAAACTGCAAAAAAAGGTCAAAAATGGTATGTACCCTCCAAAGAGGTACAGAGGGTACAAATGCACTAAACCATCCAGAAACCACCCAAACTGCCATCAAATGCTTCCTTTGCAATGCCCTATACATAATCATAAGGAGTTGGCAAAAAAATTGAAAAAAAGGTCAAAATTGATCTGTACCCTCCAAAGAGGTACACAGGGTACAGATGCACTAAACCACCCAGAAATCACCCAAACTGCCATCAAATGCTTCCATTATAATGCCCTAAACATAATCATAAGGAGTTGGCAAAAAAAAACTGGAAAAAAAGGTCAAAAATGGTCTGTACCCTCCAAAGAGGTACACAGAGTACAGATGCACTAAACCACCCAGAAACCACCCAAACTGCCATCAAATGCTTCCTTTGCAATGCCCTATACATAATCATAAGGAGTTGGCAAAAAAATTGGGAAAAAAGGTCAAAATGGTCTCATCTCCAAAGAGGTACACAGGGTACAGATGCACTAAACCACCCAGAAATCACCCAAACTGCCATCAAATGATTCCTTTGCAATGCCCTAAACATAATCATAAGGAGTTGGCAAAAAAAATTATAAAAAAAGATCAAAAGAGGTCTGTACCCTCCAAAGAGGTACACAGGATACAGATGCACTAAACCCACCCAAAATCACCCAAATAATCTCCAAATGCTTCTTTTGCAATGTTCTAAACATAATCATAAGAAGTTGGCAAAAAAACATGTCAAAAAAGGTCAAAATTGATCCAAAGAGGTACATAGGGTACAGATGCAAAATAACACTCAAAATTAAATATTCGACAAAAAAAACATCCAAATTGCTTCTAATTGAAGTAATGAACATATTCTCTTCGATAGAACGAATATCACTAATAAACCGTAGAAAAAATGCACGAGAAGCATTACCGATGAATTTGTATTTAATACATCCTCAGCTAAAATGGTTGTTATTTCCTCAATGTTCTCCATCTTCATGGTTCTTTTGTAAAAAGGAAATGAGATTTTCTATATCTCTTCTCAGCTCATTTTGCTTGGAAAAAACTAACCCTGAACCCTAAATTTGTCTATATATTTCTTTTAAATTCCTCCAGATTCAACGATGCTAACGAGTGGGAAAATGTATTTATACCGTTAATACGCCATCGACGTTTACGGGCCGGGTCGGGCCAGGGAAAGCCATCCATTATCTCGCTGCTCCGTTAATCGGTAAAACAGGGAAAAAAATCGGGACACATGTCGTCCGTGGATTGGAGTCCGCACCTAAAGCTACGTGCGGACTCCGTTAACATTCTGAACGCAATAACGAAGTCCGTTCATTGCTCGAAGGTCATTTGAGTTGATTTTGGTGACGTCAAGTGTATTTTAGCCTCGATTTGTGCGTTGTCACTTCAAATCATTCGACATTTGCACAAACTTGTCCGAATTGAGCACAGACAGTCTCATTCAATAGATTTCAATGTTTTGAAACTAACGACGTAATCAATTTCACGAATGGAGGTCATTTGGACATCGTCGCAACTTCCCGATTCTAATATGCGTATCGATACATTGATAGCTCGAGCACTTAATCGATTGATCATTAGATTTTGCAATATTTATATTTTGACCAATTTTGACATTCTGAATGCGATGGCGAAGTTCGTTCGTTCATTGGAGGTCATTTCAACCATTTTTAGGGATGTCTAATGCATTTTGAGCCTCAATTTATGCCTTATCACCTTCGAAGTCCGTCGAATTTAACTTATGGGCTTGTCTTGATTTATGACAAATATATGATAGTCAACATATTTGACGCATTGAAGTTAGCTTATATAAATATTCGTTGCAGATCTGAACGGTGGAGCACATAGCCATCATAAGGCCGCCCTTTCCTTCTCCAAAGCCACGTATGTCACGATGGCTAAAAATAAAGTTTGCAGATGACTCCTTCCCTGGTTTGGAAGGTCACCAGGTGATACAAAATAATTTCACTTTATTTATATTAGAATGTATTCATTCATATTGTAAAGCATCATATTTTTTTATCGGTGTAACGCAGGTCTGCCTTGCATTTGAAACATATCAGAAGAGGAGACCTAGCTCCTTGAAACATTGCACCCTACCCAACAGAAAACCCATGCCGAGCCCAATAGCAGTCTTATTCTTAGTCTAATGAGTGCAGCTCCCACTGAATCTCCATATGTATCTCCTCGATATTCTCCCCCTACTAGTGTATCTAGCCTGCCCTCTGCTAGTAGCCATTTAGAAAGCTCTGCGGTAGAGAGGATACTTGCAGGTTTCAGAGTGCTGGGAGAGAGAGTATCATCTTTTGAAGCATCAATGACCTAGAGAATGAATGGAATTGATTTGCGGGTAGCTGCTATTGAGGAGGTGGTTGCTGGGCAGCAGGGTCCTAGCATCCCTAGCATGTGGGAAGCTATTATGGATGCGACCATAGGGGAATCTCCTAAGGAAGCTATCATAGGGCAGCACCTATGGAGGCTACCACAGGAGCTTCTCCTATGGAGGCTACCATAATGGCTTCCCCTATGGTAGAAGTTACCATAAGAGAGGCTTCTATGGAGGCTATCAGAGGGGCTTCCCTTATGGAGACTTCCACTAGAGAAGCCCCTGTGGAGGCTTCCACTGGGGAAACCCCTATGGAGGCCACCACAGGAGAAGCTTCTATAGAGGCTTCAACTACACATGAAGATGCTGCGCAGCCTTTACTCGGTAGCCTTGAGCGTGGTGTGAAGGCTCGGCAGATGAGGAAGAGGAAAGCTATATCTTTCCCTTTCACACTAACATATAGGAAGTCGCAGTGCAAAATAACTCCTGTTGTAGCCTCCACACAGGATGAGCAAACGGCAAAAGAGGTATTGCTTTACTTTCTTTTTAATTTAACCTAATAGTAGCTAATTTCACTAAAATTTTTATAAGTTTGCAAAGATGCTCCAATGTCAGTGGCTGAACCACCGACTACTGTCGTGATAGTTGAGGAGCATCAGGAGGAGGTATGCATCAACTTAGTAGATTGATCCATACTTCACAGTGAATCTAGCTCTTCATCACTAATTTTCTTACAGCCAGCTGAGGTACATCATATCATCATTTTCTCATCAAGAGATGTCCTACCCAAGCCAATGCTACAGCTCATCGACACCTCTTCCCCAGATTCAAGGAGACGTGAGTCATTTTTCATTCAACTCCTTCTGTATACATAAAATCACTTATTCATTTAATTAGGCTCACATTTTCATATTTCTCACATGTAGGGATGATAGCGTATTCACAGCTGGGAATATCATCACTGCACGAGGCCAGATTGACGAGTTGCTGATAGATCAGTATCTATAAAATGCACACATTGATGCCTTCGCCTTTTTATTAGCCAAGAAGTACTCGCTATATCCTGGGCTATATGTCCCCTATTTATATGTTTCATGCCTGCATTGGGTAAGTTACTCCATAAAACTTTGGGTAATACGATCCTTTCCTAGTTTAGATTGTTAGAAGCCACTAATTATAAACTTTCCCTTCACTTCTTGTAGAGTTATGCTAAATATGGCCTACAAAAGGAAAGCAAAATGTTCATCCAGCATGTCACTGCAGGTAGTGTATCGATGGCTGAGCTACTCTTACTTCCAGTTATAAATAATCAACAATGGATACTCCTGGTCGGGCATATTACGCAAGGGGCTTGGTATTTTTATGATTCATTGTCAAACCCAACTCATAAGGCCATTCTTCCTGAGATTATAAGAACTGTTTTCATTTTGGTTTGCCTGTTTTGCATATTTGCCTACTTATTGACTATATTTCTTACTATTTAGATCAAATTACTTGTCGAAGATGTTGGTTAGTCTTTCGAGAGTGATCCCACAAAATGGCCAATCGAAATAATGAGTGGGCTACCAGTCCAACAAAATAGTGTCGACTATGGGATGTTTGTCTGCAAATATATGGAGGCAACAATCAGCAAACCTCCAGTGGACTGGGTAGACCACCAGGATTGGCAAAAGAAGATAAATTGCTTCAGGGCTGAGTTTGCTTATGCTATCTTCTATATGGGTATGAAATAACTGATTTGACAAATGTACAATTGAATTTTGATATGTTGGAAATCAATTGCTTTAGAAATGTATCTGTCTGGTGTGTTTGTGGATGCCATTAGAAGCTACTATTTTTGCTTTTTGAAGCTTTCTGGAGATAACATGTCTACTAGATGTCATGTTTAGCAGATAATAAATGTGGAGCTTTAGGACCCCTTTTTCAGCTATTTCTTCAGCCTCTTTAACCTATTTGAATCTAGCCTTATAAGCCATTTGTAGGTTGGTTGATGCTTGTTGGTTTGGATTTGCATATACTCTCAGACTGAGAGTGACTATTTCCTCAATTTTTTCACTTAATCTGCTTTGGAGAAAAAAGTTTATGACATACCGCTCAAGCAATTTGGTGAGGGTTACTTTTTTGATCAATTTTTCATGTGTACTCTATGTTCCATGAGAATATAGACCAATTTTACAATTTCTTCCAGACTTTTGTGGAAAGAATATGTTAACTACAAACCATTTGGAGTAATTTTGAGGTGTTGGTTATTTTTTGGAGCTATTTTGCATCTGTACTCTCATGAGAGTACAAACCAATTTCACAATCCTCGATCTTCTCTCTTTTTGGATGAAATTGAATGCATCTCTTTTTTGTGAAGCCAATATTCTTCATGCCGCCAACTTCTTCGCTTAGATAGTTGAACACATCAGTCGCTCTAATTTCGGCCTCTATCATTGTCTTCAACACAGCTGTCTTCTCATCGTTGATGCCTCTGTATGATCTAAGAAGATGTAGGTCACCCGGCTTTGCTAATGAATGATTATGACTTTTTATATATTTTTTAACCTTCCAATTCCCATCTAAATCAATAGAAAATCTAATCATGGCCGGACAACCACTCCTTGTTTTTTGAAATTTAAGCAGCTTTAGATTGGTAGCTTTCTCACCTATTTTTGCACATAAAAAATTTTTTGATTTCAATTTCATGGAGTTTGGCCAATAACTAGTATGATCCTTCCCAACAGTGAACCCAATTTGATGTGCATAATCACAGTATAGTGCATAGGCCTCCATTTCATTCTGAATAATGATGCTAAGGAGTTTCTCCACATTTGGGTCATTAGACATCATGGTTTCATCATCGCACTGCTCATTTACTGCATTCACCTACGCAAACACTAATATGTCACATGTAGAACAGCTTTAAAATGAGAAAATAATATGTACTCTCATGAGAGTACAAAGAGTACAAATGCAAAACACCTCTAAAAATCAACCAATCTACCTCCAAATTACTTCTAGTGGAATGTAATAAATATATTCTCTCCAAAAAGGCTAAAAAATCTGACAAAAAATGAAAAAATAATATGTACTCTCATGAGAGTATAGAGAGTACATATGCAAATCTCCCATAAAAATTAACCAATCAGCCTCCAAATTTCTTCTAATGGAATGTACTAAATATATTCTCTCCAAATTGGTCAAAAATCTCACAGAAAATGATAAAATAATTTATACTTTCATGAGAATATAGAGAGTACATATGCAAATCTCTTCTAAAAATCATCCCATCAATTTTCAAATTGCTACTAGTGGAATGTAATAAACATATTTTTTCTAAACAGGCTAAAAAATCTAACATAAAATGAAAAAATAATATGTACTCTCATGAGGGTATAGAGAGTACAGATGTCAATCTCTCCTAAAAACTAATCAATCAACCTCTAAATTGCTTCTAATGGAATGTAATAAACACATTCTCTCCAAACATGCCAAAAAATATGATAAAAAAATGAAAAAATAAATTGTACTCTCATGAGAGTACTGTTTACCTCACTTTTGGAGTGAGCTCTTAACCTCCTCTTATTAGACTTAGGACTCTTCTAGACACTAAGATTTCTTTAGTCATAAGACACATCTAATGATTAGGTGAACACCTAACCTAAGCTTAGAGACTTAGAAGTGTTAATCATAAGATTAGGTTATGCCTTAGGGTTTAAGGAAATTACCTATCACATAGCCTAAACTTAATCTAGATACACTTTCTCATTCCAGACTCAATTCTCAAATCAAATCTCAAATTCAAATTCAAATTCCAAATCTAATTTCAAATTTTGACTCCAAATGATTGAAACCCAAAATCAAATCTAAACCCTAAAACCCCTTCGTAAGCCATATGAACCATATTCATAAGCTTAGCCAAAACTTTTCTTAAATCAAATCAAACTTAATTGATCTCTTTATAAATTAATTATTCCTTCATTTATATTCATAAATATAAATGAAATCTAAATTCAAATGACCAAAACTATATCGAAAATCAAATCCAAACTCAATTTAAACCCTTTAAACCAATTCTTTGGACTTAGCCAAATTCTATCCAGATCAAGTCAAAACTAATGAATTATCTATTGAATCAATCATTCATTTAATTATTCACACAAATATAAATGAAACCTACAACCATCAAATCAAATCAAAACCAACCCAAGTCAAACCCAACTTAGCCCTTTCGACTTGAAAATTTCAAATGAGCCAAAATCTCTTAGACTCCAAATTGATTGCCGTTGAACTTATATTTCAATCTAGGGCTCATATATAAGTTCAACTAAATTTGAATCAAACCAAAATCAATTAATTGACTGACTTAGGTACACTTGATCTAAAGTGACCTAAAAGACTAATTTGAGCCAACTTCTAATCCAACCCAAATTGGATTGAACCAAGCTCACCAAAATATTACACCATGATTGCTGATCACCCTAGGATGATCAATTGCAATCAATTGGGCCAAACCAAGCCCAATTGGCCATTTGATCCAAATTGACCCAAATTGGCCTAAAGAACCAAATCGGGTCAAATCATGATCTAAACCAAATTGATTGCAACCAATGGCTCAAGTTTATTCCGAATTGATTATTGAACTTAACCAAAGCCATAATTAAACCCAATTTGATCAATGAAGCCTAATTGGGTCAACTTGACTCAACTTAGCCCAAATTGGCCTAAAGGGTCAATTTGGCCTAAATCAAAATTAAATCCAAATTAATTCAAACTAAAGATCACATTTATCTTCAATTAGTCAATTGAACATGAATCAACCTATAACCCAAGTTAATTTGGCCAATTTTGGTCAAATGAGTCAATTTGGCCCAAAATGACCCATATGACCTAAATTGGGCCAAATCCCTTGAAACCAAGCCAAAACTCATTAGGGGCTGATCAAATCTGACCCAAATGCATTTGAGATCAGCCCAAAATAAATCCAACCCATTTTAAATCCCTCATGAATCATCCCCAACATAGGATTCCACCTAACCTCATTTAATTCTCCCATCACATGCACTTAACCCCCCATCACTTGTCCTCAATATTTTAATTGAATAAATCTGATCATATGGCAGCAAGAGAGGACTTTGGAGCAAAAATCCAAAGTCCTCAATCAATCATGCATCCATCCCAACCACCCCAATAATATGACAATCAATTTGGAGCCAAAAAATTCAAATATATTTTGAATTTTCGGCCATTATAAAAAGAGGGAGAGATGAGGCTTGAAATCTCTTCCTATGACCACTATTCAGCCACTAAAAACCCCCTAAAGCAAAAGGGAACCTATCCCCCACTTCGTTTAGCCACTTTGAGCTCAAATAATACAAGAATTTACACTTTCGATGAGGCGACGATAAATATCGGAGAAAGGGGCATTCCGAAGAGAAGCAAAAGCTAAAGATTTCTCTAAAGCTTCCTCACACACATAGGATCTCCCTCGGATCTTCACCCCCACCGGAAATCATCCCCGGTGAGGTAACTTTCGTCAAACCGTAGCTTGCCTTAGGATTTTGCATATTTTGTATTAAATTTTCAGCGATTCTTGGAATTTCCTTTCGAAAATCCAGCACTTTTATTTTAAATCATCCCAAATAGGAAATAGAATTTTTTTCGGTGCGAATCGGCGTGAAAACGGGTCCATTTGGATAAGTTTTGGCTTAAAAACTTTCATTTTTTCCAAAAATACCCCTGAAAATACTGTTCATCGCCGGCGGCTCACAGCCACCATCCAATCCGAGCTGGATCGGGTCGATCACGCTGCGGATCGCTGATCCGCCTTCGATCACATGATATCTGACCGTCCGATCACATGGCCAGGTGACGGACGTTCATCGCTGATCCGAAGCCGGAGCGAAAGTGATCCGAAGCCAGATCACCGAAATGATCCGGGACTCGCGTCGCCCGTCGGACGGCTCAAATAATGCGCCGATCGCGCGATCCTAGCCTCTGGATTGCGCGATCTGATCTGGACCATCCGATCTATGATCGGACGGTAGAAAGCGCGGTCTGTTTCCCGCCAGCGTATATATATATATATATATATATATATATATATATATATATATATATATATATATATATATATATATATATATATATATATATATATATATATATATATATATATATATATATATAATATAAAAAATAATAATAATAATAATTTAAATCATCTGAAACTTCAAAAATTCATAAAAAATAAAATACTTAACCAAAAATTGCAAACAATGGCACGTTGGATTTATCTATCCTAGAGGAATCCAGCAAATCCAAAATACTCAAAATTTACTGAGTATTATGAGCGTAATTTAGGATTTAGGGAAAACCATATTTCATTAATTAAGCCAAAAATATATGTTAGATTAATTTGAGATTTTCAAATATTGAAACTAATGTTAAACTACACCTACAATAAAAATTTCAACTTAAAACAACATCTGGATCAGGAGAAATTAAATGTTTTAAATTCAGATTATCAATTTTAATAAAATAAATTAAATAAAAATTCAGAAATTTACAAAAATCTTCAAGATGACCTAAATCACTTCAATTGATATCTAGGACTCTTAAAAAAATGATTTGATCTTCTAAATCTTAAAAAACCCAAATAAACACTTAAGATTAGAGTTTAAACAATTAAAAAATTAATTAAAATATAATCTAAAAAAATAACTCAAATATTAAATCAAAAATCAGAAATTGAAAAGCATTCATTAAATCATTAATAAAACTTTAAATCAGAAAAATATCATCTTTAAAGGAGATTAAATTAAATATGATTAAATCTATTTAAGTTAATATAACTCAATTGAATGATTAAATCTTAAATCAAACTCAAAATCCAACAAACTTAGAAAACTTTAATAATTTGATACTAATCGAATTAAACTAAATAAAATTAAAGCAAACTTAATTAACATATGATTAAATCACATCCATTTGGAATGAGATAATTAAATAACCATTAAATATTTCAACCTAATAACTAAATTGAACATGTTAATGAAATCAAACAAACATAATAAATCAAATCAAGTAAAACCCTAATCATAAATAATCAAACTCAATTAGTCAAACATTTAATTAATGAAGATTTAATAAATTAATTCATCATCTTAATTAATTAATTTAAATAAGTTACATTAAAGCTAACTCCAAAATTAAGCTTAAATCAAACCCATAATTAAATTTAATAATCACACCCCTTAAATAAATTAATTAGGTTAATTAAATTAATCATATGAAACCTAAACTTAATTAAGCATAATTAAGATGTAATTAAACACTAATTAAAACACTAATTAAACTTAAACCATTAAGTCATTAATTGCATCATTTGTCTAAACAAATATGAAACTAAATTAAAAAAAATTAAACAAACCTTTATAATTAACGTAAATACACTTATTAATTAAACAAATCACATAATCACATTGAACCTAAGCAAACTCATAAGACCAATAAAACTAATTAAATCAAATTGAATCAAATTAAGTTAAATCAAGAAACATTCTCATCAATTTAATATAGAATCAAATCAAATCTCATTCAACTTACTTAAATAAAATAAACTAATCAACTATCCAATATATGAAATCAAACTTTGATGAACATGACAAATGGATGTGATTAAAAATAAAATCTCAATTACAAAGAATCAAACCCAATTAGAATCAAAAATAAAATCCTAATTAATCTAATCCGATTAAACTTCAAATAAATGAACCACAATCGAATAAAATAAACATAAAGTTAAATCACATAACCATGATCAAAGAAAAGAATTAATTATTTAAAAGGATATTGAATTATCAAGATTCAATTAAATCAAAACACCTAATCTAAAATTAATCAACCAAAAATACATGAATTTAAACAAACTTAAACTCCATTAGACATTGAGAATATTGAATTATCAAGATGCAATTAAACTAAAACATCTAATCCAAAATCAATTAATCAAATACTTAAATAAACTCAAATTCTAAATTCTAAATCAAATCAAATAAATCGAATCATATGAATTACACAAATTCAAATGGGCTAATCAAGATACTTAAGGACTTTAGTTAGATTCCTTAGGAATTAGGATGTAGAATATAGTGAGTCCTATCTACAGATGGAATTTATTCTACTCTTCATTCTTGAGAACCTAAATATCATTTCAACCAAATAAAACTGAAATAAAAATGAAAATCAAATAATTAAATCATTTAGATTGAAATCACCCAAAGGTAAAATTTAAATTCAAACTTCAAATTGGAACATAAACTAAAGAAGCCTAGTAAAGTCTTGCTACACAAGCCTTAAGCACACACATTAGAATATTAAGTCAGTACTTCTAGTGCTAAGTTATGGCGCTGTATGTATGATGTTATGTTTTGTTTTGTGATGTAATGTTTTAGACTGGATGTTAGGGTGTATGTTTTGTAGACTGGATGTTAGGCCGTTATTAACCTAATCATATTTTATGTAGGGGGTTGTGCTTAATGGGGCCGTTATAATAAAAAAATATAAATACTTTTACTGTGCATGTTGCTTAGCCCCTAAGTGTAACCCATGTTAGGACAAGTGGGCTTGGTTACCCATGTGCGGGTGTTAAGTCCAAATTATTCATATAACTGTTTGGACTGTATGGTGTGTTTAGCTAGCATTTGTTTGCAGGTGTAGCTAGATTTACTTCTCCTATTTTTGATGTAATTTTATATTAGGAATTAGGATTAGTGTTATGGGAGATTAGGATGAGCAGTGGCCAGAAGGCTTAGTCCCTGGGGTGCCCATCATGCCTTAAGAGTCCTTATTAGGTGATTAGGTCCATTATAGAGTGGTGATTTCTATCTCTCGAGATAATGCATCATTCTTTAATGTCGTACCCGATCACTTCAATAAGTATCCCCTAAGATCTGCGTGGTGTCCCCCACATCCTCAAAAATAAACACCATAGATTTTTCTGGCGACTCCTCTGGGGAGAGTTCCTCTCTCCAACTTTAGTAGACAATTATTATCTCCATGCATCGATAGTGGACTTATATTTTATACAGGCCTGAGACTATCATTTTTTCTATTGGCACTTAGCTTATTTCATCCTTAAGCAAAGCTAGCCAACATCCTTTAGGTTTTAGGACCTCACTCTCTGTAGGTCTTAAAATCCCTATTGGGTCTCCCAGTAGGTATAAGTAAATTAACTAAAAAAAAAAATCAAATATAAATTTCGAATCCCTTACCACTAGCTTTGTGAAGCAAGGTTCATCCCATGCTTAACAAAATTCCAATTAAATCTAAAGCAAAATAATAATAATAATAATAATAATAATAATAACAATAAAAACACCTTTTACAAAAATTCTCAAAAGTCTTTTCAAAATAAAAACTCATATGAACCCCATTTAACAAAATCCAATTTGTTAAAGGGAGATTATCTCTTTAAAATCAAAATTAAACAAAGAAAAAAAATCATTTCTCCAAAAAAAAAAAACTTTTAAATCTCTTTCAAAATAAAATTAATTGAACCCCACTTAGCATACTCAAATTTTTTAAGTGAAGGTTCATTTTTCAAAATCAAAATCAAATCAAATAAACCTTTTCTTCAAAAATAAACATCTAAACTATATATATATATATATATATATATATATATATATATATATATATATATATATATATATATATATACTCAAATTTGTTAAATAATAGTTCTCTTTCAAAATCAAAATCAAACAACGCCAAAGAAAATAAAAATTCTAAATTTTTGAACCTACCATCATTTGGAAAGTAAAGTTCCAAAATTTCTTAAGTCCCAGTCAAAGAGCTCTGAACCTACAGTCATATCAACATTTGACAAGTGAGGTTCCAAAGAAATTCTCTTAAGAATCCCTCCAAATTGAGATCTAATTATTTGAACCCCTTTATCATATTCAAATTTGATGAGTGTGGGCTCAAATTCTTTAGATTTATCAAGAATATCTGAATCAAATTTGACATAGAGCTTGAAAATCTTAAGATGACTTATGATAATGCAATATTCATTATTATCGGTCACAAAGTTATGAATCATAAAAACTTTTATGATGAAATTCAACTTAAAACCAAGATGTGGATTTTCACCCTAAAGGAGAAAGGCCATAAAGATTCCTTTAGGGGCCAAGAATGAAATTGACAAGGATTTTGAGTATGTCTTATTTATTCCAGATAAGTATGACTCAAATGACTTGAATCCTAATTCCCAAAAGAAGACAACTCTCAAAATATTGATCATAATCCATAAAATAGCAGTGATGATGGACTTTAGGCTTTAATGATTCCAACTCGGGTAAAAATTCCCCCATTCTATGCTTTCATGGTGTCGCTATCGATAAAGAGTTAGAATCATCAAATTTCAAAGGTCTAATGGGACAAACTTTGAAAAAAAAAAGAAAAAAAAAGAAAAGAGAGAGAGAGAGAGAGTAGAGTAGGTACATCAATTCTACCTCTCTTTCAGAAGATATCACAGAAGTCAATTATCACAGCGGCAGGGTCCTACCACTTCGATCAACACCATAGGAAGAAGTAAACTAGTCATTGGAAATAATCAAATTCTAAATCCTTCTTAAGATACACCTCACAATCCAAAATAATGGCATCAAACTATTCTGAAGGTTAATCTCAATGTCTTAGACTATCTTGGAAGGTTGCCCACTAAGCTAAGTAATAAGTGCACTCTCATATTCTCTGAAGAGATAGAAAAGTATTTGATTCTTCCTTGCTCAGTTAGTGGCAACTTCCTCAAGTCATATTCAACATAGAATATCCTATTGAAACGAAAGACAAGCAATCTCCTCCAGAGAACACAATATAGACAAAGACTCAAAAAAAAAGTAAAGCACCAATAATACATATTGATTTAAAATAAAAAAATAAATAAATCATATGTATGAGATGTAAATTCAAAATACAAAAAGGAGAATGAGAAAAAGAGAAAAAGTAAAACACCAATAGTACATATTGATTTAAAATCCAAAAAAATAAATCATATGTACAAGGTGTCAATTCAAAAAAAAAGGAGAAGGAAAAGAGAAAAAGTAAAGCACCAATAATACATATTGATTTAGAATAAAAATAATAATAATAATAAATTATATGTATAAGGTGTAAATTAAAAAAAAAAAGTGGAGAACGAGAAGAAGAGAAAGAGAAAAAGTAAGGCATCAATAATACACATTGATTTAGAATCCAAAGAATAAATCATGTGTATGAAGTGTAAATTCAAGAAAAAAGAAAGAGAGAAAATAATACATGAGAGAAATTTTGACAAATCTCTGGAGTTAGATTGCAAAAAAAAAAAAGGTTATAAAAGGAGGATTCGTGTATGATATGACTAGAAACTTAGTAGGTATGCGAGCACATTGACTACAATTCTACTATCTCATGATATTATTATAGGATTGGAAGTTAAGAGTTGCTCCTAACCTCTAGCAAAAAAAAACACACATTATGAGCTTTCAAATTTCCACTTTATTTTTGTTTCTTCAAGCTCGAAAGAGGATTCAATGCTTGTAGATAGATCTTCAAATGAGGTAATAAAATTATCTTTCGCCTAGTCTACCTACTTTACTCAGACAATTTTGAAGATTTTCAAGTAGAGAATGAACTCCCTCAAGTTAAAAAAAAAACCTCAAAACATGAAGGGAGTCCACCCACCCTCCCAACATTCGTATATGATAAGTTAGAAGGAAAATTCCAATGACTTGGTTAGGTTACTTTTGTAGTTTAAAGATTGCTTTACCTAAGACCATTATGAAGTGGCCAATACATCTCCAAAGATAGCAGTCTATAAACTCAAAATTGAACATATTGCTATTCCTATTTTTAGAAACTTTTGACGCGAAGAAGGGGATCAAAGTTTGAAGTTAACCTTATTGAAGAAGAAAGATACTACCATGATTTCCCAACATTATTCCCAATCGAAAGAAAGAATATTCAAATCCGCACATATGTCAATTTTGAGGATCTAAGATAGGCATGTCTTGAAGATGAATTCACATTACCTATATCAAATTTAATAGTGAACATAGCCTCTTTTCATGCAGTCTCCTCATTCAAAGATGGGTCAAATGATGCCGGAGGATGAGAGGTCGTTCACATTTATAATTTCCATCAGAATTTACTGCTATAAGGTCAAGCCTTTCACTTAAAATCGGCCTCACATACCATGATTTCGAATCTTCAACGAACTCATTGATCACCAAGTCGAATGCTACATTGATGATCTCGTAGTCTAAAGCAAAGAAAAGGAAGACCATCTTTATGGTCTAAGTAGTTGTCTTCGATTAATTATGATACTAAAACCTAAAGATGAACCCCCTAAAATATACAATGAGGATGGCTTTAGGGAAGTTTCTAGGGCTTGTAGTAAAGCATCATGGGATAACAAAATTGATCTAAAATAAGATTAGAGTGATATTAGAGATGCAACCTTCAAAAAAAAAGAGAGAAAAAAAAAAAAAAAAAAGAAAAAAAAGAGAATAAATAAATAAATAAATAAGGAGGGTCTCAACACAATTAAAATCATTTCAAGGAAGGTTGTCGTGTCTAAGATACTTAATCTCTCATTTTTTTTGGTAGGTGTAAATCATTCACTACTTTGACAAAGAAAGTAGATCAAGTTATGAAGGATGATAAGTTTCAATACTCATTCAAAAGCATAAGGTTATATTTCATGACACTTCCATTATTGGCCCCTCCATTCGCCTTAGGCCACTAGTTTAAGGCTATCTCCATTTAGGGTACAACTCTTCTTGTTAAAATTTATCATCAATAATCAAATTACAAAACTCTATGCATTGATTGAAAAGATTGAAGGTCTTGCAAAAAAAGAAGAAGAAGAAGAAGAAGAAGAAGAAGAAGAGAGACCTCAATTAATGTTGAATATAGATGGTTTAAACTCTTTCAAAGTTAGTTTATCTCATAACTCTCCAAATCAAGATTTGTTTTTGATCATTAAAAGGCCTACTTTGGTGCTTTGAAGGATGGAAAGTAGTTTAAACCACTATGATAGAAGAGTGTTTGTATTTATATGTCAAAAAACATTACTTCAAAATCCATTATACTCAAAATCAAAATTTAAATTTGGAGAATAATTCAAGTAATTGGAATGAGAATTTTCTTTCATACAAATACAAATTAGAGCATAATATTTGAGAAGCCTTCATGAATTTCCTTCACTAAGGATGATCGACTACTTTTACCGGGTCCCAAGGATTTTGGAGAAAGAACACTACTCCTAGTTGTTCTTGTTTCATTTTCACACACCTAAAGAAATTTAAAAAAAAAAAATCAAAGTCAATTTCTTAATGAAGTTATGTTTTCAAATCTACATTCATTAAGTCCATATTTAAAAAAAAAAAAAAAAAAAAAATCAATCTACTATCATCCTTCAAAATTCCTCATCAATCTAAACATTCCTTCAAACACACATATCTTTCTCTCGGGCTATTTTGATGTGAGAGCAAGCCCCCTATGACACTCACTCATTAGCTACTCTAGGTCGGGTTCAATTTGTTGTCCAAAGCAACCGATCACCCCAGTGGTCATTTGTTGGAGGATGTGAGTCCCCGCGCTTTATTCCTAATTTGACCATTGCAAACTGACGAGCGCCTTATCAGTTTGGTAGTCTTCACTGCCTTGTTAGTGAACTACCTTGTGTTGGCTTTGTTTAAGAAGATGTGAGTCCCAACGCTTTCTTCTTGAACTAGCCACCATACTCTGAATAGGTCGAGTTTCCCCGAGGTTTAGGTGTAAGAGTCCCCAGTGGCATCCTATTCCTTCATATCAAACACAAAACACACATATCTTTGTCTCGGGCTATTTTGATGTGAGAGCAAGCCCCCTGTGGCACTCACTCATTAGATGCTCTAGATCGAGTTGGATGTGGTCATTTGTTGGAGGATGTGAATCCCCGTGCTTTCTTTCTAATTTGACCATTGCAAACTGACGAGCGCCTTATCGGTTTGGTAGTCTTCACTGCCCTGTCAGTGAACTACCTTGTGTTGGCTTTGTTTAAGAAGATGTGAGTCCCAACGCTTTCTTCTTGAACTAGCCACCATACTCTGACTAGGTCAAGTTTTCCCGAGGTTTAGGTGTAAGTGGTATCCTATTCATATCAAACACAAAACACACATATCTTTGTCTCGGGCTATTTTGATGTGGGAGCAAGCCCCATGTGGCACTCACTCATTAGCTGCTCTAGGTCGGGTTTGATTTGTTATCCAAAGCAACCGATCACCCCAGTGGTCATTTGTTAGAGGATGTGAGTCCCCGCGCTTTCTTCCTAATTTGACCATTACAAACCGACGAGCGCCTTTTTTAGTTTAGTAGGCTTCACTACCCTGCCAATGAACTACCTTGTGTTGGCTTTGTTTAAGAAGATGTGAGTCCCAGCGCTTTCTTCTTGAACTAGCCACCATAATCTAACTAGGTTGAGTTTCCCTGAGGTTTAGGTGTAAGAGTCCACAGTGGCATCCTATTCCTTCATATCAAACACAAACATACATATCTTTCGTTCGGGCTACTTTGATGTGGGAGCAAGCCCCCTGTGACACTCACTCATTAGTTGCTCTAGGTCGGGTTTGATTTATTGCCCAAAGCAACCGATCACCCCAGTGGTCATTTGTTGGAGGATGTGAGTCCCCGCACTTTCTTCCTAATTTAACCATTGCAAACCAACGAGCGCCTTGTTAGTTTCGTAGTCTTCGCTGCCTAGCCAGTAAGCTACCTCATGGTTGATGCTATTTGAGAAGATGTGAGTCCCTGTATTTTCTTCTTGAACTAATCATCATGACCTAATTAGATCGAATATATTTGAGGTTTAGGGTAAGTCCCCTAGAGGCTCATTTCCTCTTGACTACATTTGAGTCGATATAAGCCCCGAGTGACATTCACTCAGTAATCGCTCTAGGTCGGATGACACCTGTCGAGCCGAAGATAGACTATCCCAACAGTCAGTTTCGCTTTAGGGAGATGTAAGCCTACATGCTTTATTTCTAGACTGATTGTTGCAAATCGATGGGCACCATAGGTTGGTTGATGTTCGCTATGTTGACAGCGACTCACCCGGTGGGTACACCACTCTTGGAAGATGTAAGTCCTTGTGCTTTCTCCATGAGTTGGCCACCGAATACTTATGTGTAATATGACTAGCCATGTCATTTTCTCCAAGGTGTTGGATCGAAGCCCCTTTGCGGCCCCTTCCCCTATGGACATTCTAATTGGATCACGTCCTTTGAGACCCCATTTAGATACTGCCCGGGTTACTTTTGGATTAGACAGTCCCCCTTTCGTGGTAGCCACCCCTGTGGTTGGAGAATTTATTCAGCAGATGCGCAGATTCTCCCTTGGTTCAGTAAATCTGAGACAGGTCTGGGCTGATATAAGCTCCTTCTCAGTTTGATCCCTCGCAAACTAACAGGGTCCACGATAAAATAAATTAAACAAATAAACAAAATATGTGCTTGTGGATTAGGAATTCAAGCCCCCAGTGATCCATTTCCCAAGCAGGTGTTGACCTCACTTTTGGAGTGAGCTCTTAACCTTCTCTTCTTAGACACTAAGATTTTCTTAGTCATAAGGCACATCTAGTGATTACGTGAACACCTAACATAAGCCTAGAGACTTAGGAGTGTTAATCATAAGATTAGGCTATGCCTTAGGGTTTAAGGAAGTTACCTATCCTATAGCATAAACCCAATCTAGATACACTTTCTCAAATACAAACTCAAACTCAACTCAAACCATGATCCAAACTTAAATCCAAACCCTTAAGCCAATTTCTTGGTCTTAAGCAAAAATCTCATCCAAATCAAACCTAACTCAATTGATTTTCTAAAAATCAATCAATCCTTTAATCATCATTCCAAGTTCTACCTAAAATCACAATCAAAACCATCAAGTAAATCATTCAAAATCAAATGAAAATTAAAATTAATTCATTGATCGATGCTAATAAATCATGAGATAATTTAACTCAAGTTGTAATACCTAAAAATTAAAGTTGAAGTTTGCTCAAAAGATTACTCACAAGTTTAATAAATTATTTGAATCAAATGCAATTTTAGTCAAATTTAAGCCTAAATTAAATCAAATCATGTTTGAATATTAATTCACTAATATATATATATATATATATATATATATATATATATATATATATATATATATAATAATAATAATAATAATAATAATAATAAATAATAACAAACAAAAAAAATTTTAATATTCGGATAATCCTTTTGAAATTAAAAATAAACTATAAAAAAGAGAGAGAAATTAAACCAATTCTAAATATCAAATAAATTTTGGTCAAACTCAAATCAAAATAATTAATTTATTAAAATATGAATCTATGTTATAATCAATAATTATTAATCATAATTAAAATTATCTTATACATATAATTTATAAAATTTCATTCAATTATCTACTAAAGTCATTAAAATTATATAAAAAAAATTAAAATCATAATAATAAATAAAAATCAACTTTCACTAAGTTAAAAAAATTAATAAAAAAAAAGAAATGCAAAAAAAAAAATGAATGCAATTTTTTTTTATTAAAATACCTACTATACGTGATCATGATAACTCAAAATAAAGAAATGTAAAAAGAAATTAATGAATTATTTTTTTTATTAAAATATCTACTCCACGTGATCATGATAACACAAAATAAAGAAATGCAACAAGAAAAAAAATAAATAAAGGGGAAACGTTAGACTGGTTGGGGAAGTAGATAAAACAAATCTATCATATCTATCAAATCTAGTAGGTAATTTCCTTAAAGAGAAATATATATATATATATATATATATATATATATATATATATATATATATATATATATATATATATATATATATATATATATTTCTTTAAATTCTCAGATGACGCTTTCTCCTCCCTTTGAATGAGCCGCTCGGGTAACAAACAAAGATCGTTAAGCGGCCCAAGAATTAATTGTTAAGTAAAAAATGTATTTTTTTTTATTATAGACAGATGTTGTGTTGCTATTGGAGTCCGATATGTTCAGACTTCGCACGTAATATTTTATCTCGCTCGACATAGAGTTTTAGAATGGAAGTTCTACGTAGTACTTGTATTGAAAAGGTGTTCAACTACCTGTTGGGTGTAATATCTGATATAATTTATTCCCAAAGCTTTAAATATCATGCCTTTTCTATCACTTGAATGAGGTTGTATTAATGCATTTTTTTATCACCATGCGATACAATCAAATGTTTAAAAATATTATTTTAGTGATTTTAATTATTATTATGAGTTAATATATTTTATATAAATATCTTCAATAATAACAAATATTGGTGGTGATTATTATTTTAAAAAATACGAAAACTCTTTAAAATAATTTGAAGCGTTTTTAAAATAAAATGTTTTTTTAAAATAAAAATTAGATATTAAACAAATACATCTTAGAAAACATTAAAAAATAAAAACATATTCAAATAAAAAATGCTTGAAATGTTAAAAACAGTTGTCTCCGCTGTTAACTTGATTTCAAACATACTAAAAATTACAAATTTTATAAAATTTTATTATATATATATATATTATATATATATATATATATATATATATATATATATATATATATATATATATATATATACAGAAATTATTTTCATAAATAGACTGCGAAAATACTGCTCACAAGTGAAGGCTAGCTTTCTTCGTAAGACGGTCACCACGGGTTTCTCCTCCACGGCGTCAAATTCTTGGGTACAATTATCGAGTGGGCAAGAAAATTAAATCCTGCCTTTAGAAATTATTTAGAAGTTATTAAGTCCAAATTATTCGGATTAATATATATATATATATATATATATATATATATATATATATATATATATATATATATATATTACTATGTACACAATTAAATATATAATAATTCAATGATGAACTCTGAGGGCAATTGATTGAGAGGATTGTCCTCTTCATGGGTATACTATAAGGGAAGCGTAGTATGATCATTTTGAAGGGGGAGTTACCATTCTGTTGCTCCTGCAGAACAGCAAAGTTAGAACAAATTGTTTTAAGGAATATATGCCAAGCAAATAAATTAGCATCCAATCACGCGGAAGAAATAGGGCTACAAACGAATCAATCATTCAATGAGTTACTCATGATTCGGCTCGATTAGAGCTCATTCATGTTCATTAGATTAACTAATCGAATGAGCTTGATCATTTATGTAAATACTTGATTGCTAAATGAACAAATTTGAATAACTTGTTGTTCAATTCATTTATGTTCATGAATAGAATCATTTAAAACTCGTGAACAAGCTCGTTAATGAGCCAGATTATGGCTTGATTAAGGCTTGATTAAGATTTGTTCATAAACGATATCATTTAAAATTTTATTTTTATGCTTAATAAACTTTATTTGATTCAATTTGTATATATTTCTCAACAAGCTTTTCACAAACAAGCTCGATTAAGCACGCTTATTTTATTAAACAAGTTGTTTGTTAACAAGCTCGATAAGCCTAATCTAAATAGAGCTGATATGAACCAAAACAGAACTACAAACATCAACAGTACAAGAGAGAACACCAAAGAAAGAAAAACATTATCTTGGCTAAAAGACTTTGTCCAATAAAATGAGTTTAAGACATACAGACCCCTGAATATACAGATATCGCCAGATAAGACTACTACCACAAAGAAATAACTGAAAAATAGAAGATGAAGGAAAGATCTTGCCAGATCCGACTATTATAACAACTAAACAATTGAAAAATAGAAAAGAAATCAAGAACTTGCTAGATCAGAAAGCTACATCAACAACCAACAGAAAACAAAAAAGAAATCAAGAACTTAAAGATAAAAATGTGAAAAGAAATTGAAAGTAGTCAGATCTACTTTTTCTGTAAAACTAGGGCTATAAATAAGCCATGTAAAAGGATATAAAAAAAAAGAGAATATTAGCTATGATGGTGTCTTGCTTAAAAGTTCAAAAGATGCTAGCAAAAAGCTATAGAAGTTTTCTTAAAAGTTCAAAAGTTCAAAAGATGCTAGCTGTCTGGGAGACAAGTTAAACATTTCAAGGTTGGATCACCCAATTGACCAAAGCTCCCTCCAATGGCTTGTGGCTTTGGTCTAGGTCTCCCTTCTTGTGGCTTGGATGCTTGGGAAATGCTTTAGGTGAGCTTGACTTGCTTTCTTAGTGGTGCTTGCAAAGTGGATTGAGGTTTGGTTGTGAATTAAGTGAAGTGGGATTTCTCCTCACCTCAGAGCTTTGAAGAAAATCGAGAGGGAAATTGAGTGAGCTTGGAAAAGCTAGGAAGCTTGTGAATGCTTGCTGATCCTCTGAGCTCAATCAATGCAAGAGTCGGTTTGAGTGGAAATGAGGGGAGTATATCTCCCCCTACTTGGATCGGACGGTCGTAGCTTGCCTTGCCATTTTCCTTCAATTGCTTGGATTGAATGTTTAGGTTGTTAGGGATCCCATGTAATTGTTTTGGCGAGATGGAATGGAGGAGGCACATGTGTTAAATGAGTGTGGGAGGTGATCTAAGTGAAAATGTTTGAGTGGAGTGGTGGTTTGGCTTGGGCCATGGCTAAACCAAACCCCTTGGGTCATGTGCACCACTCTCCTTGGTGTCCAAATGATCCACTAGGAGAATGCCAAGTGGCCTTGAAAAGGAATTGGCTAAATTTCAAGTGAATTTGGCCAAAGGTTACCCTTTGACCTAGGGGTAAAATGATCAACTGTGCTTGATTTTGATTTGGAAATATTTGGAATGATTGAAAAATGGGTTGTGCCAATTTTCAATGAATTTGAAGTTTATTTGATATGATTTGGCTCAGGTTGACCCATTTAGGTCAAAATGGGTTAACTTGGATCAAGTTGACAAATTGGTCAAATTGGGTCAAACTATGGGTTAGGTCAAGTTCAAATGATCATTTGTAGCCTATGGGTGTCATTGGTTTGATTCAATTTGATTTATATTTGATTTTAGTTCATTTGAGTTCACTTAGGTCAAATGGGTCAAGTTGGTTAATTTAATCCATTTGACCCAATTGGGTTAGGTCATGGGTTGGTTTAGGCTTAGTTGATCATTTTAAATGTATTACAAGTTTTGATTTTAATCAATTTTGGTTTTGTTTGATTTCAAGTTGATTTGACCTTTTAGGTCAAGGTGGGTCCATGGTCAATTAAGATATGTTGGGTCTAGTTGGTCAATTGAAGCTTTAGTCAAGTTCAACAAGTGATTTAGAATGAATTTGACCCATTAGTTGCATTCAATTTTGCTTAGATCAAGATTTAACACATTTTGACTATTTAGGTCAACTTGGGTCAAGTGGTCAATTAGGCTAGGTTTGGCTCAAATGATGATTTGGTCATATTCAATCATTGATTTTGGATTGGTCTAGATCAATGGTTTCAAACAATTTGATCTTTGGTGGATTTTGGCTAGTTTAGGTTTCATTTGGGTTAAGTTTTGACTTGGTCAAAGGATATGTTTGACTTGGTTTGACCCAATTTGAGTGATTGATCATCCTACGATGATTGTTACTCACAATGTGAGGCTTATATGGGCTTAGTTCAATCTAATTTGGGTTGGATTAGAATTTGGCTCAAAAAAGTACTTTAGGTCACTTTGGGTCAAGTGAGCCTAAGTGAGTCAATTGGCTTGATCAAGGCTTGATTCAAGTTTGGTTGAACTCACATATAGACTTATGATTGAAATATAAATCCAATTGCAAGTGATTTGGAGTCAAATGGGTTTGATTCATTTGACAATTTCAAGTTCAAAGGTTGAATATGGGTTTGACTCGGGTCAATTTGATTTTGGTTTGATGATTGAAGTTTGTGTTTATATTTGGTTTGTGATTGAAGGATTGATTGTTTGGAGAGAAAATCCAAAGGTTTGGATTGGTTTAAGTTTGATTTGGCTAAGTTCAAGAATTTGACTTAAAAGGGTATAAGTAGGATTTGGGCTTGAGATTTGAATTTGGCTTTGCTTATTTGAATTTATATTTATGAATATAAATGAGAATATAAATGGGTTGTGAGAAAATCTTTTGAGTTTGAATTGATTTAGATTTTATTTGAAGGAGTTCAAGGATTTATCTTGAAAGAGTTTAGGTTGGATTTGGGTTTGATTTAGATTTGAGTATTAAATGAGAATATAAATCAATTGATTTTGGTCATTTAAATTTATATTTCATTTATATTTGTAAATATAAATGAGAATATGATTGGTTATGAGAAAAGCTTTTGAGAATGAATTGATTTGGGTTTGATTTGAGCTAAGTCTATGAAATCAAAATGGCTTAGGAAAGATTTAAGATTTGATTTAAGATTTAAGAAAATATATTAAGTTGAAATTGGTTTAAGATTTGATTTGGAATGGATTTGAATTTGAATTTGATTTGGATGAAGTTGGACTTGAAAGAGGGGAGTAAATATTTGGTTCAAGCTAAAGGGTAGGCAAGTTTTCCTAATACCCCTAAGACATAACCCATTCCTATGGCTAACTCTTATAAGTCTCTAGGGTTTGGTTAAATGTTCACCTAATCACTAGAAGTGTGTTAAGATTAAGGAAACTCTTAATGTCTAAGATGAGTCCTATGTCTAAGATGAAAAAGTTGAGAGCTCACTCCAAAGGTGAGGTCAACAGACTGCTAGAAGAAGAACTAGCTGAATGAGCTATGGCTACAACTGCAAATGAGTGCTGGACTCAGTCGACAGTTGTGCTAATATGCTCTCATGGGCAAGTGGAAGCTGTCGCTACTACTATTGGGCTTCTACCTCTCTCAAGTTGTTCTTAGCAACTTACAAACCTTCCTGCAAGGGTAACTTTCTGATCTTAGAAATTATTTTTTAAAGGTTCAGGATAGGAAAATATCCCAACCTTCCTCTATCATGAGAAGATTGTGTGTATCCCCAAATATTATCCTAGCAGAACTAGAGGGTTGTTCTAATAGGTATTCCTTAGGGATGACAATGGCACCCAACTTATAGCTATGCTCAAGCCAATCCTTAAAGGTAAAACAATCTTCCAAGACATGACCAAGCATGCGGTGGTAGGGGAAAAAGTTTGGATCATGACTCTTGCCCACATTCTCCAGCCTCCTAGGCTCTGGTAACTGAAAATCAAGCTTCTTTAAGAGGTTCTTCAAGATCTTCCTGACTACCTCCCTTTCGAGTGAATAAGGTTTATTCAATTTATCAGAAAAAGCAGGTAAGTGATAGTTAACCGATGGTGGATAAGAATACTGCTGTTGATGCTGCAGATGGGGATACTACTGAGCAAACAGCGGTGGAGGCCATTGTGGCAACTAAGGTGGTGGCAAAAGAGGTGGTAGAGGAGGTTGCTAAGCTCGAGGTTTGTCTGACTGAATCCTGATCAATTACTGTGACTACCCCTGGGCTTGGCTGACTGATCTTGAAAAGGTAACTGTTTGGCCTCTCCTTGTAGACTAGCTGCCTTGTTGATTAATTTCTCAAATGTCTTAATGGTGAACCCTTTAAGCATGAAGGCGACCAGGCCATGAATATTCTTGAGTAGAATTTTAATGACATGTTGCTCAGATAGTTGTAGTTCACACTTCATACTTAAATTACACCATCTAAGAATGTAATCAACAAGGGACTCACCGGGGTGTTGTTGAGCTACAATAAGATCGCCCACAGTTACCCTTTACTGAGCTCCAATAAATCTCTTAATAAAGAGCTACTCCAACTCAACAAATGTCTTTACTGAACCATTGGATAGTTCAGTATACCAATCAAATGCGTTGCCTATCAAACTACTAATGAAGATGCGAAATAAGAGTGCATCGCTGCCACCGACATTACAACATCCGGCTCTGAAATGTGCTATGTTCTGCCGAGGGTTCGCACTTCCATAAAAAATTTTGAAGGATGAAGGCATGAAGCCCTTAAGGTATTGGACACCATCAAATTCCTCTGGGTAGGGTCTACCCTTTGGAACGGATGATCCACCTTGGGCTTGCGTCAAAGCATCCCTCACCTGTTGCTCCATCATGTGTTTGATGTCTTTTTCATGCATGGAGATGCTATCCACCACCTTCCTATGTAGGCTACCACTATCTCCCTCTACATGAATGCATCTAAGATAATCTAAATGGTGTGCCAACTTTACTCTATCGGCCATTATGGGAGAAGGCTGTGAAATCAGAGCTAAATTCTGCAATGCTGACACCACTGCTATCAACTCTTCGATCTTCTTTCCCATTTGATCAATATGACCATCCCTCTACTTAAGCTAGTGGATGAGGTGCTGAGTTGAATGGACAACGTCATCCTCTTCAACTACAATACCTTCCTGATTGTGCTGGTCTCTCTAAAGTTATCCTCTAGTATCGACCATGTGAACTTCAGTCGAATCCTCAAGGAGATCATCCTCATCTGGATCAAAGCTTACCTTTCCCTCCTCACAATTTGATCGATCACTTCCTAGAAGCTCTCTCTTTTCTACAAAGTACTGTGCTAGGATCTCATCTAGGGAATGATCTAACCGTCGGTACAAATATGCATTGTTGATGGGTACAACGGTTATGCTCACTAACAGAGATGCACCTAACACTACCTATCACTAGAGTGTTGGCTCTAAGAGGGTCATGACTACTGGATGAGATGTGCTCGTGACTGCTCATGGGTGGAGTAGTGTCCCTAAGGAGATCCACTACCATGGGGACTGCAGAACTGTCCCCTTCCCCTTCTACAGTTGCTACTATCACTAGCTCTACTAGTGGCAGTGGTGGTGGTGTGACCACGATGCTGCAGAGCCACCACTCCTTCACGAAGATTGAAGTAGGAGGTCAAGTATGTGAACTCACCCTTACCTCAGTCGGTGGAGTAGATGAAGAAGGATCCTTTGGCCATAGCCGGATCACCAAGGGGGCTTTCATCTCCCCAGATACTATCTTCTATGCTTTGTAGGCATGGTGGATGGTGGGACCTGAACTGGTGAGGGTGGGCGAAGAGTGGATTAGTGTGGTGGAGACAACACCGGCTCTACCCTCGCCGAGACTTTTCCCTTATGACTGATGGTACCTGTCAGCACTATGCTATCAGTCCTGTTAGCCCTGGTGGCTCGGTGACTAGGAAAATCAACTAGAGCTGAGGCCGCTGACTGTTTGGCAAACCTCTATTGCTCCCTGCTCCCTGATTGAGCTGTTACTCGGGCCTCTAATGCTCTATCACTACGAATGTGCCTAGTAACACTCCTAGGAATGATTGACCGCAAGTCAAATATTGTATTGGACTCTGAACATCTATGTACCCTACCTATTGCTATAATACTATCCATAGACTGGCATAGAAATTCTTCATGTCCCTAGTCGAAACCTCGTGGTATATAGGAGGTGGAGGCAATGCAGTTATCTTTTGATAATTCTCTTCTTCGTTTGATGCCGAAAGGTGGTGGAATTGGTTGCTAGTCAGCAATGGGTAAACCTCACAACAAGAACCCTCATTTGTAATGTGAGATGTGGCACCCATCTCATGGGTGGCATGCTCGTGGTGCTGCTTGATCTTGCGGCTCTTATTGTGTCACAGTGTACGATGCTGTGTATAGTTGAGTAAGGCAGTGTGAGAGCTAGATCCTACCTCGAAGGTAGGGGAAGCTATCTCCAAAGCTAGGATAGCCTTCCCCTTAAAGGGGACCAACGAGGAAGTGCTAGCATGCACCCGAGTGGCAGTGGGAACAACTGACTGAGTAAGAGCTAGACTGACTGACGGAACCTCGACCTCCTTCCTCTTTAGGGAAAGATACTCGGTGTTAGAAGGAAAGTTGATGCGGATGACTACTTCTGCCCAGCCACCTCATCCCGGCTAATAGTGGTGAGGGTTGCCCACTCATAGGTGATGCAGGCTCCCTCAAATCCCTGACCAAAGAACACTAGATGGGTGGAGTCAGTTTGAGGGAGGCTGGATCCATCCCGAACATAAAGGTGAAAACAAACTTCTAAGAGGCCATGTGTGAAGACTGAAGACGCTAACTATTCGTGTATGCCATTTATTGAAATATAACTTGTATCAAATTCGCCTTGATAGTTGTTCCACACAAGTAACAAAAGTTTGGAGTTTTGAACCCACACTCAACAATTCAAATATGTTAAGTGGGGTTCATTGGAGAGATTTAGATGTTTTGGAAGAAAGTCTTTTGCCATTTAATTTTTTTTTTATTTTAGAACCCATGCTCAACCAATTTTGGTAGGTTGGGTGGGGTTCAAAAATTTAGGGAGAGATTTCTTTCTTTTTGGAGATTATTTGTGTTGTACATTTCTTGTTCGAAAATATGGATAGTTTGAAAGAACCTCTACTTAGAAAATTTGGGTATGCTAAGAAGAGCTTATGATTATGTGTTTGAAATATTTTTTCTTGTGAAGATTTGATTGTGTAATATTTTGATTTGAAAATGGGGCTTCCTACTTAACAAATTTGGTATGTTAAGTAGAGGCCACATCTGTTTATGAGATATATTTATTTTTCTTTGAAGATGGGAGTCCCACTTAACAAATTTAGTATGTTAAGTGAAAGCCCTGAATGTGTTTGAGATATGTTTATTTTTCTTTGAAAATGAGACTCTCACTTAATAAATTTGGTGTGTTAAGTGAAATCTCAAGTGTGGTTGATATGAAAAATTGGATAGGGATCAAATGTGTGTTGAAAAGAGACCCTCACTTAGCAAATTTGGCATGTTAAGTGAAAGCCTAAATGTGTTTGATATGTTTTTTGAAAGTGGGATTCCCACTTAACAATTTGGTGTGTTAAGTGGAAGTCAAAGCATGATATGACTTGAGAATGAGATCCTCACTTAACAAATTTGGTATGTTAAGTGGGAATCCAAAATGGCATGGTTATGTGGTTCTTACTTAACAAATTTTATGTATTAGATAGAACCAAACATATGCTTTGAAAATGAGACTCCTAACTTAGCAATATTAGATATCCTAAGTTAAAGCCTAAATGTATTTTCTTTAAAAATGAGATCCTCTCTTAACAAATTGGAATTGTTAAGTGAAAGTCAAATTTTTATGTTTTGGAAATGAGACCCCCACTTAACAAATTGAAATTATTAAGTGAAAGTCAAATTTAAAATTAAAAATAAAATGAGACCCCCACTTAGCAAAAATTGACTATGTTAAGTGAAGGTCAAATATTTTGAAAATAAGACCCTCACTTAACAAGTTGGAATTGTTAAGTGAAGATCAAATTCATGTTTGAGAATGAAACCCTCACTTAACAAATTGAAATTGTTAAGTGAAGATCAAATTTTATATTTTGAAAGACGAGACCCCCACTTAACAAATTGAATTTGTTAAGTGAAAGTCAAATTTCATGTTTTGAAAATGAGACCCCCACTTAACAAATTGAATTTGTTAAGTGAAAGTCAAATTTTATGTTTTAAAAATGACAAATTGAAATTGTTAAGTGAAAGTCAAATTTTATGTTTTTGAAAATGAGACCCCCACTTAACAAATTGAAATTGTTAAATGAAAGTCAAATTTTATGTTTTATTCAAATAGGGATCCTCACTTAACAAATTGAAATTGTTAAGTGAAGGTTAAATTTATGTTTAATTCAAATAGGGATTCTCACTTAACAAATTTGGATATATTAAGTGAGAATCGACATGGCATGATCTACTTTTGAAAAGAACCTCCATGTAGCAATCATGGAGGGGTTTTGACTTTATGATTTTGTGAGCTTCTATAAAGGTGCTTTTGGAAAGTGTCATTTTTTGTGAAAGGAATTATTTTCCTTAAATTTTATGATGAACCTTGCCTCACCAAGCTAGTGGTGAGGAGGTTCCAAATTTTTATTATCTCCCCTTTCATTGATAAGTTATGTTTCACCTATTGGGGAACCCAACAGGGATTTCAAGACCTACACAGAGTGAGGTCCTAAAACCTAAATGATGTTGGGTAACGTTACTTAAGAATTAAATAAGCTAAGTGCCAATAGAAAGAAAGATAGTCTCGGACTCATATAAAATACAAGTCCACTATTGATGCTTGGAGACAGCAACTGTCTACTAGAGATAGAGAGAGGAATCATCCCCAGTGGAGTCTCCAAAAAAATTTGTGGTATTTATTTTTGTGTTGGTGTGCTTATGTGAGGGGACACCACACAAATCTACAGATGTACGCATTAGAGTGATCAGGTATGACATTAAAAAATAATGTACTATCTTATGAGATAGAAGTTACTACCCTATAATGGACCTAATCACCTAATAAGGACTCTTAATGCATGATAGTCTTCAAATATATCAGAGATTTTCCTCCTACGTTACATGAAAAAGTAAAGCAGGGTTTATTCAAATTGAGTTCGTTAAGTTCCCTATGGAGTCAAGCCTCGATAGTTAATTACATCTTAAGAAAAAATGAATGTCTTAAGAATACTCTCGATTAAAGTAAGTGATTGTTGTCTCCAAAGAATTCAAAGGTAGCACTATCAAAGGATTAGTTGTATTTTTAAAAATCAAGGGGGAGATATCAAAAGGGAAGAGTTCTTATCGAAACCAAGATAAATGGGTAGGGAGTGCTCATGATACTAAGAAGCCTAGTGAGCACTCTAATTTATCCTATGGTTGGGCTTTATATATTTGAATTCTGAGAAGATTTATTTGTTTGAGTTGAAATTTTATTAAAAATTTAGGACTTGCAATTCCATGATACAAGATTGTGGAAATGCCTAATAGGTGAGAATTTATGCTTGTAGCCCACAAAGGGAAACAAGGACCTCTTATCCTAAATCTAGGGAGTTTTGGCGAGAGCCAAAGCACGACCTAAATCTAAAGAGAAAGTGGGTATATGGTTTACCTCCATAAGAGAGAGTAAACCACCCGACTACTGGGCTTATTATCACCTAGAGTGGCAGCCAGCTAACTCCTCCTACGCTTTAAATCCATGTAGGCAAGTTGTATACTTTACAAGATGGTTAGGCTGTTATTTACATAAAAAAGAAACTAAGTCCTTAAACTCTCTCTCTAAGAGACTAGATCATAAAGGGCATGAGTAATGACTTAAATCTAATGCAAAAATTGTCAAGTTTTATTTAATTTTTTATACTTTTTATTTTGATACAAGCCATAGGGTTTTGTATGCCTAAATGCATGAGAAATTGATTATGGGCTAAATCATAAGAGAAAGAGGTGTCTTTCCATTAAAGACACTTACAGGTTAAGCCTTTATTCTCTGGCATAGATAGAAGCCATCTCTTAGCAAGAGTGAAAGAATATGATATTCATGATATTGTACATTCAATCATCCAACTAAGGGGTTGCTAAAAATTTTATTATCTTGATTTAATTCCCAGGCTTTTATGTGATGTTATGAATTTTTTAAAAATTTTAGTTATGAGTTGTTAATGGGATAGATAATTTATTTTTATCCTAGGAGCCTAATCATATCCAGGCCACACAACAATCACCAATCATAAAGAAACTATAAAAAGGCATGCTATTTCTAATGCATAAGCTAAACAAAATATCAAATAATTTTATAAAGCTATCGCAAAAGAATAAAAGGCCGGTGTGGTCGGGTACCATCGTACAACCCGAAAAAAAATGTGGGTAGCCGAGCTCTACCCTTATACATCCTGGTACAATGAAAGAATAATTACAATTATAGAATGAGAAGTGTTATGGGGGGTCTTCATTCTTCATCCTCCATTCTTCACTCTTCATCTTTCATTTCTTGGTTTGCTTCATTTCTTTCTTTCTTTTGGTTTGATTGGGATGTAGCTTGCTCTAAAGCATCACATGGTATATAATACATGATCTTATAACCAATGCTCATCCTTAATCCTCATAACACTTATCCTAATCCTAATGCAAAATTTACAGTAAAAGTAAGAAAGGTAAATCTAGCTACACCTATAAAATAAATATTAGCTAAACACACCATACAACCTAAGCAGTTATAGGAATAATATAGACTTAGCACCCCACACATAGGTAACCAAGTTCATCTGTCCTAACTTGGGTTATGCTTTGGGGCTAAGCGACCTGCATAGCAAAAAATATTTATATTTTTATTATAGCGGCTCCTTAAGCATACCCCTGCATAAAACATGATTAGGCTAATATCGGCCTAACATTCAGGCTACACACATACACTTTAGCATCCGGTCTAAAATAATACATCACAAAACTAAACATTCTTCAGACCATGCACCACCCTAACATAAAGCTAGAAATGGTGACTTAGCTTAATGCGCATGTGTTGTGGTATGTCCTAACTAGGCTTTAGAGTTATGATTTGCTAAGTGTGAGGGATTTAATTTATATCTCTTTAAGTGGTTTAGTTGATTTGGGGATTTTTACATAGTATTTTTCTTTTATTTCATATAGCCTACACTTAACAACAAAGTGTTATAAAGAGAAGAAAGAGAGGGAGAGTCTCTCCTTTATTCCTACCTTAAGTAATTTCTAAGGTAAGTTGATTAATGAATTTTCTTTAGTAAATGGTTTATTATGTGTTTTAATTAACTCTAAGTTTAGATTAATTAGGATTGATTACTATCACATAACACACACTCATTCATTTATTTCCATCATGTATATCAAGCATATGAATAATCTTAAGCATACCTATATATGTAATGTAAATCTTAACATACTTTGATGATGAATGCAAATAAATGTATTTTGAAATTTAAATATTTCATTTGTTAATTGAATTATGAATGCATGTTTTTGTTATGTGGAAAAGAGGGATTTTTCATCCATTAGCTAAATACACATTCACATGTATAAAAGTTATAAGTGAGTATGACACCATTATTTTTTATATCAGGGGCATAAAGTACAAGTCCTACTTAGGGCTACTTAAAGTCTTGCAGTCCCGAGATGTTCAAACTAATATATCACTTTTCTTAGCTATATGTAAATGTATGAATAACTATAAGGATAGGAAAATCCATGTAAAAGTTATTTTTTATTTATTTGATTTTTGATTTTTTATTCATTGGCCACATCACACATGCATATGTATAAGAGTTTTAAGTGAGTACGATGTTATTATTTTCTACACTAAGGGCGTAAGGTACAAAACCTACTTAGGTCTACTTGAAGCCTCGTAGCACTGAGATGTCCAAACTAATATCCCACTTTTCTCAAATACATATGAATGTACAAAAAGAACCAAATGGATAAGGAATCATGCAAGAAATTATATTTGATGTGGTTGTACAATTTACATGTGCAATATGAAAAACCTTCCTAAGTCCTAACATAGAGATTCATAGGAATAGATTTAGGCAAGTATTGTGTTCTTTTCAAATAAACTATACACTTGCAAATCCTATGTGAATCCATGTTTAGAGAAAAAAAGAGAACTTCATAATACACATCTTATACTATCATCATATGCAAGCTTATGATTATTGTAATTAGCATTACTTCATTTGTAAAAATTAATTTATAGGTTTTAAAAAATAGTTTTTTTTTGTTTAATAGTGATAATAGTCACTCGTATTCTTAATTTTAGCCAACATATGCAATTTGACATAAAAAAATATCTTATTTAATTAATTTTCAAAAAAAAATGAATGTATGATTTCATATGAAAAATAATATTTAGCATGATTGGAAAGAAATAAAGGAATGTAAACACATTATTTCATTAACCCCAATTAATTTCTAAGGATAATCATATTAAATAAGGTTATTTAAAATGAATCAAAATTTTTTTTGAGGAGATTTTTATCTTTGAATTTGATTTGATTTAAGAAATATGACAAATATTTGTTAATCCTAACCCATTTCCCCATGTATGAATTAATTTGGTTTAATGAAGAATATTTAAGTTGATTTTATGTTTTGATTAGGTTAAGGTATGAATTAAATGAATTAATTATCTCTTACCTATATCACCGTAAGTTAATTAACTAATTAATAATAAACCAATATGATATACAATCACATGAAAAGTAATTTTGCAATGCTCCTAAGAAATGAAAGGGGCCTAATGCAATTGACTTATGATTAATAGTTAATTAAGCTTAAGGGATCTCACTTAATTACTCTTATGATTTTCTCACACATGTGAGCCAATCATAATTTCATTACCTCTTACCTTAGGTTATTGAACACTCAAGGAGCTACCCAAGATCAATTAAAGGTTGCTTAGGTGAGGATGAATTGAGTTTTAATTTTAATTTCATTAAGCTTTTAATGAATTGATTAAATGTTTTGGTTATGTTTTAAGTTGAATGATGAAATTAGCTTAGGGGAAAGGATCAAGGCAAGGCCTCAATCATAATCTCTAAATCATTTAAACATTTAATTAGGTTTTGATTTTCTTATTTTGAAGATTTAATCACTTAATTAATCAATTAATCATTCCATTAACCCATTAATTAATTTGATTTTTTAAAGATAAAGAAGACTTAAGAAATGAATAAGGACAAATATCTCCAATCACATTCCCTAAGTGATCTTACTGTTTAATAGGGATAATTATGTTCAAATGATTAATCAAGTTACTGTTCATTCTTAATTATAATTAATTGGATTAAGAGAGTGATTAGGGCTTAATCAAATAACTTTCCTAATTAAGCAATCAATAAAATCCCAAAAAAATAGGAGAGGCAGAGGTCATCCCTCTAAACATTCTTAAAAATTTTGAGATTAATTGAGTTCTTAATTAAAGTGTAATTGAGCTAATTATATTTTTGATAAAACCCTAATTAAGCCATGGTCACTGGTCAAAATCAATTAATTATAATTTTCTAATATTCTCCTCTAAAATATCTTCAAAATGAGCCTAAGTTTGTATTTTTGGATCTTTCTATAATTAGTTATGATTTTAGGAAGTTTCAAGATTAAAAATCAATTAATTAACCCTAATTAAGCCCTTAATCCCATTGGGCCACGTGGTTCCTGATGCAGCACGCTTTTCACGTGGTGCAACGAGATTTGTTATTTAAGTAGTCACATCCGCGTGTTGACTTAGCGGTGGTGGACGCACTTTCTCTATGGGTTGTCTGATCTAAGATCGGACGTCCATGATTTAATTTGTGAGTTAAAAAGAAATCGAAGGATCTACCTTGGGATTTGATCTAAGCTGTTCATCTCGATCACATGAGATGGACGGCTTGTGATCTATCTTGTTCATGAGCAGAGAAAGATGAGCACCGTCCGTCTTTCTCCATTCGATCCAATCTTACCTAAGCTCAGATTGGGATCAAATGTATCCTGCACCATCTAAAGGAGCATACAATCATATCCAAGGGCTGAAATCCCTCGACATGGAGATTTCTTCACAAAAGACCAAACACATAGGCCTAAAACTACAATTTTGAGGAATTACCTCACCGAAGCTAATGTCAGGCGATGCAACGTCGGAGGTAGCTTTGCCTAGTTTAGGGGAGGCCCTATTGAAGAAGTCTGAGCTCAATTTGGCCTAGGGTGCTCAGTCGACCAATCCACGCACACGCACGCCTTGGGTTTGATCTAGCTTCGATCAAATTCACACCTTTGGCCACTTGGGAGCTTGGGAATTGGTTTGGTTGGCTTCGATTGGGTATGAAGATGGTGTGGGTGCAAGGAATTTGGATTTGGTTTAATAGAAAGGGAGTATTGCTTGAGGGAAGGGTGTCATATTTCAGTTTGCGCACGGGAATAGCAATGGCCGAATGGAGAGGGCTTGAGGATCCTTGGAATTGCTCTGAGGGAGTTCAGAATGGGCTTAGGGACTCACGCAAATTGATTCTTTTTGAAATTTTGTTCAAATTGAGGGGGCATACCCCTCAATTTTCCATCATTGACAAACGGCTCGTGCACACGTTTTGCACTGGCTCACCACCGTCCGTCCACCGGAGTTATCTCCATCAGGGTCAGGCTACATGCTAGGAATGGGAGGAGTGATGGGGAGCTTCCATGGACCCAATGTGCAAAGTTCCCATGGGCTTGATCCAATGGGTGCTCGGTATAGGTTAGAGGTGAGTCAACTCACCTCCCAAGGGTCCTTGGCTGACCTAGGGTTAGTTAGGTTAGCTAGGTGGGTCAGGGGAAGGTTCCATGTAGTGTCAATGAGCTTAGATGGGGATGGGAAAGTTGACTATAGCTTTGATCCATTAGGTTTAAGGTTTAAATCCTATGGTTTGATGGTTGATTCCTTTGGTGGGGCTCACTTGGCTTTTAGGATAATTTGGGAATGAAGTAGGGCATGCTTGGGTCGTGTTTGACTAAGCCTTAGGGTCCCATAAGTTGCTTTGGAGGGATTTAGATTCATTTGGTCAAAATGGATTCATTTGGGCTAGGTTGGGTTGGGTTGACCAATTGGTCAAATTGGGTCAAACTAAGGCTTGGGTTAGGTTCATATGATGACTTGAGATGTTTTGCTTCAATTAGTTTGGATTGGTTTGGCCTAGGTTTGAATTTGACTCATTTTGATTTAAAAGGGTCAAATTGGTCAAGTTGACCAATTTGACCAATTTGACCAATTTGACCAAATTATGTTAGGTTAGGTGTTGAGTCAAGTGCAATTGGTTGATTAAAAATGATTGTAGACATTGGCTTGATTGAATTTGGAATTAATTTAAATTTTGGTCAATTTAACATTTTAGGTCTATTTGGGCTAGGTTGGGTCAAGTTGACCAATTATTCAACTTGGGCTCAATCATGGCTTTGGTGAAGTTTAACAAGTGATTTGGAATGAACTTGAGCTATTGGTTGCAATCAATTTGGATTAAATCATGATTTGACTCATTTTGGCTTTATAGGCCAATTTGAGTCAACTTAGGTCAGGTGGCCAATTAGGCTTGGTTTGGTCAGTTGATGACTTGGTCATGTTCAATCATTGATTATGAATGGATTTTGGTCAGTGGTTTCAATCAATTTTGCATATGATATATTTTGGCTAGTTTGGATTTTATTTGTTTGACTAAAGGATATGTTTGATTTGGTTTGACCCAATTCAAGGTGGTTGATCACACCATGATAATTGCAGATCATGATTGAGATTTAGATGAGCTTAATTCAATCCAATTTGGGTTAGATTAGAACTTGGCTTAAAAAAGGCCTTTAGGTCACTTTAGGTCAAGTGAGCCTAAATGGGTCAATTGGCTTGATCAAGGCTTGATTCAAGTTTGGTTGAACTCATATATGAGTTTAGGATTGAAATATAAATCCAATTGTAATTGGTTTGGAGCCAAATGGGTTTTGGTTCATATGATAATTCCAAATCATAAGGTTTTACTTGGGCTTGATTTGGGTTGACTTAGTTTTGGTTTGATAATGATGGTTTATTTTTATATTTGGATCCATGATTGAAGGAATGATTGAATCATGAAGAAATCCATGAGTTTTGAGTTGATTTGGTTTTCGTTTAGCCAAGTTCAAAAGTTTTGCTAAAAGGGCTAAAATTGGGAATTTGATTTGATTTGAGTTTGGTTTTGGTCATTTCAATTTATATTTCATTTATATTTGTGAATATAAATGAAGATATAAATTAGTCATGAGAAAATCACTTGAGTTTGGAGTGATTTGGAAGCAAATTTGATTAAGCAAATTTTATTAAGAAAATTTGGATTTCATTTATATTTATGAACATAAATGAAGGAGATTGATTTATAAAGAAATCAACCAAGTTTGAGTTGGTTTAAGGAGTTTTGGTTAGGTTTATGGAGGTAGGTCCATATGGCTTAAGAAGGGTCTTGATTTGGAATTTGGAGTTGATCATGGATTTCAATCATTTAGAATTTGGAATTGATTTATGATTTAAAATTCGATTTAAGATTGAATTTGATAATTGAGAAAATCAATTGGAATAGGGGTTGATTTGGATTTGGTTAAGGCTAAGTCAATAAGATAAAATCAAAGGGCCTAGGAAGGTATTTGGAGTTTGAATTTGGTGATGGATTTCAATCATTGGATAGTTGAATTTGATTTTGGAATTTGAATTTGAATTTGAGGTTTGGTTTGAAAGAAGGAAGCAAGGATTGGGTTTGGGCTATAGGGTAGGCAAGTCTCTCCTAAATCCCTAAGGCACAACCTATCTCTATGACTAACTTTTCTAAGTCTCTTAATCACTAGAAGTGTCTTAAGATTAATGAACTCTTAGTGTCTATAAGAGTTCTAGATCTATAATGAAAAAGTTCAGAGCTCACTCCAAAAGTGAGGTCAACACTATCATAGGTGGATATCTTGAGTGAGGAAGAAGACATCGGGGGTTATGCTTTTTTATCTAAATTTTATTAGGTTTGGGTAAATTCTAAGTTTGTTAAAAATAAAAAAATTATAGGTTATTTTAAATCCATTCTACAAATGCTTTGCATATGATTTATTTTTATTAGACACAAAAATAATTTATTTATATTATACTTATAATTCCTACAATTAAATAACCTTTTAAAGCTTTTCAAAAGTTTTTTTTTTTGGTTGAGAAGGTGAAGTCCAATTCTATTTTAAAAAAAGGCAAATACAAAGGTGAAAAAAATAAAAAGAGTAGCAAACCATGCTTCAAAATGTAATAATATAAAGATAGTTCAAGAAAAGAAGATCCTAAACTCTCAAAATTGTAGACTTTTATAAAGAAAGAGAAAACTCAAAATGGTAAGGTTAGATTCATAATATATTTAATGGTACACATAGTCCATCCAATAATAACTTGAGAATAGAACTTATAAGCTGATAACTATCTCAAGGTTAAGCATGTTTCATCATAACCCAAATCCAACAAAATTAAAATTATTACTATAGCCTAAAAATAATAATGAGAAATTATAGAACCACCCCCTCCCACCAAACACCAAACTATATATATATATATATATATATATATCCATTTCATTCAACCTACTTATAGTAGTGTTAAACTTAAGCAATAAGGAAAATAAATGCATATAATAATAGTAATTAATAACAGTAATAAATCAACCTCAATCAAACTAGTAAGGTCAATATGAAATACTAAAAACTCAAGGTCAATTAATATGCAAGGATAGTGACCATCATAGAATCATCACAAAGAAAGCATGTGATACATATGACTATCTAGCATTGAATGAAAGCATCAATTTCATCATCTCATTTGTCAGAGTATTTTTATTTAGAGTTTTTTTATTTATCATATATATTACTCAAATTAAAACTAAGTGTGCCCTGCAACTTCCATTTTGATGTATCCCAAATTCAAAAATGAGAATAAAACAAAAATTTTTCCAATTGCCAACCTTGAAACTAAGATGTGATCTGATTGTCAAAACAATGGAAAGCAAGCTTTCTAGTAAAAAGAAAGGCCTTGGCCATAGGCATGAAAAAGAATTGCTCTACTTTTTGCTAACAAGAGAATTCTCATAGTAAAATTCTCAACTAATTTTAACTCAAGAAATGTGATTTAATTAAAAAAGAGAAGTACAATCAAGATCACTTTTCTCCTTAGGCATAGTAGCGAGGTTCTATGTGAAGATTAGAGCTTTCATTCATTCTCATTATCGAATAAATATTTGTTTATATGACTGTCTATGATCTTAAGGGCATCTTTAAGAATAGTCGTTGCTCTAAGCTAAAAGGATAGACGATTATTTACGAAGAAATTACTGAATTAAAATCTTTCATTTATATTTATTTTCATCAAATAATTCAGATGTTATGCTTATCTAAAATGAGTTGATAATCACTCATTTTAAGCTTTTTATATAAACAATAATAGCCAAATACTTGAAAGATATATTACTAAGTCTGAAATCATAAATAATAAAGAGTAAAGATTGATGAATGCAGCTTTTTTTTTAAATAAGTTTAAAATTCTCAAGGTTTAGAGAAAGGTACATTTCTTAAAATAGTGCTTTTTTAAAAAAGATTTTTATAATCGTTTTTTTGGGATTATTTTAATAGAGCAATGATAATGATAGTATTATTTAAAGCGAAAAAATATAATTAAAATAAAATAAATCGTCAGATCAACGGACGGAAAACGAGGAGAGAGAGAGAGGAGAGAGAGAGAGAGAGAGAGAGAGAGAGAGAGAGAGAGAGAGAGAGGAGATTTTATTTTATTAATTTTTTTAAATAATATAATTATTTAAAGTATATAATTTTAAAATATTTTTATAAAATATTTAATAACTAAATATTTATATATTTAGTTATTAATTTTTTTATTTATATATATAATTAAATATATAATTTAAAATATTTTTAATTATATATATAAATTTATAAATTTATTTAATATTTTTTTATTAATTAATATAATTATGTATAATATATATTTTTATTAATTTTGTTAATATATAATATAAAATTTTGTAAAATATATAAATAAATAAATAAATAAAGAAAAGAATAAATTATATAAATATTTTATAAACTATATAAATAAAAGTAATTATATATATATTTATATTTATAAATTTATTTAGTTATTTATATGTTTAAATTATATAAATATTTTTAAGTTATATAAATAATTAAAAAAAAATTTTTATAGAATATTTTTAATTATATATAAATATATATATATATATATATATATATATATATATATATATATATATATATATATATATATATATATATTAATATAAGTCTTTAATAATAATAATAATATATATATATATGTATATATATATAACTAAATATTTTATAAATATATAAATAACTAAATATTTATATAATTTACAATTATTTATTTATTTATTTAACTAATTATATATTTTAAAGAAATAAATATTTTTAAATAAATAAATAACTGGTTATATATATATGTATCTATATATATGTATATATATATATATATATATATATAACTATTTATTTATTTATATATTTTAAATATTTTAAATTATTTATATAACTTAAAAATATTTATATAATTTAAATATATAAATAACTAAATAAATTTATAAATATATATATATATATATATATATATATTACTTTATTTATATAGTTTATAAAATATTTATATAATTTATTCTTTTCTTTATTTATTTATATATTTTTAAAAAATTTTATATTATATATTAACAAAATTAATAAAAAATATATATTATACATAATTATATTAATTAATAAAAATATTAAATAAATTTATAAATTTATATATATAATTAAAAATATTTTAAATTATATATTTAATTATATATATAAATAAAAGTAATAACTAAATATATAAATATTTAGTTATTAAATATTTTATAAAAATATTTTTAAATTATATACTTTAAATAATTATATTATTTAAAAAATTAATAAAAATAAAATCTCCTCTCTCTCTCTCTCTCTCTCTCTCTCTCTCTCGTCTCCGTCTCCCTCTCTCTCTCCCCCCGTTAAAAAAAAAAAAAAAAAAAGGTGGCCAGTTATCCGTCAAACGGACGACTATGCCTATTTTGCTAATTATATTTTTTTCGTACCTAAATAATTAATTATCATTAACACTAAATATTTTAAAAATAATCCCTTATAACAACCTTCAGCATTAATCAGCGAAGTACAACAGGCCAGTTTCTTTAGAAACGGCAATCCTGAACTTTGGGTTGGCGTTCCACGAGGAGCTTTAAATCCTAAGGCTGCTCTCGCTGATAACCTGCGTCACGCAAAACGGAGTTAAATCTACCGGCAATCCGCGGGGCTATTCAACGCTCCAATTCATACAGAAGTCATGGCTGCAGTGATTGGGAGCATCGGAGTGCTTTCCCGCATTCGCTGGCCAAAAGGTCAGGATATCTCCAGAAGGCAGCGTGCGTTCAACGGCGAGCGGTCTGGCTCCCTCGCTGCCACTTCGGCCGCTGCATCCGTCTCTGTCGACGTCACGGAACCAGTAAGTGCCAGTTGACAGCCGCTTTCATTTTTTTTGTACCTACCTGCAATAAATGACAAACCTTCTATTTTTTGGAAGAATTTGAGGGCATTTGCCCAATTTAATTCTAAATGTAAAAGAAAATTACGGTTACAATAAAGACAACTGGACCATAAGACTGAGAGACCTCAAATCCTAATAACAGCACTTACAGAGGAAGAAAACTGTAAAGAAAAGCTATACCACCAAAGCCCAAAAACATATAGACCACAAGAATTCAAAACTGCAGCGAAAAGAGATTGGACTCAGATCAACCAAAAGATTAGAATCATGAAAGATTGCTTATCTGATAATTAGAGCCAGCAAAAATGAGGGTCCTGCGGTTTCCTTCGCAGCCTTCCACTGGTGCTTAATAACAGGAAAAAGGAGCTTGATCGAAAAAAGCAGCAGACCCGGTTGCTGTGAAGGCCGTCCTAACAGGAACCCTCCAAAAGGAAAGCAATCTGATCATCATCGTCCCTTTCACCTCAAAGAAACCCACAGAATTCACGCGAGGAGGAGGGAGGAGGGGAGGGAGGATCTAAGGTGGTTCATACTCACTGTGTCGGTTTTAACATCTTCAGGCCATGAATCTTTACACTTCCACCTTTTGAGTTTAGCTGCCACTCTCTCCCGAATCAGCTCACAGAGAGAGAAAAAGGGGATGGAGATTTGAGAGAAGAGCCGATTGTTTCTTTCTCTCCACAGGGAGTATATAGAAGCTGCAATAATAAAAAAGTTTAAGTTTTTCTTCCATTTATGTTCTGCATCATCCACTGAGCTCAGAGTTTGCTTGAGTGTGGATTGCATTAGAAAAAATTGGCCTTTTGGGAGAAGTGTTCTTATCAATTTCATAGAATAAGGGCATTCAAAAAATAAATGAGCATGTGCTTCCAACTGTGAGTGATAGAAAACACAGGAAATAGTGGTCCCAAGGCCCCTCTTAGCTAAGTTATCAGAAGTTTTAAGCCCATTGAGGTAAGCCATCCAACAGTAAAGTGCAAAGTTAATGGTATACCCCTTAAACCAAATTCCATTGCTCCAGCCGATAGTAGGATGGGATTCATACACTGCATCCTTGAAATTTAAATTGGTAGGATTCTTGAGATTGTTCCACATGATATGATCACTACCCCCCATGACAGAATTTGAAAGTATCCGGTTTAAACAGTGGAAAAGCGAGAAGCTGCAGGAGGGTCCATAATCCATTTGTAATAATGGAGCTAAGGGAGGCATTATCGGGATGTCTAAGGATTTTGAAACAATTTGAGCCCATGATCTTTGTAAAGAGAGATGCCACCCAGATCATGATAAAGTGAGAAATCTGAACCATTTCCAATATGATAAGTCAAATGATGTTTAAATTTGGTAGTTGTTTCCTTGATCTCTTTCCATAGAGGAGAACATCTATATTGATTGGAGTTCCAAATAGAAATGTATTTAGACTTACACCATTTGGCAAACAAAGATTCACCAACACATACCTTCTATAATACCTTAATCTTATTCATCAGATTAAGAGATGAAGCAGAAATAAGTCCAATGCCTCCCTTATTTTTTGGAGAGTAGTGTGAGCCAGGGAAAGCAAATGTCTTTGCTTCCCGGTGGAAGAAGTTGGTAAATGAACAAATACGTTTGATAATACCACTTGGAATAGCCATAGATCGAAACCAATATGAGAGGTAGGACCTAATCAATTGTAGCCCAAAGATAGAAATCGCTTTTCCATTAGCCACTTATGTAGTTTGTCAAATAAGGGATTAAAATTGGCCATCTTAATACAGCCACAGCTCAAAGGTAAGCCGAGGTATTTGATGGGAAATGTACCCATAATAATGTTCAGGATATTGCTTAATTCAGTAACCTTCCTGCAGTTTTTAGAGAAGTATATAGAGGATTTGGAGATATTAATTTCCAGTCTAAGATAAGATTCCAATGCATGTAGATTGACCTTGAGGGAGTTAATGGTAGAGAAAGAGGCTTCTCCCATGGCCAGAAAGCCATCAGCAAACAGCAAGTGGGAGATCTTACAGCCACCTGAGGAGAAAGGGTTATATAGCCCAAGATCAACATCTCTATTTATAAGACAGGATAATGTGTCCATAGCAATAGTGAATAGGAAAGGTGATAAGGGATATCCTTGTCTTAATCCATTTGTAGAGGGAAAGAAACCTTTTATGCTTCCATTTAGAACTATAGAAAAGGGAATATCCATTATACAGGCTTCAATCCATTTGACAAACTTCTTAGGAAAGCCTTTATATAAGTCATGAATAATAGAAGCCCATTAACTTTATCAAAAGCCTCTTTCAAATCGAATTTGGCTAAAAAAGATTGATTATTGTTGGAAGAGAAATCATTACATATTTCATAAGCCATAGTGATATTATCAGATATATCCCTACCTTTTATGAAAGCCGATTGAGCATGATCAATCACCATAGGGAGGAATTTCTTAAATCTGCTAGCTAGAACCTTGGCTATGACCTTATAGAAAGTGTTGCAAAGGAAAATTGGCCGGAAATCAACAATCTTAGAAGAATGCTTGACTTTAGGTATAAGGGTGATGAGGGTGTGTTTAAAGCATTTGGGGAGCTTGAAAGAATTGAAGAAGAAGTGAGCAGCCTTAAGAAAGGCTTTTCCAGTTTGATCCCAAGTTGCTATGTAGAATTTTGAATTGAAACCATCCGGCCCTGGCACCTTGTTTTCACATATGCTTTTAAGTGCCAACATTATTTCCTGATCAGTGATGTTCTCCTCAAGTTCAGCCGCTTGAGCAAGAGAGAGGCATGTCCCCAAGGAGAAATTCTGCATGGGGAGATTTAGAGAACCATAGTTAAATAAATCAGTAAAGTACTTACAGAAAGTTTCTGCAATTGAGTTCTGGTTAGTGATACAGCCTTCATCAGTGTGTAATTACCTAATGAAATTTGCATTTTTTCCTTTCTTTGATCGATTGATATAGATATTTAAGATCGTCATCAGCATGAACAAGCCAATGTGCCTTAGCCCTTTGCTTTATCCAAATGCTTTCCTTTATATTGAGTTTTGTGTATCTAGCTTTGATTTCCTTGGCATCAAAGAGTAAGAATGGTTTGTTGGGATCAGCATCCAGCTTGCTCAAAATTTCAGCTTGCTCTGACTGAACAATCAATATTTGTTGCTCAAGAGGAGCAATCTCCCTACTCCTAGCTTTTAAGGCTTTCTTAACACTGCTCAGTTTTTTGGAAAGAATGTAAAGTGGATCACCATGAAAGAAGTTACCCCAATGTGACATCCATAAAACCATTCTCTATCCAATGATTCTTGAAAAGAAATCGATGAGCGTGGGAGGAGAATGCAGAAAGGTAACTAGAGGGGAATGGTCAGAAGAAAGAGGAGGAGGAACTTTATAGTAGGAAGATGGAAAGGTATCCAGCCAGCTTGTGTTACACAGGACCCTATCCAATTTAGTGAAGATAGGTCTATCAATCTGTTGATTAGACCAGGTAAAGAAGAGACTCTTAGGTAGTTCAATAAGCTCACGATCGTTGACACAGTCCTTGAAATCAAGGGAGCTGTTAAGAGGAGTTAGATTACCACCCGATTTTTCCTTACAAGAGAGAGTGCAGTTAAAATCCCCCATCAGAATCCAAGGATCCTTGCACGAACCAGCAAGAAGTTTCAGATCATTCCACAAGGTAAGCCGAAGCTTGGCATCATTCTCTGCATATATGTAGGTAAGAAGGAAAGAGTGATATCCCGTGATAGAGACATACCCGTGTATAAGTTGCTTATTTATAGTAATAGGATTAAAAGCCAACCGATCGGCACACCACTTAATCCAAATTCTCCCACCAGAAGCATACCCGAAATTGGAAACACTATCTTCGGAAGGGAACAAATTGAAGTTGTGCAGGTTTGTGGAAGATGTAGAGGGTTGAGATTGTATTTTGGTCTCAATCAGACACAGAAGATCGAGGTGGAAGTCTTTGATGATCCTTAAGCAATCCAGTTTTCTGCCCGGAGCCGACAGACCATGGACGTTCCAACAACCCAAGGTTGGATAAATCATTGAGAAGAGGAAGGAGAGGGCTTCCTGCCCTTCTTCTTGTTACCCTTATGAGTAGTATTAGAGATGTTTGATGCTGCTTTAGAGTAGTCCCCATCCTAATTTTTCCCTGGAGTTCTAGGGAACTTATCATTAGCCGCAGAGGGGTTTTATTTATTTGGAGATACCGCTGCTGATCGTGTAAGGACCCCAACAATCTGATGATCCCTTATAGAGTCGGCCTTGGTCAGAGCAATTTGTTCCTGGTATGGGATCGCCTCCTCCTCCACAAGCTCTTCTAGAGAAGGAGAGAGGATAGGTGAATGGTTTAGGCCATTGATGGTATTGTTAGCCGAGGGAGAGATTGTGGATTCTTCCATAGGAGTATCTTGCTGGCTAGGATTTTCAGTGGGAAGGTTTGTGGTGGATGGATATTGAGAAGAAGGACTCTCTATAGGCATGGATGTGTGAGTAGGTATCCGGCTTTGCAGAATCCCCCTATTTGTTACACGGCCTGCACCCAGGATTGGTTGGAGGCTTAGGATTGAGGGCAAGAATGGTTGTCGTGGGAGAAGGTGTTGCACTTGGAGCAAGCCGATGGCTTCCAATCATATATGATACTTTGAGTGAACTTCTTACTATTGAGGTTGATAGGAATAGACTCAGGGAGCTGGGATGCGATAGAGATCTGTACACAAATCCTTGCAAAAGTGACTCTGGCTTTAGTGGCAGTGAGGTTATCAACTGCGAGGGGGATGCCAAAACGACTAGCGACCTTGGAAAAGTCGGATTCGTTCCAGCAACAAAGCGGGAAATTCGGCAGCTTGATCCAAATAGGAAATTCAGAGATGATTTCTTTGGTTGGACGAAAATCCCACGACCACTGCTAAAAGACAAACGGACGATCATTTAGGAAGCATGGCCCATTGTCCCAAACCAAATTGTAGTCTTCTTGACAGGTAAACTTAAAGAGGAAGTAATCCCCTTCAAGAGTGAGAAGATCTAGGTTACCCTTGAAATTCCACCTCTTCCTGATGGCTGCATGGAGGGAGCCATAGTAAGGCCTTTTCTCTGTAGCGTGCCCAATTAGAGACAGCTGCCATTCTCTCTGCCCTTCAGAGAGTTCCTCTTCAGAGAATGCTACTTCTAGGTCATCAGATGGTATGAAGGATAGTGGGAGAGCTTGGCTCTTCTCATTCTGGGCTAGTAGAAGTTCTTTCCAAAGGCTGGGTCCCCGATTAGAGACCGGTGGGGGAATCTTGGAGAGGAACCAGAGGGAGGAAAAGAGGTGTGGTCCGCTCCATATCGTGGGGAGGACTAACCCCGGCAGGAGGTTAGAAGAAGCACTAAAAGGACCAACCAAGAGAGATTGAGGAGGCTGGAGGAGAAGGGGAGGAAGGAGGAGACCCACCTTCTCTATGTCTTTTGTCAAACCGCTGAATCTTAATATCTTCTTCCCATTGCGCTGACAAACCTTTTATGGATTCTTTAATGAGGTGAGTCGATTTTGGAATCCGTGAAGGTTGTCTTTTTGTTTAATTTTGGAATTCATCGATGTTGATGATGCGCATATAATAGCTGGAATACGGTGAATGACGGTGATAGCTTCACGAAGATTGATGTTATGGGTTGATTATTTAGGGAGGCTCTATAGTTAGGGCTCCTTGTTTTAATGCTATGCTCGGTGAAGGTAGTGTGGACTATTCAATGTTGGATGTTAAGGAGGCTAGTGATGGGACCTCTCGAGAAAACTTTTGTGGCATTTAAAGGAATTGAGAGGTTGGAGGTGAATTTGTTAAGCTTTGAATGCCACAGTAGGTAGAGATCACGCATCTGGTGGATTAAAGTTCTATTTTTGGAAGTGCTACAATTGTCATGCAAACATTTCCTTGAAGTAGTACTGATCCAATGTTGATTTCTGGTTCATGATGAAATGGGTTGGATGCATACGACAATTCCAGTGGGCCATGCTTCATAGTGATGAGGATGAATGTAGATAAAATGGCCTTATCGACTGAACAAAGCAGACAATTCTATTTTTGAAGTAGAAAACTGGCATTAATTCATTGCGAGACCAGGGATAACTGATAAATTCAAGGATGCTTGTAACTCCAGAAATTTAGAGGAGTGAGAAGAATGAACCAGAAACAAAAGAGGAGACTTTATTTTATCGATTGAATGAATGATGCCCTAATATTCCTTAAGGGAAAGTATTTATAGAATTACAGGCACTCCTCGAGGCTCTTTAACTACTTTTTAAACACCCATACAATTCAAACTATCTATTCCAATTATTAACTACTAACCCATATAACTTATTTACAAACCCTATCGGTTCCACCCCTTCAAAACCAACCTCCCCAAGGTTGAGGCAATATTGTGTGCGGTGGTCATGAAATTATTGTTAGCTGAAGTGGTTGAATGATTTGGATGACAGCATATGTGAATGATGGATTTGGCTTTGGGTGGGGCATCGGAGGAGGATTTGAGGCATTAGAAAGGGAGAAGAAATAATGAACAATGAAAGAAGGCTTTGTAATAACCCGAAACTTAAAATAATAAAAATAAAGCAGCGCGACGGTTAGCCGTAAGGAGAACAAGATCGAAAGTCGGGGCTGGTTTTGATCGAACCACCAAAAAACATCTGAGAAAGGAAACGGAGAAAGAGAGAAAGAGGAATTGCACTCACCTTGCGTGAACCCTCGAACGTCGTCACGGAGGAAGGAAGGAAAGCGTCGTCCCCTAGGCGTCGTCGACTACGAAAGGAAGAAAGGAGAAGGCCACGCCTGCCCCTAGCCGTTGTGAGGCTTCCATTGTCGCCGCCTTTGAGTCCTCCATGTGCCGTCGGGGAAGAAGGAAGAAGCCTCAGCGTGCGTGTGAGAGGAAGCGAGCCAGCGTCGTGAAGAAAGGGCTTGGGCAGTCTTAGCAACCCGAGGAAGGAAGAACGAGTAAACAATTATATATTTAATTAAACTCGATTTTATTAATATCGTTAATCTTAATGTTAAAATTAATTTAGAGTTTATAATTCTAACTTAGGGTTATAGATTTGTTAAAATTTAAATTAAATTAAGTAGTATAAAGTAAAATTTAGTTTAAGAATCATTTTAAGATCATTTCAAGAATTAATTTTAAAGAAAAATAAGAAAAGAGGAGTATTAAATTTAGGAGAACCTATAAGGGAAATACATGTTATATTATAAAAGAAAAGTATGTATATTATCGTTAATTAGATTAGAATTATTTAAGGGGGGTATGATAATCAATTAATGCTATATATAAAGTCACTTTAATACTTAATATTTTATGTTATAGGAATTTCACTTAAGGAAGGAAGCATTAAAGGAAAGGAGGTTCAAGAGGAAACTGCAAGTTAAAAGTGGGTAATTATGTTCTTACATTTATGGTAAAAATGTCTTTACTTCCTGTGATGAAATGCATGTTTAGATGATTTTGACTTTTTCCTGACCTGCCAGTTGTGATGATTTTCCTGCTTTTATATAAATTGTGAATAGTTTTACTGCTTCTTCATGTTGGATAATATCCTGAATGCTAGATCATATTGATTCATTTTATAAAGCTCATTGATTCGCTAGTTATGAATTAATGTCCATAGTGATATGATTGTATGTTATGAATGTGTATGTTGAAGCTTGAGTTCACCCCCTTATGGTACTGGCTGGGGACGCAATGTACCTGTGCACATATATGATTCAAAAGGGCCAAGGAAATTGGCAAATGGTAAGGTTATGGATACTCATCCTTTGGATGAGTATGACTGACTCATGGACGGGTGATAAAAGTAAAAGTTCATATGCTACTGTTAAATGTTTATGTATACCGACCCACATATGCTACTGCTAAATGTTTATGTATACCGACCCCCATATGCTACTGCTAAATGTTATGCATACTTACCTCACATATGATTGATTGTTTGAGCAGATTATTTTCTTTTATGTACCTGTGTACCTGTGACAGCAGAAAACTGGCATGCATACTAGTTTCTTTTTCTTGTTTACTATAGTGTAATAGCATAATTGACCCACTGAATTATATTCATTTGTTAGTTGTTTAATCTTTTTCAGGTAATAATCTAATTAAATGACTGATAGAAGGGAAAGTCAGGTTTACCGTCGGTAAATTATGTTGAGTTATGTTAAAGTGTATTTTTCCTGAATCTGTATTAGAACATTTATGTATGGACAGATTTTTAAATCATTGTGGATTGTAGTGGCTCTTTTATGATTGTATAGTTGGAGACTTTAAATTTATATTGGAATTGTTATAGAAATGTTTTCTTTTATCCGTCCGATCGTCTGTTCCCGCCTTGGTATTCCAAGCTCCCGGGCCGGGTCGTGACAAGAGTGGTATCAGAGCTAGATTTTTAGATTTAGGGATATAAGTATGATCATAATCAAAGAGCCATTAGGAAGATGATAAAATTTAGGAAGAGAATTACATATGATTATATTGATTGATGTGTAACGGTTATAATAAATTTGTGCTTCTCAGGCCTATGGAATCAATTCAAGAAGATGATATGGGTGAAAATAAAGAGACACAAATCGCTGAGCACCAAATTTTGGTGCAACCGCCTTCACTAGCTATAGATGCATTTACATAAATGATGGAAGTAATGACTCAGATGATAAGAAATCAACATACACAAGCTAGTGGAAGTGGCACAGTTCCTATTGACAAATACCTGAAATTATTTCAGGATATGAGGCCATCTCTTTTCTCAGGGATTACAAATTATGAAAATGTTTGTAATACTTTCAGTAGCAATGCCAAATGGGTCTCAAATTAATGCTAGAAATGTTTGTAGTGTGAACTTGAATATCTGTGAAAGACGTTGGATGCAGATTTAATAACACTGTCGTTATATGAATTCAATGTGATTTTAGAAATGGATTGGCTTAGATATTATGCTACTATAGATTGTTCTAAAAAGATAGTCAAATTCAATATTCCTGGAAAAGAAGAATTCAGATTCATGGGGCATAGGGGAGTATTAGCTATGATGGTGTCTTGCTTGAAAGTTCAAAAGATGCTAGCAAAAGGCTATGAAGGTTTTCTTGCTCAAATTACTGATGTTACTAAAGAGGTAAAGAAGATGGAGGATATACCAGTAGTAAAGGAGTATCCAGAAGTCTTTCTGGATGATTTACCGGGTTTACCTCCAGTTAGAGAGATAGATTTCTCTGTTGAGTTAATTTAAGGTGCAAAACCTGTAGCAAAGGTACCATATAGAATGGCTATCAAAGAATTACAAGAGTTGAAGAATCAACTGCAAGAATTATTAGAGAAGGGATTTATCAGGCCTAGTACATCTCCTTGGGGAGCTCCTGTATTATTTGTAAAGAAGAAAGATGGGAGCTTAAGGCTATGCATCGATTATAGAGAACTTAACAAACTCACCTTGAAGAATAAATATCCCTTACCAAGAATTGATGATCTTTTGACCGTTAGGAGCTTCGATTTTCAAAGATTGATTTAAGATCGGGTTATCATCGGTTGAGAATTAAAGAAGAAGATATACCAAAGACGCATTCGACAAGGTATGGGCACTATGAGTTTGTGGTGATGCCTTTTGGCTTAACAAATGCTCCAACTGTATTTATGGATCTCATGAATAGAATCTTTAAACCCTTTTTAGATTCATTTGTGATTGTATTCATAGATGATATTCTAATTTATTCTAGAGATGAAGCAGCTCATGAAAGCCACCTTCACATTATTTTGCAAGCTTTGAAAGGAAATGAATTATATGCAAAATTTTCTAAGTGTGAATTTTGGTTAAATAGTATCATATTCTTGGGCCACATGATTAGTAGTGAAGGGATTTCAGTGGATCAGGGTAAAGTCAGAGCAATAGCTGAATGGCCCAGACCTACCACTGTCACAGAAGTCAGAAGTTTCTTGGGGCTGGCAGGATATTATAGGAGATTTGTTGAAGGGTTTTCACAGATTGCCATGCCACTATCGAGATTAACTCAGAAAGCAATCAAGTTTGAATGGTCAGATCAGTGTGAAAAGGCTTTTCAAAAATTGAAGAATTATTTAATAACTGCACCAGTATTAACTATTCCATCAGGGACAGAAGGATTTCAAATTTATAGTGATGCATCATTAAGAGGCTTGGGATGTGTACTTATGCAGAATGGAAGAGTGATTGCTTATGCTTCAAGGCAATTGAAAAATCATGAAAAGAACTATCCCACCCATGATCTGGAGCTAGCAGCAGTGGTATTTGCATTAAAAATTTGGAGACATTATTTATATGGAGTAAGGTGTGAAGTTTTCACTGATCATCAAAGCTTGAAATATATCTTTACTCAGAATTCGCTAAATTTAAGGCAAAGAAAATGGTTGGAACTCCTTCAAAATTATGATTTGGATATTCAATATCATCCGGGGAAGGCAAATGTAGTTGCTGATGCTTTGAGTAGAAAAATATCAGATAGTGCTTATTGGTTGATCTCTCATCAGGAGGAGTTGATTAAAGATTTAGAAAAATTAGAAATTTCAATTATCAAATCTACAGATGATCATGCTTTATTGCTAAATCAGATGGCTATAAAATCAAATTTGAAAGACAAAATACGGGATGCTTTACCTCAAGATGGTGACTATCAGAAAATTTTAGATTTGGTAAAGGTAGGTCATACAGAAGATTTTGAAATCAATGAAGAGGGATTATTAAAATATCATAACAGAATTTGCATTCCAAATATTGGAGAATTGAGAAAAGACATATTACATGAAGCACATCATTCTAATTATACAATTCATCCAGGCAGTAGCAAAATGTATCAAGATCTTAAGAAAATATTTTGGTGGCCAGGAATGAAAAGAAGTGTAGCTGAATTTGTCTCTAAATGTCAATCATGTCAGATGATTAAGGCTGAACATCAGAAGCCAAGTGGACTTTTACAGCCCTTGCCGATACCTGAGTGGAAATGGGACGATATTGCTATGGATTTTGTGGTTGGCTTGCCTAGATCCAGAAGAGGCTGTGATGCTATTTGGGTTATTATTGATAGGTTGACTAAATCTGCACACTTTATACCTATCAAACAATCTGATGCTGTTGAAAAACTAGCAAGAAAATATGTTGATGAAATCGTGAAGTTACATGGTGTGCCAAAATCTATAGTGTCCGATCGGGATGGCCGACTTACATCTAAATTGTGGAGAAAAAATTCAAGAAGCTTTAGGTACGAAGCTTACTTTCAGTACTGCATTCCATCCTCAAACTGATGGCCAGTCAGAAAGAACAATTCAAACACTAGAAGATTTGTTGAGACTCTGTGTTCTTGATTTCAGAGGAAATTGGGAAGTTCATTTGCCTTTGATTGAGTTTGCTTATAATAATAGTTTTCAAGCAAGTATTGGTATGGCTCCTTATGAAGCATTGTATGGAAGGAAATGCAGAACACCACTTTGTTGGGTGGAGACAGGTGAAAGAAGAATCATTGGTGCAGATGTAGTAGATGAAGCTACTGAGAAGATCCGATTGATCCGTGATAAATTAAAAGCTGTTCAAGATAGGCAGAAGAAATACTATGATGCTAAACATCGGCCAGTAGAATTTGAAGTGGGAGAATTGGTATTTCTTAAAGTCAGTCCCATGAAAGGTATAAAACGATTTGGCAAAGTTGGAAAGTTAAGCCCACGTTATATTGGTCCATATGAAATCTTGAAAAGAATTGGGAAAGTGGCTTATAGACTGGCTTTACCTTCTCACATGCAAGGAGTGCACAATGTGTTTCATATTTCTCTTCTGCGAAAATATGTTACTGATGAGGGCAACAAGATTATTACTGATCCTATTGATATTCAGCCGGATCTCACATTTATGGAGGAGCCAGAAAGAATTATAGATTATGATATCAAGCATCTCAGGAATAGAGAAATTCCATTTGTCCGTGTACTGTGGAAACATGGATTAGATCGAGAAGCTACGTGGGAGAAGGAATCAGAAATGCGAGAACTATACCCTCAATTATTTAAGTAAAGGTATGTGTATTTCTATTTATTGTCATTTAAATTTCGAGGACGAAATTTTTATAAGAGGGAGATATTGTAATAACCCGAAACTTAAAATAATAAAAATAAAGCAGCGCGACGGTTAGCCGTAAGGAGAACAAGATCGAAAGTCGGGCTCGGTTTCGATACCGAACCACCAAAAACATACGAGAAAGGAAACGGGAGAAAGAGAGAAAGAGGAATTGCACTCACTCGTGAACCCCTCGACGTCGTCGGGAGGAAGGAGGAAGGGAAAACCGAGGCGTCGTCCCTAGGCGTCGTCGACTACGAAGGGAAGAAGGAGAAGCGCCTACGCCTGTGCCTGCGTTGTGGCTCCATTGTCGCCGCCTTTGAGTCGCCGGAGCTCCATGTCGTCGGGGAAGAAGGAAGAAGCTCGTCATGGCGGAGAGAGCAGAGCCAAGTGAAGAAAGGGCTTGGGCGAGTCTTAGGCAACCCGAGGAAGGAAGAACGAGTAAACAATTATATATTTAATTAAACTCGATTTTATTAATCGTTAATCTTAATGTTAAGTCAAATTAATTTAGAGTTTATAATTCTAACTTAGGGTTATAGATTTCAGTAAGGAATTTAAATTAGAATTAAGTAGTATAAAGTAAAATTTAGTTTAAGAATCATTTTAAGATCATTTCAAGAATTAATTTTAAAGAAAAATAAGAAAAGAGTATTAAATTTAGGAGAACCTATAAGGGAAATACATGTTATATTATAAAAGAAAAGTATGTATATTATCGTTAATTAGATTAGAATTATTTAAGGGGGGTATGATAATCAATTAATGCTATATATAAAGTCACTTTAATACTTAATATTTTATGTTATAGGAATTTCACTTAAGGAAGGAAGCATTAAAGGAAAGGAGGTTCAAGAGGCAAGTTAAAAGTGGGTAATTATGTTCTTACATTTATGGTAAAAAAATGTCTTTACTTTCCTGTGATGAAATGCATGTTTAGATGATTTTGACTTTTTCCTGCACTGCCAGCTGTGATAATTTTCCTGCTTTTATATAAATTGTGAATAGTTTACTGCTTCTTCATGTTGGATAATATCCTGAATGCTAGATCATATTGCCACAGATTCATTTTATAAAGCTCATTGATTTACTGCTAGTTATGAATTAATGTCCATAGTGATATGATTGTATGTTATGAATGTGTATGTTGAAGCTTGAGTTCACCCCCTTATGGTACTGGCTGGGGACGCAATGTACCTGTGCACATATATGATTCAAAAGGGCCAAGGAAATTGGCAAATGGTAAAGGTTATGGATACTCATCCTTTGGATGAGTATAGACGGTGACTCATGGACGGGTGATAAAAGTAAAAAGTTCATATGCTACTGTTAAATGTTTATGTATACCGACCCACATATGCTACTGCTAAATGTTTATGTATACCGACCCCCATATGCTACTGCTAAATGTTATGCATACTTACCTCACATATGATTGATTGTTTGAGTAGATTATTTTCTTTTATATACTTGTGTACCTGTGACAGCAGAAAACTGGCATGCATACTAGTTTCTTTTTCTTGTTTACTATAGTGTAATAGCATAATTGACCCACTGAATTATATTCATTTGTTAGTTGTTTAATCTTTTTCAGGTAATAATCCTAATTAAATGACTGATAGAAGGGAAAATCAGGTTTACCGCCGTAGAGGAACTGCAGGAGATAGGTATTTATGTCAGTAAATTATGTTGAGTTATGTTAAAGTGTATTTTTCCTGAATCTGTATTAGAACATTTATGTATGGACGATTTTAAATCATTGTGGATTGTAGTGGCTCTTTTATGATTGTATAGTTGGAGACTTTAAATTTATATTGGAATTGTTATAGAAATGTTTTCTTTTATCCGTCCGATCGCTCTGTTCCCGCCTTGGTATTCCAAGCTCCCGGGCGGTGGGAGAATAAATCCAAGCAATTTGAGGATGCTTGCAATTCCTAAGAAAAGGAGGCGATGTAGAGGGAGATGGAAGATTGGACTTGGAGATGCGAGATTTGGTGAGGGGAGATCTTTGATGATGGCAAGAGTTTAAGCATGGATGAGGAAGATGGATCTAAGTTGGCATGGAGGGGATTTAGGAAGGGCCACCAACAAAAGGCTTTTGATTTGTTGATTGAACGATAAATTGAAACAAGTCTTGATAGTAATGCAAGAAAAAAAATGAAAAGTGCAGTCCACACAATGAAGACAATGATGAATATTTAGATGCGATAGAAATTGCTTCAAAAAGGGCCAGATTGAACTCAAACAAGGACTCAAAGTTGAGTATGATGGACCTCCCACTAATTTGAAGAATAATCAGAACTATGAATTATAGCTGTAACTGAAAATGACTAAGTGAGAGACTTTAAATGTGTTTGGAAGGCTATTATGGGTTTGTTTAAACATTGGTGAGGATTAAATGCAAACAACAAGATGCAGTATTTTGAGTGTACAATGATAATCTAAATTACAAGTAATCACAATTGTACTTATAATGCATGCATACAAGTGGATAGAATGTGAGTATCAAAATTCTAAATAAAATATTTACGAATATTTCATAACAAACTTTATGCACAAACAATCAAATTAAGTAAAAAATTTAAGTCCTCTATATGTGTCACAAGGCAATGTTTTAACTCATACAATAATTTTGAAATAGTACGAGCATATCATGTAAATACACTGAAAATTGTGTAAATCCGTAATAGAAGTGCAACCAAGTTCATGCAAATGTATCATATAAGTACATTTGAAAATATACAAATGCATCATATAAACATCTTGAAAAGTGTGCAAGTGTATTATGGAAGTACATCATGCAGATGGATCAATTTTTGTGCAAGCCCATTATGTAAATGCATTGAAAAGTGTGTAAGCACATCATGTAAGTACATCAAAAGACATGCACATCATCAAAATTAAATACCCCATATGCTCAATAACACACTAAATGCTTGAACATAAGACTTAGAATTCAAATTTTCTTGCCTAAAAAATGTGCATCCTTAAAATGGCATTCAATACACATGCATGCTCTTAAAATGGCTGTCTTGCTTATAGAGTAGGATCAAAAGTCTTAATTTCAAGTCCAATCATTCATGTTTGAAAGGATGGAGACATCAAGACTTAATTACTTTAATGAACGTTAATAAATTCATAGCCATTGTGATTAAAGAAGGGATTCAAGCCACTATTAATGCAAGCAAATGGATTTATAATTAATGCTCAATTATGAATTACTCAAGATATTTTACTTTACATTTGCATGAAGCAAGCCCTTAAACTAAGAAAATTCATTCTTGAAATTCAAACTCTCGAGATTGTCTCAAGGAATATAGGCCATTATGGAACCTATGGGCTTTTCCATGACTATAATTTAATGGTACTATTTTATGACAAATCACCCAATCAGAGTGCATGTGTATTATATTGTAAGTGCATATTTTTTCCCATTTGAGGACCATCATAGCCACTATCTCCTTTGTCTTCATCTTCCTTTCAATTTGTAGGAGTTGCTGACCTCATAACCATCCTTATGTTTTTCCTAGGTACCCTCACTCAAGCATCTTTGTCTTCTTTTCTTCCCATCACAAGAACATCACCTACTTTTCATCATTGTTGAGCCATAGTCACTAATGAGATTGTTTTTCATATACTTTCTTTGCTTGTGTTGGTAAGAGAAGAACAATTCTTTAATTTCTAGAGTGATTTATATAAGATTAATTATAGTGTTATTTTCTAGTTATTAGATTAAGTTAGTTTAGATTTTTGTATAGATGCATTAAATCAAAACTTTGGCTAAATTATGTATTTTTATAAAAACTTAAATGATTTTTGAGATTAGCTTGATTTGGGTTTCATTTAACCTAGAATTTTTGTTTAGATTTCTAACATGTTACTCTTCTAGTGCTATTTTCAACATTAGTTTAATTGTTTTAATGTTTGCCTTTTAGTTATTAGAAGATAAATGTACTCTTCTTTGTGAGGTGCATTATTCTTGATTCTTTAGTAGATTATTTGAATATTTAGCAAATTGGTAGTCATGTTATATACATTTAGTCAAGTCTTCCATATTGAGTTTGCATTACATTTTTTGTAGAAGTGTTAATTTTTATTTTTGAAATGCTATATGATATGCATATTATCTTTATCATGTTAATTGTTAATGCATAAATTTGAATCTCTTGAGATGTTTATATGATGGAAGTAACTTATTTCTCAATATTTGAATCATATTATATTGATATGAAATAAATTTGTTGCTACTAAAAAGATTTGTTATAACACTTGCTTGGGAATTTTCTATAATGTGTATGTTTATATGCGATGAGTGTAAATATTGTTAATGAGCTTTTATTGATATGATTGGCTAACTTACAACTCCATGGAACTCTCTTAGTGATCACTATACTTCACTAAGTAGGTGAAATTTTTTTTTTACTTAGAATATCTTGATAGACTATATAAAAGTTATTCGATAAATGCTGATGATTATTTTTATATGCTTGAATATGCATGATGTAATTGCATAGGAATGCGTTAACATATATACACATTTATTATTGTTCTTTTCATTTCAAGGATTGTAAACACTACTATACTGAAAATCTTTGCAAAACAATTAATATTTTTAATAATTAATGCCATGTGGTATTATCCATATCTAATGCTATGATGACATAGGTTATAATATTACATTTTAAATCATGCTTCTTTTATTTTCATATTTATATGGCATGTGCCTTGCCATTTATGCTTTCATAAATAGAAGTTATGTATTGAATTTGCGTGACATTCATTTGTAGTTAACTTTTCTCTTGTTAGATCTTATAAATGATGGTCTATATTATAGAATCCTTTTATTGCATTTATTTTTGTGATTTGTTTTACGTGTTAATTATAATTCTTTGTTTAGACTTGTGTTATTTTGGGTTATTACAGATTTAGTTGATTCATTTTCTTTATATTAGTTGATACTTTTTTCTTTAGAAAGTTTGTTAAAGGCTCTATTGATGTGTTTATTTTGCATATATATGCTCTCTTACATATTTTTATATGGGCTTTTTTTTTTCTATTGAATAACCAGACTGTTTTACTTGATTTTGACTCTTGAGGCTTGTCTTGCAAGTTGAGATTAAATCTCTTTATCTTGTCAATGTTGTTGGATTGTACCACCTTTTAGATCTGAGGTGTGACATAGATTTTATGTCTTCAACTTTAAATAAGTGTTAGATCACATTTATGGCACAATCTCTTTTTACTTTAAAAGCCTAAACTATTCTATCCGTTCAACTTTTAGTGATTTCATCTTATTGACTTATACTGTTTTCATTGTTAATCGATTTAAATCTACCATGGAAAAAAATAGGAAGAGCTCGAATATTGTGACACTCTATTATACAATCTTGCATGTCCAATTTGTTACAAGCCGTTTATCAATAGAAGCGACCCACAATTGAGTGCAAGTGTTTGTGCTTAAGTGGAGTTCTTGTAAACTCTTTGGCGTTCTCTAATTTTTATACATCATGTTCTTATAATATAATTTTGCATGGTCTCAGATGCCACATTGTTTCGTTTATCTTACAGGGTCTCCACTGTTGGGTCTGGAGTTGAATGTAATATATGCAAGAAGCAATATCCCCACAATGAAACTTACTTTGATCTCACGATAGCGAGTGGATTGAAGGAATATTCAAACCATGCCGGACAGCGAAATATTCAGGTCATTTACACATTGCAGTAGTACCATTATAGTCATTATATATTTAGTGATATGAGAAAGCACCTTAAGCTTCCCTAATATAAGGTAGCATTTTAGCGTCCAGGTGATCTATCGAGACTTGTGGGCTTGAATGTTTTCATTCCGTGGACCTATAACTTGAATCTAGATAAATCCATTTCAATTTTATCATTCTCTTGTTATGTGCATAAGTTTTTATTTACTTTATTTTCTTCTCCCTCAAGCTTATATTATATGGAGCTGCAATAGATTTGAAGCCTTTGTTCTTGAAGACAAAAGAGGCTTTTATTGGAAAGTTTTTTTTTTTTACTTTGTTATTCTAATTAAACTAAATGCCATGCGGAAGACTACATCTTTAGTTGATGTTTTGACTAGACAACTCATTGCATTTCAGATACCTGTGTTATCCAAACGGTATTATGGAGCATATGCTTCAATGATGTTTATGTTTTGGATCTACTTTTATAGTTTGATATAATAAGCGGCAAACTGTCAGGTTGATGAACAGAACTGTTTAATTCAAAATGGTTATGTTTTTGGTCTCCTATGTTAATTAATCCGACAAAGTGGCATGCTCTTCACAATTGTGGTGATGTAGCGGATTTGACAGATTTAAACTTAATCCTGCCACATGGCAAAAATGACAACTTTAAATCCCACATAATCTTAAATCATGTGTCTTCTCCATTTTATCTTAAATCCTGGATTTAGTAAATCGATCCAACAGATTTATGAGATATAGGAAAATTGAAGTGCATGAAAGGGTTAGGGGAAAGACGTTAAAAATAACTTACCTTCCTTAATGCTCTTTGATTTTTCCTCTTTTCATTTAATTTAGGGGGATTTATGTACATAACACTCAAAATATTCTAATTTATATATCAAACACCCTAAACTTTATTACTCATCTAATACTTAAAATACAACCAAAATACCATGCCACTTGCCACTGTAAACCTGTTGTTTAGATTTGGTTGCGCATTTTGTTTCTCATATGACAGAACCTAAAGGTTTATATTTATTTTAGAGGATTTACATACATAACACTCAAAATATTCTAATTTACATATCTAACACCCTAAACTTTATATTTACTTTTCTTAACACTTAAAACATTCAAATACAACAAAAATACCATGCCACTTGTCACCGTAAGTTCATTGTTTAGATTTTTTTGCGCAACAGAAGCACCTAAAGGTTTTCTCTCTTTTCGGTTCACCCGCTCCCCACCCAATGAGCAACCTTCATCCTCTCTATTGCTTGGATCTATTGCCGGTATACAAATGACTAGGGAAAATAGATAAAACATTGTGAAAATTTTCTAATATATCTAATAGGAGATAGAAAGCTTTTTTAATCCATTCTGAAAACAAAAAAACCCTCTATCCCCTTTACCCATTAAGAAGAGTTCATTGCTTATGCTCACAACATTTCATTTATTGGAGTAATATGATCACCATTAACATCATCAACTCTTTTAATAGCAATATGGGAGACCGCGAAAAAGTTATTAGATCTAATGGTGGCAAAATTCACGAACAACTAATTCAAGGAACTTGCTTGTTCCCTTCAAAAATCTAATTCTTGCAACTACAGTTTATTCTTTTAGGCAGGGGTGGATCCAGAATTTTTTCTCAGAAGGGGAACAACAATATAAAAAATATTATACTTTTATATAAAATAGAAATTAAAATATCTCATATAACAAAATAAAAAATTAAGCTTCACAATAATCTAAATTTTTTTATTGTCACGATCCGGCCTGGGAGCTTGAAATACCAAGGCGGGAACAGATGGTCGGACAGATAAAAGAAAAACTTTTATTACACTTCTAATCTTAATTAAAATCTCCAATCATACAAGAGTCACTACAATCCACAAATGATTTAACAATTTGTCCATACATATATATCCTAACAAAGTTCATATGACATACAATTTAAACATAATTCAACATAACTGACATAATTACCTATCTCCTGAAGTTTCTCTACGACGATAAACATAACTCTCCCTTCTCTCCGTTATTTAGTTAGGATGGTTACCTGAAAAAAATTAAACAACTAGCAATTGAATAAAATTTAGTGGGTTAATTATGCTGTTACACTATAGTAAACAAGAAGGTAGAACTAGGATGCATGCAAATTTTTGTTATCACATGTACATAAAAAAAATTTGCTCAAACAATTAAACATATGGGGGGTAGGTATACATAAATATTTCATGTGAACTTTTACTTTTACATTTATCATCTTTCTTAGGAGTCACCGTCTAAACCTTTATCGAAATAAAATATTTACCAATACTCATCCAAAGGACAAGTAGCCATTACCATTTGCCAATTTCATTGACTCTTTTTTTATCATTTAGGTACATGGGTACATTCGTCCCGACAATATCATTAGGGGTGAATTCCACTTTCAACATACACATTCATAGCATCTATACATCTATGCATATTAATTCATAACTAACAGTAAATCAGTTAACTTTATAAAATAATGAAGTGATAATATGATCTAATATTCAGGTGATTATCCAACATGAAGATACAGGAAACTACATTACAGTTTATGAAGAAACAGGAAAATAAATCACAACTTGCAGTACAGAAAAAAAAGTCATAATCATATAAACTTGCATTTCATCACAAGAAATTAAAGATATTTTTACCATAAATGTAAGAACATAATTACCCACTTTAACTTGCAGTTTACTCTTGAATTTCCTTTCTTTTTCTTTCCTTAATTGAAATTTCTATAGAATGAAATATTAATTGGATCAATATTAGAAAGCAGTATTTTATTTTTTTATTTCTTTCTATGATACTTATGTATAGATTTTATTAATTGACGCTTCATATTATTCATTATTATTTTCTAAATCAAGTTAAATTAATAATTAATAATAATAATGATAATAATCATATTTAGTTAATTTATTTATTAAATTATGTATATTTATTAGGCTAAATATCAAGTTAATACTTAAGTCATATTTTGCATATAGCATGTAAAATTTAAATAATTAAGTTTAATTTATATTATACTTAAGGAAAGGTAAAATTTAGCTCTCAATCTATTAATACAATTAATCATACTTTTACTACATACATTTCATCATAAGTTTCAAATGTTTGCATTTCATTTATAGGTTCACCTAAATTTAATACTTTTATTTATTATTTTTCTTAAAATGATTCTTGAAATGATTTTAAAATGATATCTTAAACTTGGATTTAATTTATGCTACATATTCTAAATTAAATTATTTGTTGAAATCGATAAATCCTAAGTTAAACTTAAAATAACATTAAAATCAAAGCTAATAACATTAAAATCAAATTTCAATTAAACATATACTTATATAATTTATTTACTTACCTTGGTGCCCAAGTCACGCTCGTTGGCTTACTGCGCTCTCCTCTCTCTCCTCTCTCGATTGTTGGCACAGAGCCTCAGTCGATGTCGATATGGAGCCACTCCCTCTGGGGCAAACTCCTCTTCTTCTTCCTCGGTGACACGAAAGACTCCCTCGGGTGAAGTGTCTCACTCGACCAGGCCGCAGGTGAGTCTTCCCTTCTTCTCCCTTCCTCCCCTCCTCTCGTGTGTTTTGGGAATTCTATTTGGTTTCAAACTGAACTCCCATTTTGGGCTTTTCCAATCAGGCTAGTCAGCGGTTGTATTTTTATTTAATTTTTTTCAGTCATTACAATCTCTCCTCTTATAAAATTTAGTCCTCAAAATTAAATGACATTAATAGAAATGAACATACCTTTAATTAAACAATTGAGGATAAAATTCTCACATTTGATTTCTTAGCTCCTCGATCGATCCATATTTCCACGTACGGACAAATTGAATTTCTATTCACGAGATGCTTAATATCATAATCTATAATTCTTTCGCTCCTCCACAAATGTGAGATCCGGTTGAATATCAATAGGTCCACAATAATTTTGTTAATCGGTAATATATTTTCACTAAGAGAAATATGAAACATATTATGCACTCTTGCGTGAGAAGGTAAAGCCCGGTATAAGCCACTTTCCCAATTTTTTTCCAAGATTTCATATGGACCAATATAACGTGGGCTCAACTTTCCAACTTTACCAAATCGTTTTATACCTTTCATGGGGCTGACTTTAAGAAATACAAATTCTTCCACTTCAAACTCTACTAGTCGATGTTTAACATTATAATATCTCCTCTGCCTATCTTGAATAATTTTTAATCTATCACGAATCAATTGGATCTTTTCAGTGGCTTCATCTACTATATCTGCACCAATGATTCTTCTTTCACCTGTCTCTACCCAACAAAGCGGTGTTCTGCATTTTCTTTCATATAATGCTTCATAGAGAGCCATACCAATACTTGCTTGAAAACTATTATTGTAGACAAATTCAATCAAAAACAAATAAATTTCCCAATTTCCCTCAAAATCAAGGATACAAAGTCTAAGCAAATCTTCAAGTGTTTGAATTTTTCTTTTTGACTGGCTATCAGTTTGAGGATGGAATGCAGTACTGAAAGTAAGCTTCGTACCTAAAACTTCTTGAATTTTTCTCCACAGTCTAGATGTAAATCGGTCGATCGATACTATAGATTTTTCTGGCACACCATGTAACTTCACAATTTCATCAACATACTTCATTGCTGGCTTTTCAACAACATCAGATTGTTTGATAAGGATAAAGTGTGCAGATTTAGTCAACCTATCAACAATAACCCAAATAGCATTGCATCCTCTTCTAGATCTAGGTAAGTCAACCATAAAATCCATAACAATATTATCCCATTTTCACTTAGGTATTGGTAAGGCCTGTAAAAGTTCACTTTTAGATGTTATTTTAACCATCGACATGATTGACACTTATAGATAAATTCACTATACTTCTTTTCATTCCTGGCCACCAAAATATTTTCTTAAGATCTTAATACATTTTGCTACTGCATGCATGAATTGTATAATTAGAATGATGTGTTTTATGTAAAATGTCTTTCCTCAAATCTTCAACACGAATACAAACTCTGTCATGATACTTCAGTAATCCCTCTCCATCAATTTCAAAATCTTATGTATGACATACTTTTACCAAATTTAAAATTTTCTGAAAGTCATTATCTTGAGGTAAAACATCTCATACTCTATCTTTCAAATTTGATTGTATAGCCATTTGATTTAACAATGAAGCATGATCATCTGTAGATTTAATAATTGAAATTTTCAGTTTTTCTAAATCTTTAATCAACTCCTCCTGTTGAGAGATCCACCAATAAGCACTATTAGATATTTTTCTACTTAAAGCATCAACAACTACATTTGTCTTCCCCAAATGATATTGAATATCCAAATCATAATCTTTAATGAGTTCCAACCATCTCCTTTGCCTTAAATTTAGCTCCTTCTGAGTAAAGATATATTTTAAGCTTTGATGATCAGTGAAAACTTCACACTTTACTCCATATAAATAATGTCTCCAAATTTTTAATGCAAATATCACTACTGCTAGCTCTAGATCATGGGTTGAATAATTCTTTTCATGATTTTTCAATTGTCTTGAAGCATAAGCAATCACTCTTCCATTCTGCATAAGTACACATCCCAAGCCTCTTAATGATGCATCACTATAACTTTGAAATCCTTTTGTCCCTGATGGAATAGTTAATACTGGTACAGTCATTAAACAATTCTTCAATTTTTGAAAAGTCTCTTCACACTGATCTGACCATTCAAACTTGACTGCTTTCTGAGTTAGCCTCGATAGTGGCATGACAATCTGTGAAAATCCTTCAACGAATCTCCTGTAATATCCTGCCAACCCTAAGAAACTTCTGACTTCTGTGACAGTGGTTGGTTTGGGCCATTCAACTATTGCTCTGATTTTACTCTGATCCACTGAAACCCCTTCACTACTAATCATGTGCCCCAAGAATATGATACTATTTAACTAAAATTCACACTTTGAAAATTTTGCATACAATTCATTTCCTTTTAGAGCTTGCAAAATAATATGAAGATTGTTTTCATGAGCTACTTCATCTCTAGAATAAACTAGAATGTCATCTATGAATACAATCACAAATGAATCTAAAAAGGGTTTAAGGTTTTATTCATGAGATCCATAAATACAGTTGGAGCATTTGTTAAGCCAAAAGGCATCACCACACACTCATAGTGCCCATACCTTGTACTGAATGCAGTCTTTGGTATATGTTCGTCTTTGATTCTCAACTGATGATAACCTGATCTTAAATCAAATTTTGAAAATATTGAAGCTCCTTCTAGTTGATCAAAAAGATTATCAATTCTTGACAAAGGATATTTATTTTTCAATGTGAGTTTGTTAAGCTCTCTATAATCGATGCATAGCCTTAAGTTCCCATCTTTCTTCTTCACAAATAATACAGGAGCTCCCCAAGGAGATGTGCTAGGCCTGATAAATTCCTTCTCTAACAATTCTTGCCTTTGATTTTGCAACTCTTGTAATTCTTTGATCTCCATTCTATATGGTACTTTTGCTATAGGGTTTTCACCTTGAATTAAATCAATAGAGAAATCTATCTCTCTGACTGGAGGTAAACCTGGTTACTCATCCATAAAGACTTCTGGATACTCCTTTACTACTGGTATATCCTCTAACTTTTTTACCTCTTTAGTAACATCGGTGACTTGAGCAAGAAAACTTCCATAGCGTTTTGCTAGCATCTTTTGAACTTTTAAGCAAGACACCATCATAGCTAATACTTCGTTATGCCCCACAAATTTGAATTCTTCTTCTCCAGGAATATAAAATTTGACTATCTTTTTATAACAATCTATAGTAGCATAATGTTTAAATAGCCAATCCATTCCTAAAATCACATCAAATTCATATATGAGCAGTGCTATTAAATCTGCATCCAAGCCTCTTTCACAGATATTCAGGTTCACACTGCAAATATTTCTAGCATTTATTTGAGACCCATTTGGTATTGCTACTGAAAGTACTACAGACATTTTCATTACTTGCAATCTCAAATTTTTCACACATTTCTCATATATAAATGAATGTGATGCTCCAGTATCAAATAAAACTCTAACTGATTTACTTTCAATAAAGATGATACCTATAAATGAGTAGACATATAAAACAAATATCTAGCACAATATAAAATAATACTAATTTTAAATAAGAAAGACATACATGTAATAACATCAGGAAATTCTTTTGCTTCTTATTGCGTGAGTGCAAAAACTCGAGGCTATGTGTTCTGTCGGTTCTGAGTTTGAGATGGAACTGATGTAGTCGATTCAGTCATCTTTTGTCTATCAACAGTCCTCTAGGGAGGTTGAATACTTGTCCTAGCATCCATTGAAGATTTCTGACTCAAGATATGACAAGATTTTGCCATATTTCCTAGCTGATGGCACTAATAGCAAGTGTTTGCGCCTGAAAGGCACTCTCCTTTATGTGCTCTTACATATTTTGGGCATGTGATTATCTGCTATTGCTGGCATTGGTATATGACTTAAGCTTTTCTAGTTTGATTTTTTAGTTTGAACATTCTGCCCAAATTTCGGCCTATCATCATTCCTCCTCTTTTGAATATCCCTCCTCCTCTGAGTAACTTGCACATTCAGTTCTATCCTTCTAGCCCTCTCCATCGATGCATAATCATCGAGGAATCAAGGGTTGTCTGACTACATCCTTCAGTCCAGATAGAAACTTGTGGCATTTTTCTTCTGCATTTGGTATCAATTGAGGTACATACCTTGAAAATATTGTAAACTCAGCTTCATATTGCATTATAGAACGATCTCCCTATACTAATCTGATGAATTTGTCCTACATTTGTCTCCTAGCTGAGAGGGGTACAAACTAATCTATAAAAGTCTTCACAAAGTCCTCCCATAAAATAAGATTGCAAGGCTTTCCTTTAAACTTCTCTTGCAACTGCCCTTGCCACTATCTCTCAGCTTCGCCCTCAAAAGCAAAAGAAGCCAAAGCAACTCTTCTTTTTGGAGGGCATGACATACTTTCTAGAATTTTTTCTATCCGCATCAACCAATTTTAGATTCTACACCACTTCCTAGCTTGTGTATCTTTGATTTCTTAACATTTGAGTCATTGTTTCCATCATTTGAGTCATTGCTTCCATCATTTGAGTAAATACATCTATCGCTAGTGAAGGTGATTGCACCAAATTCTAGTGCTCAGTGGTTTGTGCCCCTATTTTCACCCATAGCATCTTCCTGAATTGATTCCATATGCCTGAGAAGCACAAATTAATTATAACCGTTACGCATCAATCATTATAATCATATGCAAATTTCTTCATAAAATTTATTCTCTTCCTAATGGCTCTTTGATTATGATCATACTTATGTCCCTAATATAAAATCTAGCTCTGATACCACTCTTGTCATGACTGGGTCAGGAATTAGTGAGAATAAGCGGTGACGGATAAAATAAAAACATAACACTTGAATCAAAATCTCCAATCATACAAGAGCTACTACAATCCACAAATGATTTAACTCTTGTATGATTAGAGATTTTAAAGATTAGTGTTTAGTATCCGTCCGGCCGTCGCATTGGTATTCCAAGCTCTCGGCCTTTTTATTATGCATCATCTATAATTTCTCCCTCCAAGTTGTGAATAATATTTCATTAAAAATATTTCTAAATATTCTAATATTCAAGGGACACCTTATATAAAGTATATAATTAATGATTAAATATTCATCAAAGATATAACAAAAATTAAGGCAAAGTAAATCTCGATAACAAAGTTAATGATGATACTATTCTCGATGTAATATTAAAATTTTAAAGCTAATGAAATTGTAACTTGATCCACATAAGTTAATGTAAACTTTAAGTTCCACTAAGAACTTTCTCAAGTATAATATTTTTTTTCAAAACATAAATAAATAGAAAACATATATTATAATTTTTCTAAATATAATTTCCATCTACAAGCAACCAACCGCCATACATGAACTTTTTTAAATATAACATTTTCAATTTCATATATAAAATAAAAATAAAATCATTACTTAAATGAACACATATGCAGCACTGATATAACTATTTAGTAAAAAAAAACTTCTTTCAAAGTAAGTTAGTGAACTAAGTAAATTTAATAATGAATTAAAAAAATTAAATGGTTGAAATTAATAAAATGAATTTAGAGACTAATGTGTAATCTCAAAATTTATAAGAAATATTTATAGGAGATGTTGAATTATAAAATAAAGTTAGATTTTTTCATTAGAATGTTTTAAATAATTTTACTTGTCATGGCTTTTAATTATGATTGATTAAAATAACAAAGTTGCTTTAATCATTTAACACACTAAATCATCTACATGGTTAAATCATTTGAATCCTAAAGCGTGCTGCTTTCGCATGGTTAAATCCGGATTTACAAAGTCTTAATTCCTAACAATAAAGCAGCTTTCACGTGATTAACTCCGGATTTACTAATTCCTGTTGATAGGCGGATTTACAGAAATTTAGACAAAACAGAAATGTGCGAAGGAGGGTGGGAGAAAAGATGAGGGGTACTTTGTGAGTCTCTTCAATTTTTTATGTAGCCATGGAGCAACCACAAAGCAGAAGGGTCGAAATAGTAGTAAAAAATAAGGATGGAACAAGAAGTATGCATAAACGATGATCCTAATTTTTTTATTATGGTGGCTGGGGGCATGTATGCTACTTGTATCCACCAGATTCTAGGCCAAGTAGCGAAAATCCATCATATCTTTTTTCAGCTTTTATGCAATAAAACAAGAGATTTAAGAGGAAATAATAGATATGATTTTTTCTCTATTAATGCTTCTCTCTTTCATCATTTTTTCTTTTGTTGTATTCACCTGTGGCTGAAAAATCGAGTTCACAAAGACAAATCTCACCAAACAAATAACAATGATGCTCGTTACTCACAGTTACAAACCTTTTACATGTATTGATCAGAACATATATTAAACTGTAATATTTTTTACTAAAGTAATAAGTAATACGTACAAATGCATCATATTTTCAAATAGTTTGCACTAGGTAATTAAAGCAAACCATATTCAAACAACAAAACAATTCATTCAAATATTCTCATATAAATTTAAATATTTCTTTCCTCAAAACATCTCATCCAAACCGCATTGATCTATTGAAGTATTATATATTAATCGCTTGAACCGCAATTCTATATTTACAAATAGAATTGCGCTTTGTATTGAACATCATGAACCTTTGTCTTTTGCTAAGCAAGTAGAGTTTCTGGATTATTTAAGGTTATATTTAACGGAGGTGTTTCCCAAGCTGAGGGGGGTAGGTTGTCTGGAGGACGATAGGGTGGTGCAGAAGGATCTGTCAGGGCTATGGATGTAGATCTTGATGGGAAGATGAATGAAGCAGTGAAGATTTGTTTCGATGTGTTTAGGAGGTATTCGAGGTATATGAATTTCTCACTACTAATTGTGAGAGGGAAATTCAGCTTGAGTGCCCACACAGATGAAGTTAGACAACAAGCTTACAGCAGCAACTAACATGGTATTTTTGTTATATTTAAAAAATTTAGGTGTTAGATAAATAAATAATGTTTAAGATGTTAGATTTATAATTTAAGATGTTTTGAGTGTTATGTGTGTAAATCAATGTTTAATTTTCTTAGAACAAACAATATTTATTAGGGAATTTACATAGATACCACATAATTATGTAAGTCTTTGCTTATTTTCACATTAAAAATTTGTATGTTTCATGTAACAAATTTAATGTTTGTTTTGATCATATTATCCTTGGCTTATTTTACACAACAACAACAACAACAACAACAAGCCTTAATCCCACTAGGTGGGGTCAGCTACATGAATCCTTCGTCTCCATTGTGTCCTATTATGTGTCAAATTCTCATTTAATTCAAGTATACTAAGATCATTTTTTATACATCTTAACCAAGTCTTTTTAGGTCTACCTCTACCTTTCTTAACATAAGGCAAATCTAATGCATCTACTCTCCTAATCGGGTCATCGGACGGCCAACGCTTTATGTGGCCAAATCATCTAAGGTGACTCTCTCTAATCTTATTTGCCACTAGAGCTACTCCAACTTTTTCCCGAACATACTCATTTTGCATTCTATCTCTAAGAGTAAAGCCACTCATCCACCTGAGCATCCTCATCTCTGTAACACTTAACTTAGTCTTATGCTTCTCTTTTATTGGCCAACATTCTGCACCATAAGTCATTGTAGGTCTTACCACCATCTTATAAAATTTTTCCTTAAGTTTAAGTGGAACTTTTCTATCATATAATAGGCCAGATGCATTCCTCCACTTCAACCATCCAACTTGAATTCTACTAATAACATCTCTATACCATAAGACTGAGAGACCTCAAATCCTAATAACAGCACTTACAGAGGAAGAAAACTGTAAAGAAAAGCTATACCACCAAAGCCCAAAAACATATAGACCACAAGAATTCAAAACTGCAAAAGAGATTGGACTCGGATCAACCAAAAGATTAGAATCATGAAAGATTGCTTATCGATAATTAGAGCCGAAAAATGAGGGTCCCTGCGGTTTCCTTGCGGTGCTTAATAAGAAAAAGGAGCTTGATCGAAAAAAGCGGCAGGGTTCTTTGTGAAGGCTCTAAGAACCCTCCAAAAGGAAAGCAATCGATCATCATCGTCCCTTTCACCTCAAAGAAACCCACAGAATTCACGAGGCACGGAGGGGAGGAGGGGAGGGAGGATCTAAGGTGGTTCATATGACTCCACTTGTCAGTTTTAACATCTTGAGCCATGAATCTTTACACTTCCACCTTTTGAGTTTAGGCCACTCTCTCCAGATCAAATCAGAGAGAGAAAAGGGGATGGAGATTTGAGAGAAGAGCCGATTGTTTCTTTCTCTCCAGGAGTATATAGAAGCTGCAATAATAAAAAAGTTTAAGTTTTTCTTCCATTTATGTTGCATCATCCGAGCTCGAGTTTGCTTGAGTGTGGATTGCATTAGAAAAATTGACCTTTTGGGAGAAGTGTTCTTATCAATTTCATAGAATAAGGGCATTCAAAAAATAAATGAGCATGTGCTTCCAAGCGTGAGTGATAGAAAACACAGAAATAGTGGTCCCAAGGCCCCTCTTAGCTAAGTTATCGAGTTTTAAGCCCATTGAGGTAAAGCCATCCAAGCAGTGCAAAGTTAATGGTATACCCTTAAACCAAATTCCATTGCTCCAGTAAAGTAGGATGGGATTCATACCGCATCCTTGAAATTTAAATTGGTAGGATTCTTGAGATTGTTCCACATGATATGATCACTACCCCCATGTAATTTGAAAGTATCTGGTTTAAACATAGTGGAAAAGCAGTCGAGAAGCCTGCAGGAGGGGTCCATAATCCATTTGTAATAATGGAGCTAAGGGAGGCATTATCGGGATGTCTAAGGATTTTGAAACAATTTGAGCCCATGATGCTGTAAAGAGAGATGCCACCGCACCACAGATCATGATAAAGTGAGAAATCTGAACCATTTCCAATATGATAAGTCAAATGATGTTTAAATTTGGTAGTTGTTTCCTTGATCTCTTTCCATAAAGGAGAACATCTATATTGATTGGAGTTCCAAATAGAAATGTATTTAGACTTTACACCATTTGGCAAACAAAGATTCACCAACACATACCTTCTATACCTTAATCTTATTCATCGATTAAGAGATGAAGCGTAAATAAGTCCAATGCCTCCTTATTTTTTGGGAGAGTAGTACGAGAAAAGCAAATGTAACTTCTTCTTTGCTTCCCGGGTGGTAGAAGAAGTTGGCGTAAATGAACAAATCGTTTGATAATACCACTTGGAACCATAGATCGAAACCAATATGAGAGGTAGCTGTTGACAGAGGACCTAATCAATTGTAGCCTGCCCCCTAAAGATAGAAATCTGCTTTTCCATCCAGCTAGCCACTTATGTAGTTTGTCAAATAAGGGATTAAAATTGGCCATCTTAATACAGCCACAGCTCAAAGGTAAGCCGAGGTATTTGATGGGAAATGTACCCATAATAATGTTCAGGATATTGCTTAATTGATAACCTTCTGCGGTTTTTAGAGAAGTATATAGAGATTTGGAGATATTAATTTCAGGTCTAGATAAGATTCAATGCATGTAGATTGACCTTGAGGGAGTTAATGGTAGAGAAAGAGGCTTCTCCCATGGCCAGAAAGCCATCAGCAAAGCAAGTGGGAGATCTTACAGCCACCTGAGGAGAAAGGGTTATATAGCCCAAGATCAACATCTCTATTTATAAGACAGGATAATGTGTCCATAGCAATAGTGAATAGGAAAGGTGATAAGGGATATCCTTGTCTTAATCCATTTGTAGAGGGAAAGAAACCTTTTATGCTTCCATTTAGAACTATAGAAAAGGGAATATCCATTATACAGGCTTCAATCCATTTGACAAACTTCTTAGGAAAGCCTTTATATCTGAGTCTATGAATAATAGAAGCCCTGTTAACTTTATCAAAAGCCTCTTTCAAATCGAATTTGGCTAAAAAAGATTGATTATTGTTGGAAGAGAAATCATTACATATTTCATAAGCCATAGTGATATTATCAGATATATCCCTACCTTTTATGAAAGCCGATTGAGCATGATCAATCACCATAGGGAGGAATTTCTTAAATCTGCTAGCTAGAACCTTGGCTATGACCTTATAGAAAGTGTTGCAAAGGAAAATTGGCCGGAAATCAACAATCTTAGAAGAATGCTTGACTTTAGGTATAAGGGTGATGAGGGTGTGTTTAAAGCATTTGGGGAGCTTGAAAGAATTGAAGAAGAAGTGAGCACCTTAAGAAAGGCTTTTCCAGTTTGATCCCAAGTTGCTATGTAGAATTTTGAATTGAAACCATCCGCCACCTTGTTTTCACATATGCTTTTAAGTGCCAACATTATTTCTGATCGTGATGTTCTCCTCAAGTTCACCTTGAGCAAGAGAGAGGCATGTCCCCAAGGAGAAATTGCATGGGGAGATTTAGAGAACCATAGTTAAATAAATCAAGAAAAGTACTTACAAAGTTTAGCAATTGAGTTCGTTAGTGATACCTCTTCATCGGTGTAATTACCTAATGAAATTTGCATTTTTCCTTTCTTTGATCGATTGATATAGATATTTAAGATCCATCGCATGAACAAGCCAATGTGCCTTAGCCCTTTGCTTTATCCAAATGCTTTCCTTTATATTGAGTTTTGTGTATCTAGCTTTGATTTCCTTGGCATCAAAGAGTAAGAATGGTTTGTTGGGATCAGCATCCAGCTTGCTCAAAATTTCAGCTTGCTCTGACTAAACAATCAATATTTGTTGCTCAAGAGGAGCAATCTCCCTACTCCTAGCTTTTAAGGCTTTCTTAACACTACTCAGTTTTTTTGGAAAGAATGTAAAGTGGATCACCATGAAAGAAGTTACCCCAAGCCAATGTGACAGCATCCATAAAACCATTCTCGGCTATCCAATGATTCTTGAAAAGAAATCGATGAACAGTGGGGGAGACAGAATGCAGAAAGGTAACTAGAGGGGAATGGTCAGAAGAAAGAGGAGGAGGAACTTTATAGTAGGAAGATGGAAAGGTATCCAGCCAGCTTGTGTTACACAGGACCCTATCCAATTTAGTGAAGATAGGTCTATCAATGCTGATTAGACCGTAAAGAAGAGACTGTCAGGTAGTTCAATAAGCTCCCGTGACACGCCCTTGAAATCAAGGGAGCTGTTAAGAGGAGTTAGATTACCACCCGATTTTTCCTTACAAGAGAGAGTGCAGTTAAAATCCCCATCAATCCAAGGATCCTTGCACAACCGAAGAAGTTTGATCATTCCACAAGGTGCAAGCTTGGCATCATTCTCTGCATATATGTAGGTAAGAAGGAAAGAGTGATATCCCGTGATAGAGACATACCCGTGTATAAGTTGCTTATTTATAGTAATAGGATTAAAAGCCAACCGATCGGCACACCACTTAATCCAAATTCTCCCACCAGAAGCATACCCGAAATTGGAAACACTATCTTCTGAAGGGAACAAATTGAAGTTGTGCAGGTTTGTGGAAGATGTAGAGGGTTGAGATTGTATTTTGGTCTCAATCAACGTAAGATCGAGGTGGAAGTCTTTGATGATCCTTAAGCAATCCAGGAGCCGGCTGCAGACCATGGACGTTCCAACAACCCAAGGTTGGATAAATCATTGAGAAGAGGAAGGAGAGGGCTTCGCCTCTTCTTCTTGTTACCCTTATGAGTAGTATTAGAGATGTTTGATGCTGCTTTAGAGTAGTCCCCATCCTAATTTTTCCCTGGAGTTCTAGGGAACTTATCATTAGCCGCAGAGGGGTTTTATTTATTTGGAGATACCCGATCGTAAGGACCCCAACAACTGGATGATCCCTTATAGAGGCCTTGGTCGAGCAATTTGTTCCTGGTATGGGATCGCCTCCTCCTCCACAAGCTCTTCTAGAGAAGGAGAGAGGATAGGTGAATGGTTTAGGCCATTGATGGTATTGTTACCAGGGAGAGATTGTGGATTCTTCCATAGTATCTTCTGGCTAGGATTTTCGGGGAAGGTTTGTGGTGGATGGATATTGAGAAGAAGGACTCTCTATAGGCATGGATGTGTGAGTAGGTATCCGGCTGCGTAATCCCCTATTTGTTACACCTGGCTCACACCCCGGTGGATTGGTTGGAGGCTTAGGATTCAGAGGGCAAGAATGGTTGTCGTGGGAGAAGGTGTTGCACTTGGAGCAAGCCGATGGCTTCCAATCATATATGATACTTTGAGTGAACTTCTTACTATTGAGGTTGATAGGAATAGACTCAGGGAGCTGGGATGCGATAGAGATCTGTACACAAATCCTTGCAAAAGTGACTCGCTTTAGTGGCGTGAGGTTATCAATCATGAGGGGATGCCAAAACGACCTTGGAAAAGTCGGATTCGTTCCAGCAACAAAGCGGGAAATTTGGCAGCTTGATCCAAATAGGAAATTCAGAGATGGTTTCTTTGGTTGGATGAAAATCCCACGACCACTGCTAAAAGACAAACGGGCGACCATTTAGGAAGCATGGCCCATTGTCCCAAACCAAATTGTAGTCTTCTTGACAGGTAAACTTAAAGAGGAAGTAATCCCCTTCAAGAGTGAGAAGATCTAGGTTACCCTTGAAATTCCACCTCTTCCGATGGTACGGGAGGGAGCCATAGTAAGGCCTTTTCTCTGTAGCGTGCCCAATTAGAGACAGCTGCCATTCTCTCTGCCCTTCAGAGAGTTCCTCTTCAGAGAATGCTACTTCTAGGTCATCAGATGGTATGAAGGATAGTGGGAGAGCTTGGCTCTTCTCATTCTGGGCTAGTAGAAGTTCTTTCCAAAGGCTGGGTCCCTGATTAGAGAGACCAGTGGGGGGAATCTTCGGAGAGGAACCAGAGAGGGGAGGAAAAGAGGTGTGGTCCGTCTCCATATCGTCGGGGAGGACCTAACCTCAAGAGCTGAGGTTAAGAAGAAGCAGCTAAAAGGACCAACCGAAGAGAGATTGAGGAGGCGGCTGGAGGAGAAGGGGGAGGAAGGAGGAGACCCCGACGCGAACCTTCTCCTATGTGCTGTTGCTTCTGCAGCTGTCAAACCGCAGAATCTTAATATCTTCTTCCCATTGCGCTGACAAACCTTTTATGGATTCTTTAATGAGGTGAGTCGATTTTGGAATCCGTGAAGGTTGTCTTTTTGTTTAATTTTGGAATTCATCGATGTTGATGATGCGCATATAATAGCTGGAATACGGTGAATGACGGTGATAGCTTCACGAAGATTGATGTTATGGGTTGATTATTTAGGGAGGCTCTATAGTTAGGGCTCCTTGTTTTTAATGCTATGCTCTGGTGAAGGTAGTGTGGAGACTATTCAATGTTGGATGTTAAGGAGGCCTGTGATGGGAGCCCCGCCCGTAAAGCTTTTGTGGCATTTAAAGGAATTGAGAGGTTGGAGGTGAATTTGTTAAGCTTTAATGCCACTAGGTAGAGATCCCGCATCACGTAATTGGATTAAAGTTCTATTTTGGAAGTGCTACAATTGTCATGCAAACATTTCCTTGAAGTATCGATCCAATGTTGATTGGTTCATGATGAAATGGGTTGGATGCATACACAATTCAGCCATGCTTCATAGTGATGAGGATGAATGTAGATAAAATGGCCTGGCGAACAATTGTAAATTTAGAGGAGTGAGAAGAATGAACCGTAAACAAAAAAGAGGAGACTTTATTTTATCGATTGAATGAATGATGCCCTAATATTCCTTAAGGGAAAGTATTTATAGAATTACAGGCACTCCTCGAGGCTCTTTAACTACTTTTTAAACACCCATACAATTCAAACTATCTATTCCAATTATTAACTACTAACCCATATAACTTATTTACAAACTATCGTTCCCACCCTTCAAAACCAACCTTGCCCTAAAGGTTGAGGCAATATTGTGTGCGGTGGTCATGAAATTATTGTTAGCTGAAGTGGTTGAATGATTTGGATGACAGCATATGTGAATGATGGATTTGGCTTTGGGTGGGGCATCGGAGGAGGATTTGAGGCATTAGAAAGGGAGAAGAAATAATGAACAATGAAAGAAGGCTTGGAGAATAAATCCAAGCAATTTGAGGATGCTTGCAATTCCTAAGAAAAGGAGGCTGATGTAGAGGGTTGGGAGATGGAAGATTGGACTTGGAGCGAGATTTGGTGAGGGGAGATCTTTGATGATGGCAAGAGTTTGAGCATGGATGAGGAAGATGGATCTAAGTTGGCATGGAGGGGATTTAGGAAGGGCTACCAACAAAAGGCTTTTGATTTGTTGATTGAAAGATAAATTGAAACAAGTCTTGATAGTAATGCAAGAAAAAAAAATGAAAAGTGCAGTCCACACAATGAAGACAATAATGAATATTTAGATGCGATAGAAATTGCTTCAAAAAGGGCCAGATTGAACTTAAACAAGGACTCAAAGTTGAATATGATGGACCTCCCACTAATTTGAAGAATAATCAGAACTATGAATTATAGCTGTAACTGAAAATGACTAAGTGAGAGACTTTATTTAAATGTGCTGGAAGGCTATTATGGGTTTGTTTAAACATTGGTGAGGATTAAATGCAAACAACAAGATGCAGTATTTTGAGTGTACAATGATAATCTAAATTACAAGTAATCACAATTGTACTTATAATGCATGCATACAAGTGGATAGAATGTGAGTATCAAAATTCTAAATAAAATATTTACTGAATATTTCATAACAAACTTTATGCACAAACAATCAAATTAAGTAAAAAATTTAAGTCCTCTATATGTGTCACAAGGCAATGTTTTAACTCATACAATAATTTTGAAATAGTAATGAGCATATCATGTAAATACACGAAAATTGTGTAACCAATAGAAGTGCAACCAAGTTCATGCAAATGTATCATATAAGTACATTTGAAAATATACAAATGCATCATATAAACATCTTGAAAAGTGTGCAAGTGTATTATGGAAGTACATCATGCAGATGGATCAATTTTTGTGCAAGCCCATTATGTAAATGCATTGAAAAGTGTGTAAGCACATCATGTAAGTACATCAAAAGACATGCACATCATCAAAATTAAATACCCCATATGCTCTGGCTAACACACTAAATGCTTGAACATAAGACTTAGAATTCAAATTTTCTTGCCTAAAAAAATGTGCATCCTTAAAATGGCATTCAATACACATGCATGCTCTTAAAATGGCTGTCTTGCTTATAGAGTAGGATCAAAAGTCTTAATTTCAAGTCCAATCATTCATGTTTGAAAGGATGGAGACATCAAGACTTAATTACTTTAATGAACACGTTAGCAATAAATTCATAGCCATTGTGATTAAAGAAGGGATTCAAGCCACTATTAATGCAAGCAAATGGATTTATAATTAATGCTCAATTATGAATTACTCAAGATATTTTACTTTACATTTGCATGAAGCAAGCCCTTAAACTAAGAAAATTCATTCTTGAAATTCAAACTCTCGAGATTGTCTCAAGGAATATAGGCCATTATGGAACCTATGGGCTTTTCCATGACTATAATTTAATGGTACTATTTTATGACAAATCACCCAATCAGAGAGTGCATGTGTATTATATTGTAAGTGTCGCATATTTTTTTCCCATTTGAGGACCATCATAGCCACTATCTCCTTTGTCTTCATCTTCCTTTCAATTTGTAGGAGTTGCTTATGACCTCATCCCTCAGCAACCATCCTTATTGTTTTTCCTAGGTACCCTCACTCAAGCATCTTTGTCTTCTTTTTCTTCCCATCACAAGAACATCACCTACTTTTCATCATTGTTGAGCCATAGTCACTAATGAGATTGTTTTTCATATACTTTCTTTGCTTGTGTTGGTAAGAGAAGAACAATTCTTTAATTTCTAGAGAGTGATTTATATAAGATTAATTATAGTGTTATTTTCTAGTTATTAGATTAAGTTAGTTTAGATTTTTGTATAGATGCATTAAATCAAAACTTTGGCTAAATTATGTATTTTTATAAAAACTTAAATGATTTTTGAGATTAGCTTGATTTGGGTTTCATTTAACCTAGAATTTTGTTTAGGATTTCTAACATGTTACTCTTCTAGTGCTATTTTATGGGTCAACATTAGTTTAATTGTTTTAATGTTTGCCTTTTAGTTATTAGAAGATAAATGTACTCTTCTTTGTGAGGTGCATTATTCTTGATTCTTTAGTAGATTATTTGAATATTTAGCAAATTGGTAGTCATGTTATATACATTTAGTCAAGTCTTCCATATTGAGTTTGCATTACATTTTCGTAGAAGTGTTAATTTTTATTTTTGAAATGCTATATGATATGCATATTATCTTTATCATGTTAATTGATGCATAAATTTGAATCTCTTGAGATGTTTTATATGATGGCGTAACTTATTTCTCAATATTTGAATCATATTATATTGATATGAAATAAATTTGTTCATATTGCTACTAAAAGATTTGTTATAACACTTGCTTGGGAATTTTCTATAATGTGTATGTTTATATGCGATGAGTGTAAATATTGTTAATGAGCTTTTATTGATATGATTGGCTAACTTACAACTCCATGGAACTCTCTTAGTGATCACTATACTTCACTAAGTAGGTGAAATTTTTTTTATTGCTTAGAATATCTTGATAGACAAACTATATAAAAGTTATTCTGATAAATGCTGATGAGTCAATTATTTTTATATGCTTGAATATGCATGATGTAATTGCATAGGAATGCGTTAACATATATACACATTTATTATTGTTCTTTTCATTTCAAGGATTGTAAACACTACTATACTGAAAATCTTTGCAAAACAATTAATATTTTTAATAATTAATGCCATGTGGTATTATCCATATCTAATGCTATGATGACATAGGTTATAATATTACATTTTAAATCATGCTTCTTTTATTTTCATATTTATATGGCATGTGCCTTGCCATTTATGCTTTCATAAATAGAAGTTATGTATTGAATTTGCGTGACATTCATTTGTAGTTAACTTTTCTCTTGTTAGATCTTATAAATGATGGTCTATATTATAGGAGCAAATCCTTTTATTGCATTTATTTTTGTGATTTGTTTTACGTGTTAATTATAATTCTTTGTTTAGACTTGTGTTATTTTGGGTTATTACAGATTTAGTTGATTCATTTTCTTTATATTAGTTGATACTTCAGTTTTTTCTTTCTGAAAGTTTGTTAAAGGCTCTATTGATGTGTTTATTTTGCATATATATGCTCTCTTACATATTTTTATATGGGCTTTTTTTTTCTATTGAATAACCAGACTGTTTTACTTGATTTTGACTCTTGAGGCTTGTCTTGCAAGTTGAGATTAAATCTCTTTATCTTGTCAATGTTGTTGGATTGTACCACCTTTTAGATCTGAGGTGTGACATAGATTTTATGTCTTCAACTTTAAATAAGTGTTAGATCACATTTATGGCACAATCTTTTTACTTTAAAAGCCTAAACTATTCTATCCGCTCAACTTTTAGTGATTTCATCTTATTGACTTATACAACCGTTTTCATTGTTAATCTGATTTCAGAAATCTACCATGGAAAAAAATAGGAAGAGCTCTGAATATTGTGACACTCTATTATACAATCTTGCATGTCCAATTTGTTACAAGCCGTTTATCAATAGAAGCGACCCACAATTGACTTTGCAAGTGATCAAGTTTGTGCTTAAGTGGAGTTACTGTAAACTCTTTGGCGTTCTCTAATTTTTATACATCATGTTCTTATAATATAATTTTGCATGGTCTCAGATGCCACATTGTTTCGTTTATCTTACAGGGTCTCCACTGTTGGGTCTGGAGTTGAATGTAATATATGCAAGAAGCAATATCCCCACAATGAAACTTACTTTGATCTCAATGATAGTGGATTGAAGGAATATTCAAACCATGCCAAAGAATGTAAATATTCGTGTCATTTACACATTGGGTAGTACCATTATAGTCATTATATATTTAGTGATATGAGAAAGCACCTTAAGCTTCCCTAATATAAGGTAGCATTTTAGCCCGTGTGATCTATCGAGACTTGTGGGCTTGAATGTTTTCATTCCGTGGACCTATAACTTGAATCTAGATAAATCCATTTCAATTTTATCATTCTCTTGTTATGTGCATAAGTTTTTATTTACTTTATTTTCTTCTCCCTCAAGCTTATATTATATAGAGCTGCAATAGATTTGAAGCCTTTGTTCTTGAAGACAAAAAGAGGCTTTTATTGGAAAGTTTTTTTTTTACTTTGTTATTCTAATTAAACTAAATGCCATGCGGAAGACTACATCTTTAGTTGATGTTTTGACTAGACAACTCATTGCATTTCGATACGTGTTATCCAAACGGTATTATGGAGCATATGCTTCAATGATGTTTATGTTTTGGATCTGCTTTTATAGTTTGATATAATAAGCGGCAAACTGTCAGGTTGATGAACATAACTAATTCAAAATGGTTATGTTTTTGGTCTCCTATGTTAATTAATCCGACAAAGTGGCATGCTCTTCACAATTGTGGTGATGTCTGGTAGTAGATTTGAACAGGATTTAAACTTAATCCTGCCACATGGCAAAAATGACAACTTTAAATCCCACATAATCTTAAATCATGTGTCTTCTCCATTTTATCTTAAATCCTGGATTTAGTAAATCTGACGATCCAACAGATTTATGAGATATAGGAAAATTGAAGTGCATGAAAGGGTTAGGGGGAAAGACGAAGGTTAAAAATAACTTGCGACCTTCCTTAATGCTCTTTGATTTTTCCTCTTTTCATTTAATTTAGGGGGATTTATGTACATAACACTCAAAATATTCTAATTTATATATCAAACACCCTAAACTTTATTACTCATCTAATACTTAAAATACAACCAAAATACCATGCCACTTGCCACTGTAAACCTGTTGTTTAGATTTGGTTGCGCATTTTGTTTCTCATATGACAGAACCTAAAGGTTTATATTTATTTTAGAGGGATTTACATACATAACACTCAAAATATTCTAATTTACATATCTAACACCCTAAACTTTATATTTACTTTTCTTAACACTTAAAACATTCAAATACAACAAAAATACCATGCCACTTGTCACCGTAAGTTCATTGTTTAGATTTGTTTATAAATGTAAGCACCTAAAGGTTTTCTCTCTTCTCAGTTCACCTGCTCCCCACCCAATGAGCAACCTTCATCCTCTCTACTGCTTGGATCTATTACAGGTATACAAATGACTAGGGAAAATAGATAAAACATTGTGAAAATTTTCTAATATATCTAATAGAGATAGAAAGCTTTTTTAATCCATTAAAACAAAAAAAACCCTCTATCCCCTTTACCCATTAAGAAGAGTTCATTGCTTATGCTCACAACATTTCATTTATTGGAGTAATATGATCACCATTAACATCATCAACTCTTTTAATAGCAATATGGGTACAGCACAGTAAAACAGGTTATTAGATCTAATGGTGGCAAAAATTCCTGAACAACTAATTCAAGGAACTTCGGCTTGCTTGTTCCCTTCAAAAATCTAATTCTTGCAACTACAGTTTATTCTTTTAGGCAGGGGTGGATCCAGAATTTTTTCTCAGAAGGGGAACAACAATATAAAAAATATTATACTTTTATATAAAATAGAAATTAAAATATCTCATATAACAAAATAAAAAATTAAGCTTCACAATAATCTAAATTTTTTATTGTCGATCCACTGGAGCTTGAAATACCAAGGAACAGATGACATAAAAGAAAAACTTATATTACACTTCGAATCTTAATTAAAATCTCCAATCATACAAGAGTCACTACAATCCACAAATGATTTAACAATTTGTCCATACATATATATCCTAACAAAGTTCATATGACATACAATTTAAACATAATTCAACATAACTGACATAATTACCTATCTCCTGAAGTTTCTCTACGACGATAAACATAACTCTCCCTTCTCTCCGCTATTTAGTTAGATGGTTACCCAAAAAAATTAAACAACTAGCAATTGAATAAAATTTAGTGGGTTAATTATGTCATACACTATAAGAAAGAAGGTAGAACTAGATGCATGCAAATTTTGTTATCACATGTACATAAAAAAAATTTGCTCAAACAATTAAACATATGGGGGGTATACATAAATATTTCATGTGAACTTTTATTTTTACATTTATCATCCATTTTAGGAGTCACCGTCTAAACCTTTAATAAAAGAAAATCTTTACCAATACTCATCCAAAGGACAAGTAGCCATTACCATTTGCTAATTTCATTGACTCTTTTTTTTATCATTTCGCGTATGCATACATCACCAATATCATTGGGGTGAATTCCACTTTCAACATACACATTCATAGCATAATTTATACATCTATGCATATTAATTCATAACTAACAAGAATCGCTTAACTTTATAAAATAATGAAGTGATAATATGATCTAACATTCAGGTGATTATCCAACATGAAGATACAGGAAACTACATTACACTTTATGAAGAAACAGAAAAATAAATAACAACTTGCAGTACAGAAAAAAAAGTCATAATCATATAAACTTGCATTTCATCACAAGAAATTAAAGATATTTTTACCATAAATGTAAGAACATAATTACCCACTTTAACTTGCAGTTTACTCTTGAATTTCCTTTCTTTTAACGCTTCTTTCCTTAATTGAAATTTCTATAGAATGAAATATTAATTGGATCAATATTAGAAAGCAATGTATTTTATTTTATTTATTTCTTATCTATGATACTTATGTATAGATTTTATTAATTGACGCTCACCTTCATCAATATTCATTGTCTATTTTCTAAATCAAGTTAAATTAATAATTAATAATAATAATGATAATAATCATATTTAGTTAATTTATTTATTAAATTATGTATATTTATTAGGCTAAATATCAAGTTAATACTTAAGTCATATTTTGCATATAGCATGTAAAATTTAAATAATTAAGTTTAATTTATATTATACTTAAGGAAAGGTAAAATTTAGCTCTCAATCTATTAATACAATTAATCATACTTTTACTACATACATTTCATCATAAGTTTCAAATGTTTGCATTTCATTTATAGGTTCACCTAAATTTAATACTTTTATTTATTATTTTTCTTAAAATGATTCTTGAAATGATTTTAAAATGATATCTTAAACTTGGATTTAATTTATGCTACATATTCCTAAATTAAATTATTTGTTGAAATCGATAAATCCTAAGTTAAACTTAAAATAACATTAAAATCAAAGCTAATAACATTAAAATCAAATTTCAATTAAACATATACTTATATAATTTATTTACTTACCTTTGATTGCCCTAAGTCACGACTCGTTATTTCAAGACGCTAGACTCCTCGCTCTCTCTCTCTCGATTGTTGACAAGAGCCTCCCATGAGTCGATGTCGATGATGGAGCAGCCTCCCTCTAGGGGCACTAAACTCCTCTTCTTCTTCCTCGGTACGACGACGAAAGACTCCCCTCTGCAAGTTCTTCTCTCTCCCTGTGTTTTGGGAATTCTATTTGGTTTAAACTGAACTCCCATTTTGGGCTTTTTCCACTGAGGCTAACCGCGGGGTTGTATTTTTATTTAATTTTTTTTTCCGTCATTACAATCTCTCCTCTTATAAAATTTCACCCTCAAAATTAAATGACATTAATAAATGAACATACCTTTAATTAAACAATTGAGGATAAAATTCTCACATTTCATTTGCCGCTTCGATTCTGATCCATATTTCCACAAGACATGGACAAATGGAATTTCTATTCACGAGATGCTTAATATCATAATCTATAATTCTTCTCCTCCACAAATGTGAGATCGGTTGAATATCAATAGGGTCCACAATAATTTGTTGGCTTCATGAATATATTTTCACGTAAGAGAAATATGAAACATATTATGCACTCCTTGCGTAAAGAAGGTAAGCCGCCTATAAGCCACTTTCTCAATTTTTTTCCAAGATTTCATATGGACCAATATAGCGTAGGCTCAACTTTCTAATTTTACCAAATCGTTTTATACCTTTCATGGGACCGACTTTAAGAAATACAAATTCTTCCACTTCAAACTCTACTGGTCGATATTTAACATCATAATATCTCCTTTATCTTGAATAATTTTTAATCTATCAGAATCAATTGGATCTTTTCGGTTTTTATCTACACCGACTAATGATTCTTCTTTCACCTGTCTCTACCCAACAAAGCGGTGTTCTGTATTTTCTTTCATATAATGCTTCATAGGGAGCCATACCAATACTTGCTTGAAAACTATTATTGTAGACAAACTCAATCAAAAACAAATGAATTTCCCAATTTCCCTCAAAATCAAGGATACAAAGTCTAAGCTTCAAGTGTTTGAATTTTTCTTTCTGACTGGCTATCAGTTTGAGGATGGAATGCAGTACTGAAAGTAAGCTTCGTACCTAAAACTTCTTGGATTTTTCTCCACAGTCTAGATGTAAATCGGCCATCCCGATCCGATACTATAGATTTTGGCACACCATGTAACTTCACAATTTCATCAACATACTTCATTGCTGGCTTTTCAACAACATCAGATTGTTTGATAAGGATAAAGTGTGCAGATTTAGTCAACCTATCAACAATAACCCAAATAGCATTGCATCCTCTTCTAGATCTAGGTAAGTCAACCATAAAATCCATAACAATATTATCCCATTTTCACTTAGGTATTGGTAAGGGCTGTAAAAGTTCACTTGGCTTCTGATGTTCAGCCTTAACCATCTGACATGATTGACACTTATAGATAAATTCAGCTACACTTCTTTTCATTCCTGACCACCAAAATATTTTCTTAAAATTTTGATACATTTTGCTACTACCTGGATGAATTGTATAATTAGAATGATGTGTTTCATGTAAGATGTCTTTCCTCAAATCTTCAACATCTGGAATACAAACTCTGCCATGATACTTCAGTAATCCCTCTCCATCAATTTCAAAATCTTATGTATGACATACTTTTACCAAATTTAAAATTTTCTGAAAGTCATTATCTTGAGGTAAAACATCTCATACTCTATCTTTCAAATTTGATTGTATAGCTATTTGATTTAACAATGAAGCATGATCATCTGTAGATTTAATAATTGAAATTTTCAGTTTTTCTAAATCTTTAATCAACTCCTCCTGTTGAGAGATCCACCAATAAGCACTATTAGATATTTTTCTACATAAAGCATCAACAACTACATTTGTCTTCCCCAAATGATATTGAATATCCAAATCATAATCTTTAATGAGTTCCAACCATCTCCTTTGCCTTAAATTTAGCTCCTTCTGAGTAAAGATATATTTTAAGCTTTGATGATCAGTGAAAACTTCACACTTTACTCCATATAAATAATGTCTCCAAATTTTTAATGCAAATATCACTGCTACTAGTTCTAGATCATGGGTTGAACAATTCTTTTCATGATTTTTCAATTGTCTTGAAGCATAAGCAATCACTCTTCCATTCTGCATAAGTACACATCCCAAGCCTCTTAATGATGCATCACTATAACTTTGAAATCCTTCTGTCCCTGATGGAATAGTTAATACTAGTACAGTCATTAAACAATTCTTCAATTTTTGAAAAGTCTCTTCACAATGATCTGACTATTCAAACTTGACTGCTTTCTGAGTTAGCCTTGATAGTGGCATGACAATCTGTGAAAATCCTTCAACCAATCTCTAATATCGCCAACCCTAAGAAACTTCGACTTCGTGATGGTTGGTTTGCCATTCAACTATTGCTCGATTTTACTCCCCCAAACCCCTTCACTACTAATCATGTGCCCCAAGAATATGATACTATTTAACTAAAATTCACACTTTGAAAATTTTGCATACAATTCATTTCCTTTTAGAGCTTGCAAAATAATATGAAGATTGTTTTCATGAGCTACTTCATCTCTAGAATAAACTAGAATGTCATCTATGAATACAATCACAAATGAATCTAAAAAGGGTTTAAGGTTTTATTCATGAGATCCATAAATACAGTTGGAGCATTTGTTAAGCCAAAAGGCATCACCACACACTCATAGTGCCCATACTAATCGAATGCGCCTTTGGTATATGTTCTTTTGATTCTCAACGATGATAACCTCTTAAATCAAATTTTGAAAATATTGAAGCTCCTTCTAGTTGATCAAAAGATTATCAATTCTGACAAAGGATATTTATTTTTCAATGTGAGTTTGTTAAGCTCTATAATCGATGCATAGCCTTAAGTTCCCATCTTTCTTCTTCACAAATAATGAGCTCCCAAGGAGATGCTCTGATAAATCCCTTCTCTAACAATTCTTGTAGCTGATTCTTCAACTCTTGTAATTCTTTGATCGCTATTCTATATGGTACTTTTGCTACAGGTTTTGCACCTTGAATTAAATCAATAGAGAAATCTATCTCTCTGACTGGAGGTAAACCTGGTTACTCATCCATAAAGACTTCTGGATACTCTTTTACTACTGGTATATCCTCTAACTTTTTTACCTCTTTAGTAACATCGGTGACTTGAGCAAGAAAACTTCCATAGCGTTTTGCTAGCATCTTTTGAACTTTTAAGCAAGACACCATCATAGCTAATACTTATGCCCCACAAATTTGAATTCTTCTTCCGTGAATATAAAATTTGACTATCTTTTATAACAATCTATAGTAGCATAATGTTTAAATAGCCAATCCATTCCTAAAATCACATCAAATTCATATAGGTATTAAATCGCATCCAAGCCTCTTTCAGATATTGTTCACACCGCAAATATTTCTAGCATTTATTTGAGACCCATTTGGTATTGCTACTGAAAGTACTACAGACATTTTCATTACTTGCAATCTCAAATTTTTCACACATTTCTCATATATAAATGAATGTGATGCTCCAGTATCAAATAAAACTCTAACTGATTTACTTTCAATAAAGATGATACCTATAAATGAGTAGACATATAAAACAAATATATCTAGCACAATATAAAATTATAATAATGCTAATTTAAATAAAGACATACATGTAATAACATCAGGAAATTCTTTTGCTTCTTATTGCGTGAGTGCAAAAACTCGAGGCTATGTGTTCTGTCGGTTCTGAGTTTGAGATGGAACTGATGTAGTCGATTCAGTCATCTTTTGTCTATCAACAGTCCTCTAGGGAGGTTGAATACTTGTCCTAGCATCCATTGAAGATTTCTGACTCAAGATATGACAAGATTTTGCCATATTTCCTAGCTGATGGCACTAATAGCAAGTGTTTGCGCCTGAAAGGCACTCTCCTTTATGTGCTCTTACATATTTTGGGCATGTGATTATACTGCTATTGCTGGCATTGGTATATGACTTAAGCTTTTTCTAGTTTGATTTTTTAGTTTGAACATTCTGCCCAAATTTCGGCCTATCATCATTCCTCCTCTTTTGAATATCCCTCCTCCTCTGAGTAACTTGCACATTCAGTTCTATCCTTCTAGCCCCTCCATCACATCAAGATCATCAATACCCGAAGGTCATGACATACATCCTTCAGATAGAAACTTGTGGCATTTTTCTTCTGCATTTGGTATCAATTGAGGTACATACCTTGAAAATATTGTAAACTCAGCTTCATATTGCATTATAGAACGATCTCCCTATACTAATCTGATGAATTTGTCCTACATTTGTCTCCTAGCTGAGAGGGGTACAAACTAATCTATAAAAGTCTTCACAAAGTCCTCCCATAAAATAAGATTGCAAGGCTTTCCTTTAAACTTCTCTTGCAACTGCCCTTGCCACTATCTCTCAGCTTCGCCCTCAAAAGCAAAAGAAGCCAAAGCAACTCTTCTTTTTGGAGGGCATGACATACTTTCTAGAATTTTTTCTATCCGCATCAACCAATTTTCTGATTCTACACCACTTCCACTAGCTTGTGTATGCTGATTTCTTAACATTTGAGTCATTGTTTCCATCATTTGAGTCATTGCTTCCATTATTTGAGTAAATGCATCTATCGCTAGTGAAGGTGGTTGCACCAAATTTTGGTGCTCAGCGGTTTGTGTCTCTCTATTTTCACCCATAGCATCTTCCTGAATTGATTCCATATGCCTGAGAAGCACAAATTAATTATAACCGTTACGCATCAATCATTATAATCATATGCAAATTTCTTCATAAAATTTATTCTCTTCCTAATGGCTCTTTGATTATGATCATACTTATGTCCCATAATATCCCACGATACTCTTTATGACTCGAGTTGAATAAGGGAATAAGCCGACGGAGAAAAATTAAAACTTACTTAATCTCCAATCATACAAGAGCTACTACAATCCACAAATGATTTAACTCTTGTATGATTAGAGATTTTAATTAAGATTCGAAGTGTTATGTAAGTTTTTTTTTATCCGTCCACCGCTCGTTCTCATTGGTATTCCAAGCCTCAGTCGACATTTATATTATGCATCATCTATAATTTCTCCCTCCAAGTCGATTGTGAATAATATTTCATTAAAAATATTTCTAAATATTCTAATATTCAAGGGACACCTTATATAAAGTATATAGTTAATGATTAAATATTCATCAAAGATATAATAAAATTTAAAATAAAGTAAATTTCAATAACAAAGTTAATGATGATACTATTTTTTGATGTAATATTAAAAATTTTAAAGCTAATGAAATTGTAAGATGATCCACATAAGCTAATGTAAACTTTAAGTTCCACTAAGAACTTTCTCAAGTATAATATTTTTTTTCAAAACATAAATAAATAGAAAACATATATTATAATTTTTCTAAATATAATTTCCATCTACAAGCAACCAACCGCCATACATGAACTTTTTTAAATATAACATTTTCAATTTCATATATAAAAAAAATAAAATCATTACTTAAATGAACACATATGCCGATGATATAACTATTTAGTAAAAAAAACTTCTTTCAAAGTAAGTTAGTGAACTAAGTAAATTTAATAATGAATTAAAAAAATTAAATGGTTGAAATTAATAAAATGAATTTAGAGACTAATGTGTAATCTCAAAATTTATAAGAAATATTTATAGGAGATGTTGAATTATAAAATAAAGTTCTGAGATTTTTTTCATTAGAATGTTTTTAAATAATTTTACTTGTCATGGCTTTTAATTATGATTGATTAAAATAACAAAAGTTGCTTTAATCATTTAACACACTAATTCATCTACCAAATGGTTAAATCCGGATTTATCGAATCCTAAAGAAAAGCGCTGCATGGTTAAACCGATTTACAAAGTCTTAATTCCTAACAATAAAGCAGCTTTCACGTGATTAACTCCGGATTTACTAATTCCTGTTGATAGGCGGATTTACAGAAATTTAGACAAAATAGAAATGTGCGAAGGAGGGTGGAGGAAAGACGCGTGATCTGCTGCGAAGGACGGTGGGAGAAAAGATGAGGGGTACTTTGTGAGTCTCTTCAATTTTTTATGTAGCCATGGAGCAACCACAAAGCAGAAGGGTCGAAATAGTAGTAAAAAATAAGGATAGAACAAGAAGTATGCATAAACGATGATCCTAATTTTTTTATTATGGTGGCCAGTGGGGGCATGTGCCCCCAGTGCCCCCACTTTGTATCCACCACTGATTCTAGGCCAAGTAGCAGAAAATCCATCATATCTTTTTTCAGCTTTTATATGCAGCTCAAAACAAGAGATTTAAGAGGAAATAATAGATATGATTTTTTTTCTCTATTAATGCTTCTCTCTTTCATCATTTTTTCTTTTGTTGTATTCACCTGTGGCTGAAAAATCGAGTTCACAAAGACAAATCTCACCAAACAAATAACAATGATGCTCGTTACTCACAGTTACAAACCTTTTACATGTATTGATCGAACATATATTAAAGCAATACTTTTACTAAAGTAATAATAACGCATAAATGCATCATATTATCAAATAGTTTGCACTAGGTAATTAAAGCAAACCATATTCAAACAACAAAACAATTCATTCAAATATTCTCATATAAATTTAAATATTTCTTTCCTCGCATAACATCTCGATCCAAAGCGCATTGATCTATTGAAGTATTATATATTAATTGGCTTGAACGCAATTCTATATTTACAAATAGAATTGCAGTTTTGTATTGAACTGCATCATGAACCTTTGTCTTTTTGCTAAGCAAGTAGAGTTTCTGGATTATTTAAGGTTATATTTAACGGAGGTGTTTCCCAAGCTGAGGGGGGTAGGTTGTCTGGAGGACGATAGGGTGGAAGGATCTGGCTATGGATGTAGATCTTGATGGGAAGATGAATGAAGCAGTGAAGATTTGTTTCGATGTGTTTAGGAGGTATTCGAGGTATATGAATTTCTCACTACTAATTGTGAGAGGGAAATTCAGCTTGAGTGCCCACACAGATGAAGTTAGACAACAAGCTTACAGCAGCAACTAACATGGTATTTTTGTTATATTTAAAAAATTTAGGTGTTAGATAAATAAATAATGTTTAAGATGTTAGATTTATAATTTAAGATGTTTTGAGTGTTATGTGTGTAAATCAATGTTTAATTTTCTTAGAACAAACAATATTTATTAGGGGGATTTACATAGATACCACATAATTCTTATGTAAGTCTTTGCTTATTTTCACATTAAAAATTTGTATGTTTCATGTAACAAATTTAATGTTTGTTTTGATCATATTATCCTTGGCTTATTTTACACTACAACAACAACAACAACAACAAGCCTTAATCCCACTAGGTGGGGTCGGCTACATGAATCCTTCGTCTCCATTGTGTCCTATTATGTGTCAAATTCTCATTTAATTCAAGTATACTAAGATCATTTTTTATACATCTTAACCAAATCTTTTCAGGTCTACCTCTACCTTTCCTAATCGGGTCATCGGACGGCCAACGCTTTATGTGGCCAAACCATATAAGGTGACTCTCCCTAATCTTATCTACCACTAGAGCTACTCCAACTTTTTCCTGAACATACTCATTTTGCATTCTATCTCTAAGAGTAAAGCCACTCATCCACCTGAGCATCCTCATCTCTGTAACACTTAACTTAGTCTTATGCTTCTCTTTTATTGGCCAACATTCTGCACCATAAGTCATTGCGGGTCTTACCACCATCTTATAAAATTTTTCCTTAAGTTTAAGTGGAACTTTTCTATCACATAAGCCGATGCATTCCTCCACTTCAACCATCCAACTTGAATTCTACTAATAACATCTCCATCTATTTTACCATCATTTTGAACAATAGAGCCTAAATATCAATCACTCACTCTTATTAATGACTTGATCACCTAAAGTCACAAAGACTACCACTAAAACTTCTACAACTAAAATTACACTCCATATATTCAGTTTTAGATCTACTTAAATGAAAAACCTTTAGACTCTAAAGTTGACCTCCATAATTCAAGTTTCTCTCTAGTCTTATCAACAAGAAGAATGTCATCAAGAAAAGCATACACCAAGGTACATCTTCTTGTAAATGCCTCGTAAGAACATCCATAACTAAAGTAAAAAGATAAGGGCTTAATGTTGATCCTTGATGTAATCCAACAAATAGGAAAATATTTTGTCAATCCTCCTTGTGTTTGGACACAAGTAACAACTCTCTAGTATACATATCCTTAATGACTTGAATATAACCAATATTAACTCCTTTCGTTCTAGAACTCTCCAAAGAACATCTCTTGAGAATTTATCATAAGCTTTCTCTAAATCATATATCCTTCTTACTTTCTCTATGCTTCTCCATCAAACCTCTTAACAAATATATAACATCCATAGTAGATCTACCTGGTATGAAACCAAACTGATTGTGAGAAACTTTTGTATCACATCGTAACCTATGCTCAATTACTCTCTCTCATAATTTTAATGTATGGCACATTAACTTAATTCCTCTATAATTTGCACACTCTTGTGCATCACCTTTATTCTTAAATATAGGAACAAACAAACTCTTTCTCCACTCATCTGGCATCTTTTTAGTCTTTAAAATAACATTAAAAAGATTTGTAAGCCAAGAAATTCCTTGATCTCCTAAACATTTCCATACATCAATTGGAATATTATCCGGTTTTACTGCTTTTCCATATTTCATTTTCTTTAAAACTTCACTAACTTCAGATTTACTAATACGACGATAAAAATGAAATTCTCTATTTTTGTTTAGGGTATTAAGATTGCTAAAATCAATCGTACTTTCAGATCCTTTATTGAAAAGTTTATCAAAATACCTCATCCACCTATTTTCAATTTCTTTTTCTAAGAAAAGCACTTTATTATTTTCATCTTTAATACCCCTCACTTGAACTATGTTTTTATTTCTCCTATCTCTTTAGTTGGCTAACTTATACATACATCTTTCACTTTCTTTGGTATCTAATCTATTATATAAATCACTAAAAGCTAAATTTTTTGCATCATATATTATTTTCTTAGAAACTCGATAGGCCACTTTATATTTTTCCCAATTCTTCGAGTTTTTACATCTAAACCAAGTTTTATAACAATGCTTCTTATTTCTTATCTTTTCTTGCACACTCTGACTCCACCACCAACTATTCTTATTAAAAGAAGCTTTTCCTTTTGATTCTCGAAGCACATCTTTAGCAACTTGCTTAATTTCACTTGATATTTTTTCCCACATAACGTTAGCTTCCTTATGAGCATCCCAAATTCTAATTTTTTGTAGCTTGCTCTTAAAAATATTTTTATTTGTGTTCTTAAAGTGTCCCCATCTAATCCTAGGACAATAATTTAGTTTATTTTTTCTCTTACAACCTTTCATCTTAAAATCTAAAACTAATAATACGATGTTGGGTACTTAAAATTTCACTTGAATGACCTTACAATCTTTACATCTAAACGATCTATTTTTCTTATCGAAAATAATCAACTGTGTTTTATTAGATCCATTTTATAAGTAATAATATGTTCATCTCTTTTCTTAAATAAAGTGTTAGCAACTACAAAATCATAAGACAAAATCTAATATAGTCCTTCCTTCATTAGTCACTACAATCATATTAAGTTGTGTTGTGTCCTTTGTAGGTGACTTGCTAGTTAAATCGCTTACTTTTCACCATTTTAAGTTGTGGTGTGTCACTTGTGATTGACGTTTTAGCAAACTTTTGACTATGTTTAAACACAATCAACTGCTTTTTAGGAAACTTCCTACCACGGTAAAATTAAAACATAGATTCATTTCACTAGTTTTGATGTAAATTTTATTATTGGCTATCAATCCCTAGCCTTTCTCATTTGGCTTTTAATTTACTAATAATTTTAGTTATTTTAAATTTTAGTCGCTTAAAAATTGTAATTGTTGTAAAAGTTGTGTAAGCATAAATGATTATTTTCTTCTAATGAATAGTAGTCCAACTTTTAAATTATTTTCAACCCAAAACTTAAGATCATTTTGCAGGCCCACTTGGTATTTCTACACCAATATATTTTATAATAATCGATGTGAGATTTAACCATAGCATTATGTGCCTCAACAAGATGTGTGTGGAATAGGTTTAGCAATTAGTTAGAACTTAGTTGGAATGAAAGGAGGAAAGTGATTCATAAAGCCATTCTGATAACCGGGATAAGCGATAATGCATTTTATGTAACGCTTTACCGGTAGAAGAGATCCTCAAAAAAATGCTTTTTCTTATAATTGCTAGTTATAACAATCAAGGGAATAATTAAGACGCAGGACACCTTCACTGCCGTATTAGACACTATGCATCTGATAATTTTGAACTTCGTCCCTGAAGAGATATGGGGAGAGCTTTGGCTTACTGTAAAAATTGTTCGTCAGTATTTTTGGTTAATTCCAGATATCTTTGGTGCATGTATTCACTCAATTTTGTTTGCTTTTGATTTGGTGAATCCTTTGGTGCCATTTCTGTATGAGAGGATGGCCAAAGTTTTATATGGGGTGGTTTCCGGACCAGAAAGAGAGGTTAGAAAGAAAACTTGTGTTACTATCTATAGCTATAAAGATAGATTTTATATTGTAAATAAATCCCGCCACATCCTTTTCAGTGCAATTGTAAACAAGCTGATCTAACGTTTTCCATTTAACATTTGACTCATTTTTCTCCAAGGAAATTCCTGTAGTCAGTAAGTAAACATTAACTTTTTATGTGATATGTTTCCACCAACAGTTTTTCATTGTTGGTTATTGTGATACAACGTTATATGCAAACTGTTTTTCTGGGCCTTTCCATGCTATACAGTTTAAAATGGCCCAAAATTACCTTAAGCCTACAACTGGTGGAACTATTATAGATGCAAGCTGTGGGAGTGGACTATTCTCAAGGTTATTTGGAATGTATTCTCATGTAGTTGCTTTGGACTTCTCCGAGAATATGCTGCGGCAGTGCTATGAATACATTAAGCAAGAGAACATACCAAAAGAGTTTGTTTCACTTTCTCTTCTATCAGTGCCTCTCTTTTATTTTGGAAGACATTCGTTTCCGCATAGAGATATACTGAATTAAGGTTCTGCATTTGATCGTACGCTTGGAGAATCTGATATCATATAGAATTATCTTCCAGGAACTTAATCTTGGTCAAGGCTGATATCTCCAGGCTTCCTTTTGTTTCAAATTCCATAGATGGGGTGCATGCAGGTGCTGCATTGCATTGCTGGCCATCACCTTCTGCTGCTGTGAGTATTTAACACAGTATTTCATTCCTCTGTCAATCGATAACAGTTGAGTAAAGAAACTAATGTACTAGGCCTATAATGGCAGCTAATTTTATTTTTGATGTTATATCATAAAACTACTCAAAAGAACCAAAATTGCAAAATGAGTTTCTTTAAATTCTTGAAAGCCATGATTATGTTCGTCAGCTGTGTACTATTTAAAAACTATGCATCCTTTTATGATTTTCTTTGTCAGAAGTAAACTTACTGGGTTATCTGATTTAAAATTTGATCATCTTTTAGGTTGCAGAGATAAGCCGAATTCTTCGCCCAGGTGGCATTTTTGTAGCCACAACTTTCATTTATGATTTTCTTACTGTGCCAATCATCAGGGCAGTACGACAGGTAGAAGCTTCTGCCTTGATTTTATGTTGCATGAATTACTGCAATCGTTGAGATTATCATTCTTTCGTAAGAAAATACTAGGGTCAACTTCATAGAAACTGTGTTGACTTCATAGAAACTGTCTTAATTATCAACAAATTCAATTCAAGAGCATCAATATTCATTGGTTTAATCGAGAACATAACAGTGGGTTAAATGAGACCCATCCCCTGTATTTCCACGCATGTTTGATAACTTCATCATCACTTGTGGTAACACAAGCAACTTCAACAATCTAATTTAGTTGAGCAGTCCTTTATATCACACCAACTCTTTGTCAGCCTCCTATCAAGACAGACCTTCATAGAAAGGAAACTGACGATAAAAATTGTGCATGCTATTGGTTACTAGTATCATACCATCATTTTTATTAATGTGCAGCGTATTATTTTTCTCAAATATTTTCTGATCAAATCTAGAAAATTAGAAATCTCCAAATCCCTAAAATTCAGAATCATTCTTTTCATATTCTGCATAATATTTTTAACAAATATTAAGCTGCCATAATCTTGGTAATTTGTTTCCTAATTATCTACTTCCATCACCTATTATTTCTTATAAAAAAAGGTTCAAAAGCTGCAATGCATGTTCCCGCCTTCTCCCTTTTGATGGTCAGGAACAAGTGCTAGAGGATTGTAGTGGCTACCATGGTGAAGTGCTGAGTTCGATAAGGTGGTTGTAGTCGGAAACCAAGCTCACTTTTGAGGGTGAACAAACTAATTATATAAAAAATTAATATTAAAAAAATCAAAATGAATAATGTATAATTTAAAATAAAATTGCTTCTCAATCACCATGTAAAATGTTACTATCAAATGCAATAAAATTTCTTCTAAAAATTTCGCCTAATAATTAATATATACTATATAATAAATAAATAAATAAGAGAGATCAAGTAGGCACTTGGGTGTCATACCAAAATTGAAATTATCGACTAATTATTCCAATGTCGGGAATGAAGAAGGCACGAGTAGAGGTGTGATGGGCTATGTCGTTGTCGTCGATAGTAGAGTCCAGAGAACCGAATAAAGGCTGGAGAGGGAGGTAACGTCATAACGTGTCGTCATTGGCCGTCGAGGGTCAACCAGTCTAGAGTGAGGATGGGCAATCCTATAATTTTTTTTAAGGCATATTACTAAATTGCCCTCTAGATATGAGAAAAAAAATAGAGGCATTTGCCCATCCTAAATATAACATGGGTCCGCCATTATTATAGTGGCTTGGGTCAATATCATAGGTAGATAGAATGGAGTCTTGAGGATCAAAGAATGGAAGACTTTGATCTGGTCATAATGGAGAAGTGGCTACGTCCGGTTGTCATCTTCATCAAGAAGGTAGTAGATCTCTATGCTTGACAAATGGCGCTGAAAGTATCTCTCCATTTTCTATTTTAAACTTTATGATGTCACCAGTGTTCATGGATGATGATATAAAGATTGTGGTTAGACTGATAAATGACCTTTTATTGAGGAAATAATGTGGTTGAATGGTGACCACACCAATGCCAAGCAAGAGTTCCTAGCGGCATCAATGTCAGGCAATCAGATTGTTAGGGCTAAAGAAAACATCGCTATACCTGGTGCTTGCACAGGAAGGTGAGAGAAACTATTATATATAATATATTGATATATCATGTTATATTTATGATGGGGGCGGCTAAGTGGAATTCATTGAGTGGTGTTCCCTCTTAAGTAAGTGATGAAGACAGGGAAGTGAGGGGTGGTCTTGTGGAGAGGTGGTAGTAGTTTGTGATGAACTAAATTTGACGGATGCACAAAAGCTTTCATTTGGCATGGAACCTTTAATTGAACTTGCTGGGGAGAGTTATGCTATGTAGTGGGCGATGTAGAAGAGTGGGAAATGTGGTGTACGATGGTCGCCTTAGAGGCGTGAGATTGTAGAGGGTATATGCTCAATGATTGGAGGGAGGAGGGAGCACCATTAGATCTTAAGTGTTTTGAGAGGCATTAGGGCATGAATTATGCCATGGAATGGAAGGTCGAGGATAAGCAAAAAACAGTGAGGAGTTTTGGATGATGATGGAAGAGGTTATGAGTTTTGGGCTTGTGAGGACCAAGAGTTAGAGGGATTAGGATCAAGAGGGGTTAGTTTTATTGTTTTGGTGGAATGGATGAAGGAAATGGTGGGAATTGATTTGGGAGTGGATAGGAATACTATGGAAATAAAATATATAGAAAAACACTAAAGAAAACTGCTTGATTCTCACCAAAGAGCTAAGTGTGATTGGAAGTCACTAAACTTTTAATTGTGGAATCTACTAAGTAAACTCCAATTGAAGAAGAACCTTCTTATGTTTTTCCATTCTTCAAGGCTAATCTTATTCAAAGGTTTTCTTCTGATTTAAAAGCTAATACAGAAAATCAATGGGGGAGGTGGTTAGGTTGATTCTCCATGGAGTGGGAGGTGTGGACCTAGAAATATGGAGGTTTCTTCCTTATAACATGAAAGTGGTAAGGGCTGATGGTTAGAGGCTAAAATCCATTTATTTGGCTTTTTTTTGGATGTTCATAAGTTTCATGCTCTTTGGGTCAAATTCGACTGATTTGGTTGCACAATTTAAGAGAATAGTTGGACTTGATCTTTATGTTTTTCGCCCCTTATTTTCTTTAACTCCATGACCTATTTTTTATATTTGTTTACAAGACCATCCAAATTATATGCTAGAAGCCTTCATATCACATTTAGTCTTCCTTGGACCATGCTTATGAAGGAAGTTATAAAATACTTAAAAAAAAAATACAAAATAAAGAAAATTGTCCATTACATAATTGATAAATCCAAAATTTGATTGGTTTTGGCATACTTCTCAATCAATATTGCAACCTACAAAGTTAACATATAAAAAATTTAACAAAATCACAAGAAAGTGCATTCTTAGGATACCACAAAACAAGTGTGTCAATAAATTAAAAAGTTTTCTTATTTGCAATCAAACGAGACTCTTAGGTTATAGCTTGAAATCTTGCACAAACATAAACAAAAAACATGTTGTCAAGGAGGATGGTGAAGGTATGAGAAAGAACCAATTCTTTCTTTATTTAACTTAGAGTTTATCAGTTCATACTTCTTGTCCCAATCCAATTTGGTGATTAGGCTTATGAGGGTTACTATAGAGTTGAATCCTTTCATATCTTACGTCATCATGATAGTGTCCTCTCCATCATCTAAGAAGTTAAGATTTAAGGTTTTAGAGCTTTGCCTTGTTGACCCATAAGTAATTTTCATATGCTTAATTAAGCAGATATGTTGAAATCAACAAGAATTAGATGCAGTGTCATGAAAATGAGAGTTGGAAGCGTATGCATCGTGACCGAAATTTATTTAGATGTCCTCCGATCGTGAAATCAACTGCACCAATGCGTTCAGAATATCATAATCAATTAAAATTGATATTCCACATCAAACAATCATCCTAATGAAGGAAAATAAATATAGACAATTTTATATTAAAGTCGAGGGCCTCAACGCTATCCAAATGAGCTCCTTTCACTAAACGGACCGCTGTCACAAACATCAAAACTATTGAACAAGGCCTTTTGGGTCGACAAGTAGGGAGCAAATAGCAAGTCACGAATTAAGAATTGGCCATGATTGACTTCAACATTGCTCAAGTAAATTGACAGAAACGGACTATGCCGTTAAACTCAAAACATCAAATTTGCCTAGAAACAACATCCATATTGCATGAGATTAATTTTGATGAATTTTTCACATAAATATGACCATGAAAATAACTAAATTCAGATATTTATTTTAATATTGATCAAATCTGATTTCTTAATATCTAAATTATTTTAGAATTAATTAAAAAATATATGGGTATAAGTTATTTTCAAAATAGATTCAATTTCATTCAAATTTTCTTGAAAATCCATAATCCCATATGGGAATCCATTAATTAGGTAATTAAGGCCATTAATGAGGATTATTCTCCAACGATTCAAGCAAAGGATAGTTCTAGTCTCCTTCGCTCGCTTCCACTCTCTCTCTCTCGCTTCTCTCCCGCCTGTTGCTCGATTAAAGCAGCCATAGCTTCCATCCATTGCCATCTCTCATCAATGGCTCTCGCTCGTCCATCTCCCTCCCATCGGCATCCTCTCTCTTTCAACGCAGATCTCATAGCCAATCATAATCCCGTTACAGTGCCCAAGCCGTATCCTTAGATGTCAATACACTAACCGAGAATAATTGCCGAATGGTAATCCTGTCTAGTCGTCGATCAAGAATTCTCCTCTTAGCCGCATAGGTGATTCTCGATTCCTTTCTCTCTAATCGCGACTGCTCCTCGTCTTCAGATCTTTCGGCCGACGGAATCCTTCTACGGGATTCTTTCGATGTTCAACTCCACCAAGCCAAGTCTTCTAGTTCCAACCCAAGCCATCTCGCCGCTCCGCTTGAAATCAAGCATTCAACTCCTCATGTCACCCTCCTCGCATCAAGCCGTCCAAGTCCTACGTACATCCAAGGTAAATCTCTCGTCCATCCCAAACAGTAGCCGAACGAGCTGCTCTTCCTCCTCCCGTTTGTTCCATGCAGCCAACTGAAGGTCTTCTCTCTCTCTCTCTCTATGTTGCCTTTCATTTCCATCCTCAGCTCTTGTCTACCCTGCTTTCATCCAAAGATGAGCGCATCCTTATCTCTCGATGTTGCCTTCATCCAAAGAGTCATCCCCACCGCCTCCTATTCATTAGTCTTCTGTAATTCACATCCTTTTGTAACCAAGGCAACTATCATCATCGTAGTTCCTCTTGCTTCCAAAGATCTCCTTTCTAAACTAGGTTCCTATCAGTTTCGGCTATAGTGACTCTCCCTTCATCCTGTTACCATACATAACCCCATCTTCAATACAACCTCGTAAATAAGAAAGCAACTCTGCTATCAGGCAGGTTCTTCTTGGCGTGCCCTCCATCCCCTTCCCTAAACTCTCTCTACTACCCCTCACTTCACTGCACTCATAAGCTATATGCCTCCTAATTCAATCTCTTTATCTTGTCAATGTTGTTGGATTGTACCACCTTTTAGATCTGAGGTGTGACATAGATTTTATGTCTTCAACTTTAAATAAGTGTTAGATCACATTTATGGCACAATCTCTTTTTACTTTAAAAGCCTAAACTATTCTATCCGCTCAACTTTTAGTGATTTCATCTTATTGACTTATACAACTGTTTTCATTGTTAATCTGATTGTAAATCTACCATGGAAAAAAATAGGAAGAGCTCAATATTGTGACACTCTATTATACAATCTTGCATGTCCAATTTGTTACAAGCCGCTTTATCAATAGAAGCGACCCACAATTGACTTTGCAAGTGATCAAGTTTGTGCTTAAGTGAGTTCTGTAAACTCTTACGCTTCTAATTTTATACATCATGTTCTTATAATATAATTTTGCATGGTCTCGATGCCACATTGTTTCGCTTATCTTACGTGGTCTCCACCTGGTCCTGAGTTGAATGTAATATATGCAAGAAGCAATATCCCCACAATGAAACTTACTTTGATCTCACGATAGCGAGTGGATTGAAGGAATATTCTGAAACCATGCCAGCAGCAACAGAAATATTCAGGTCATTTACACATTGCAGTAGTACCATTATAGTCATTATATATTTAGTGATATGAGAAAGCACCTTAAGCTTCCCTAATATAAGGTAGCATTTTAGCGTCCAGGTGATCTATCGAGACTTGTGGGCTTGAATTTTTTCATTAGTGGACCTATAACTTGAATCTAGATAAATCCATTTCAATTTTATCATTCTCTTGTTATGTGCATAAGTTTTTATTTACTTTATTTTCTTCTCCCTCAAGCTTATATTATATAGAGTTGCAATAGATTTGAAGCCTTTGTTCTTGAAGACAAAAAGAAAAAAAAAAAAAAAAAGATCTTTAGTTGATGACTAGACAACTCATTGCATTTGGATACGTGTTATCAAAGCGGTATTATGGAGCATATGCTTCAATGATGTTTATGTTTTGGATCTACTTTTATAGTTTGATATAATAAGCGGCAAACTGTCAGGTTGATGAACAGAACTGTTTAATTCAAAATGGTTATGTTTTTGGTCTCCTATGTTAATTAATCCGACAAAGTGGCATGCTCTTCACAATTGTGGTGATGTGCAGCGATTTGAGCGATTTAAACTTAATCGCCACATGGCAAAATGACAACTTTAAATCCCACATAATCTTAAATCATGTGTCTTCTCCATTTTATCTTAAATCCACATTTAGTAAATCACGATCCAAATGATTTATGAGATATAGGAAAATTGAAGTGCATGAAAGGGTTAGGGGAAAGCGAAGGTTAAAATAACTTGCGACCTTCCTTAATGCTCTTTGATTTTTCCTCTTTTCATTTAATTTAGGGGGATTTATGTACATAACACTCAAAATATTCTAATTTATATATCAAACACCCTAAACTTTATTACTCATCTAATACTTAAAATACAACCAAAATACCATGCCACTTGCCACTGTAAACCTGTTGTTTAGATTTGGTTGCGCATTTTGTTTCTCATATGAACCTAAAGGTTTATATTTATTTTAGAGGATTTACATACATAACACTCAAAATATTCTAATTTACATATCTAACACCCTAAACTTTATATTTACTTTTCTTAACACTTAAAACATTCAAATACAACAAAAATACCATGCCACTTGTCACCGTAAGTTCATTGTTTAGATTTGTTTGTATGAAGCACCAGGTTTTCTCTCTTCTCGGTTCACCCGCTCCCCACCCAATGAGCAACCTTCATCCTCTCTACTGCTTGGATCTATTGCCGGTATACAAATGACTAGGGAAAATAGATAAAACATTGTGAAAATTTTCTAATATATCTAATAGGAGATAGAAAGCTTTTTTAATCCATTCTGAAAACAAAAAAAAACCCTCTATCCCCTTTACCCATTAAGAAGAGTTCATTGCTTATGCTCACAACATTTCATTTATTGGAGTAATATGATCACCATTAACATCATCAACTCTTTTAATAGCAATATGGGTACAACAAGAAAAAGCAGGTTATTAGATCTAATGGTGGCAAAAATTCCCGAACAACTAATTCAAGGAACTTCGACTTGCTTGTTCCCTTCAAAAAACTAATTCTTGCAACTAGTTTATTCTTTTAGAGTGGATCCGAATTTTTTTCTCGAGAAGGGGAACAACAATATAAAAAATATTATACTTTTATATAAAATAGAAATTAAAATATCTCATATAACAAAATAAAAAATTAAGCTTCACAATAATCTAAATTTTTTTATTGTCACGATGAGGAGCTTGAAATACCAAGAAGCAGATGTGGACAGATAAAAGAAAAACTTTTATTACACTTCTAATCTTAATTAAAATCTCCAATCATACAAGAGTCACTACAATCCACAAATGATTTAACAATTTGTCCATACATATATATCCTAACAAAGTTCATATGACATACAATTTAAACATAATTCAACATAACTGACATAATTACCTATCTCCTGAAGTTTCTCTACGACGATAAACATAACTCTCCCTTCTCTCCGTTATTTAGTTAGGATGGTTACCTGAAAAAAATTAAACAACTAGCAATTGAATAAAATTTAGTGGGTTAATTATCTTTGTTCTATAGTAAACAAGAAGGTAGAACTAGGATGCATGCAAATTTTTTTATCACATGTACATAAAAAATTTGCTCAAACAATTAAACATATGGGGGGTAGGTATACATAAATATTTCATGTGAACTTTTACTTTTACATTTATCATCTTTCTTAGGAGTCACCGTCTAAACCTTTATCGAAATAAAATATTTACCAATACTCATCCAAAGGACAAGTAGCCATTACCATTTGCCAATTTCATTGACTCTTTTTTTTATCATTTCGTGCATGGGTACATTGCGTCCCCAGCCAATATCATTAGGGGGTGAATTCCACTTTCAACATACACATTCATAGCATACGGTTATACATCTATGCATATTAATTCATAACTAACAGTAAATCAGTTAACTTTATAAAATAATGAAGTGATAATATGATCTAATATTCAGGTGATTATCCAACATGAAGATACAGGAAATTACATTACAGTTTATGAAGAAACAGGAAAATAAATCACAACTTGCAGTACAGAAAAAAAAGTCATAATCATATAAACTTGCATTTCATCACAAGAAATTAAAGATATTTTTACCATAAATGTAAGAACATAATTACCACTTTAACTTGTAGTTTACTCTTGAATCTCCTTTCCTTTAATGCTTCTTTCCTTAATTGAAATTTCTATAGAATGAAATATTAATTGGATCAATATTAGAAAGCAATGTATTTTATTTTATTCATTTCTTATCTATGATACTTATGTATAGTTTGTTTTAATTGACGCTTATCTTCATCAATATTCATTGTTTATTTTCTAAATCAAGTTAAATTAATAATTAATACCAATAATGATAATAATCATATTTAGTTAATTTATTTATTAAATTATGTATATTTATTAGGCTAAATATCAAATTAATACTTAAGTTATGTTTTGCATGTAGTATGAAAAATTTAAATAATTAAGTTTAATTTTATATTATACTTAAGGAAAGGTAAAATTTAGCTCTCAATCTATTAATACAATTAATCATACTTTTACTACATACATTTCATCATAAGTTTCAAATGTTTGCATTTCATTTATAGGTTCACCTAAATTTAATACTTTTATTTATTATTTTTCTTAAAATGATTCTTGAAATGATTTTAAAATGATATCTTAAACTTGGATTTAATTTATGCTACATATTCCTAATTTAAATTATTTGCTGAAATCGATAAATCTAAGTTAAACTTAAAATAACATTAAAATCAAAGCTAATAACATTAAAATCAAATTTCAATTAAACATATACTTATATAATTTATTTACCTTTGATTGCTTTGTCCACTCTGGTTTGAGCCTTACAGCACTCCTCGCTCTCTCCTCTCTCGATTGTTGGCGCACAAGAGCCTCCGGCGAGTCGATGTCGATGGCGTGGAGCCGCCTCCTCGGTAGGAAACTCCTCTTCTTCTTCCTCGGTGACGGCCTTGAAAGACTCCCCCCGGCGGTGAAGTGTCTCACTCAGGGCAGGTGAGTCTTCCCTTCTTCTCCCTTCCTCTCCCTTCCTCTCTCCCTCTCTCGTGTGTTTTGGGAATTTATTTGGTTTCTTGGCTGAACTCCCATTTTGGGCTTTTTCCAATCTGAGGCTAACCGTCGCGGCGGTTGTATTTTTTATTTAATTTTTTTTTTCCAGTCATTACAATCTCTCCCTCTTATAAAAATTTCGTCCTCAAAATTAAATGACATTAATAGAAATGAACATACCTTTAATTAAACAATTGAGGATAAAATTCTCACATTTCTGATTTCTTCGCCCACGTCGCTTCTCGATCTGATCCATATTTCCACAGTACACGGACAAATGGAATTTCTCTATTCCTGAGATGCTTAATATCATAATCTATAATTCTTTCTGGCTCCTCCACAAATGTGAGATCCGGTTGAATATCAATAGGGTCCACAATAATTTTGTTGGCTTCATCAGTAATATATTTTCACAGAAGAGAAATATGAAACATATTATGCACTCCTTGCACGTGAGAAGGTAAAGCCAGTCTATAAGCCACTTTCTCAATTTTTTCCAAGATTTCATATGGACCAATATAACGTGGGCTCAACTTTCCAACTTTACCAAATCGTTTTATACCTTTCATGGGGCTGACTTTAAGAAATACAAATTCTCCCACTTCAAACTCTACTGGTCGATGTTTAACATGATAATATCTCCTCTGTCTATCTTGAACAGCTTTTAATCTATCACGAATCAATTGGATCTTTTTAGTGGCTTCATCTACTTTATCTGCACCAATGATTCTTCTTTCACCTGTCTCCACCCAACAAAGCGGTGTTCTGCATTTTCTTTCATATAATGCTTCATAGGGAGTCATACCAATACTTGCTTGAAAACTATTATTGTAGACAAACTCAATCAAAAACAAATGAATTTCCCAATTTCCCTCAAAATCAAGGATACAAAGTCTAAGCAAATCTTCAAGTGTTTGAATTTTTCTTTCTGACTGGCCATCAGTTTGAGGATGGAATGCAGTACTGAAAGTAAGCTTCGTACCTAAAACTTCTTGGATTTTTCTCCACAGTCTAGATGTAAATCGGCCATCCCGATCGATCTTAGATTTTTACACCATGTAACTTCACAATTTCATCAACATACTTCATTCTTTGGCTTTTCAACAACATCGATTGTTTGATAAGGATAAAGTGTCGATTTAGTCAACCTATCAACAATAACCCAAATAGCATTGCATCCTCTTCTAGATCTAGGTAAGTCAACCATAAAATCCATAACAATATTATCCCATTTTCACTTAGGTATTGGTAAGGCGTAAAGTTCACTTGGCTTGATGTTCCCATCGACATGATTGACACTTATAGATAAATTCATACACTTCTTTTCATTCGACCACCAAAATATTTTCTTAAAATTTTGATACATTTTCTTCTTACGGATGAATTGTATAATTAGAATGATGTGTTTCATGTAAGATGTCTTTCCTCAAATCTTCAACATCGGAATACAAACTCTGCCATGATACTTGAGTAATCCCTCTCCATCAATTTCAAAATCTTATGTATGACATACTTTTACCAAATTTAAAATTTTCTGAAAGTCATTATCTTGAGGTAAAACATCTCATACTCTATCTTTCAAATTTGATTGTATAGCTATTTGATTTAACAATGAAGCATGATCATAGATTTAATAATTGAAATTTTCGTTTCTAAATCTTTAATCAACTCCTCCTGTTGAGATCCACCAATAAGCACTATTAGATATTTTTCTACTTAAAGCATCAACAACTACATTTGTCTTCCCCAAATGATATTGAATATCTAAATCATAATCTTTAATGAGTTCCAACCATCTCCTTTGCCTTAAATTTAGCTCCTGAGTAAAGATATATTTTAAGCTTTGATGATCAGTGAAAACTTCACACTTTACTCCATATAAATAATGTCTCCAAATTTTTAATACAAATATCAATACTAGTTCTAGATCATGGGTTGAACAATTCTTTTCATGATTTTTCAATTGTCTTGAAGCATAAGCAATCACTCTTCCATTACGCATAAGTACACATCCCAAGCCTCTTAATGATGCATCACTATAACTTTGAAATCCTTTTGTCCACGATGGAATAGTTAATCTGTACGGTCATTAAATTCTTCAATTTTGAAAAGTCTCTTCACAATGATCGACCATTCAAACTTGGCGCTTTACGAGTTAGCCTCGATAGTGGCATGATCTGTGAAAATCCTTCAGCGAATCTCACAATATCACCAACCCTAAGAAACTTCGACTTACGTGGCGGTGGTTGGTTTGGGCCATATTGCTTTCGATTTTACTCGATCCACGAAACCCTTCACTACTAATCATGTGCCCCAAGAATATGATACTTATTTAACTAAAATTCACACTTTGAAAATTTTGCATACAATTCATTTCCTTTTAGAGCTTGCAAAATAATATGAAGATTGTTTTCATGAGCTACTTCATCTAGAATAAACTAGAATGTCATATGAATACAATCACAAATGAATCTAAAAAGGGTTTAAGGTTTTATTCATGAGATCCATAAAATCTGATTGGAGCATTTGTTAAGCCAAAGGCATCACCACACTCATAGTGCCCATACCTTGTCTTGAATCTTGAATCGGTCTTTGGTATATGTTAGTCTTTGATTCTCAACCGATGATAACCGATCTTAAATCAAATTTTGAAAATATTGAAGCTCTAGTTGATCAAAAAGATTATCAATTCTTGACAAAGGATATTTATTTTTCAATGTGAGTTTGTTAAGCTCTCTATAATCGATGCATAGCCTTAAGTTCCCATCTTTCTTCTTCACAAATAATACAGGAGCTCCCCAAGGAGATGTGCTAGGCCTGATAAATCCCTTCTCTAACAATTCTTGTAGCTGATTCTTCAACTCTTGTAATTCTTTGATCGCTATTCTATATGGTACTTTTGCTATAGGTTTTGCACCTTGAATTAAATCAATAGAGAAATCTATCTCTCTGACTGGAGGTAAACCTGGTAAATCATCCAGAAAGACTTCTGGATACTCCTTTACTACTGGTATATCCTCTAACTTTTTTATCTTTTTAGTAACATCGGTGACTTGAGCAAGAAAACTTTCATAGCCTTTTGCTAGCATCTTTTGAACTTTTAAGCAAGACACCATCATAGCTAATACTTCGTTATGCCCCACAAATTTGAATTCTTCTTCTCCAGGAATATAAAATTTGACTATCTTTTTATAACAATCTATAGTAGCATAATGTTTAAATAGCCAATCCATTCCTAAAATCACATCAAATTCATATATGAGCAGTGCTATTAAATCTGCATCCAAGCCTCTTTCACGATATTCGTTCACATCGCAAATATTTCTAGCATTTATTTGAGACCCATTTGGTATTTCTTGAAAGTACATTTTCATTACTTGCAATCTCAAATTTTTCACACATTTCTATATATAAATGAATGTGATGCTCCGTATCAAATAAAACTCTAAGATTTACTTTCAATAAAGATGATACCTATAAATGAGTACATATAAAACAAATATATCTAAGCACAATATAAAATTATAATAATGCTAATTTAAATAAAGACATACATGTAATAACATCGGAAATTCTTTTGCTTCTTATTATGAGTGCAAAACTCGGCTATGTGTTCATTTGGGTCGAGTTTGAGATGGAACTGTAGCATCGTCATCTTATCATCATCCTCTAGGAGGTTGAATACTTGTCCTAGCATCCATTGAAGATTTCTGACTCAAGATATGACAAGATTTTGCCATATTTCCTAGCTGATGGCACTAATAGCAAGTGTTTGTGCCTAAAAGGCACTCTCCTTTATGTGCTCTTACACATTTTGGGCATGTGATTATCACTATTCGGCATTGGTATATGACTTAAGCTTTTCTAGTTTGATTTTTTAGTTTGAACATTACGCCCAAATTTCTACTATCATCATTCCTCCTCTTTTGAATATCCCTCCTCCTCTGAGTAACTTGCACATTCAGTTCTATCCTTCTAGCCCTCTCCATCAGTACGGCATAGTCATCAATACCCAGAGGAATCAAGGGTTGTCTGACTACATCCTTCAGTCCAGATAGAAACTTGTGGCATTTTTCTTCTGCATTTGGTATCAATTGAGGTACATACCTTGAAAATATTGTAAACTCAGCTTCATATTGCATTATAGAACGATCTCCCTATACTAATCGATGAATTTGTCCTACATTTGTCTCCTAGCTGAGAGGAGTACAAACTAATCTCTAAAAGTCTTCACAAAGTCCTCCCATAAAATAAGATTGCAAGGCTTTCCTTTAAACTTCTCTTGCAACTGCCCTTGCCACTATCTCTCCCTCAAAAGCAAAAGAAGCCAAAGCAACTCTTCTTTTTGGAGGGCATGACATACTTTCTAGAATTTTTTCTATCCGCATCAACCAATTTTCTGATTCTACACCACTTCCACTAGCTTGTGTATGCTGATTTCTTAACATTTGAGTCATTGTTTCCATCATTTGAGTCATTGCTTCCATTATTTGAGTAAATGCATCTATCGCTAGTGAAGGTGGTTGCACCAAATTTTGGTGCTCAGCGGTTTGTGTCTCTATTTTCACCCATAGCATCTTCCTGAATTGATTCCATAAGCCTGAGAAGCACAAATTAATTATAACCGCACGCATCAATCATTATAATCATATGCAAATTTCTTCATAAAATTTATTCTCTTCCTAATGGCTCTTTGATTATGATCCAATAATTACGATATATTGTTCTGAATTGAACTTACTCTAATCATACAAGAGCTACTACAATCCACAAATGATTTAACTCTTGTATGATTAGAGATTTTACTAAGATTCAAGTGTTATGTAAGTATCCGTCGCCCTGCTCCGCATTGGTATTCCAAGCCCGCGTGTCGTGACATTTATATTATGCATCATCTATAATTTCTCCCTCCAAGTCGATTGTGAATAATATTCTATTAAAAATATTTCTAAATATTCTAATATTCAAGGGTCACCTTATATAAAGTATATAGTTAATGATTAAATATTCATTAAAGATATAATAAAATTTAAAATAAAGTAAATTTCAATAACAAAGTTAATGATGATACTATTTTTTGATGTAATATTAAAAATTTTAAAGCTAATGAAATTGTAAGATGATCCACATAAGCTAATGTAAACTTTAAGTTCCACTAAGAACTTTCTCAAGTATAATATTTTTTTTCAAAACATAAATAAATAGAAAACATATATTATAATTTTTCTAAATATAATTTCCATCTACAAGCAACCAACCGCCATACATGAACTTTTTTAAATATAACATTTTCAATTTCATATATAAAATAAAAATAAAATCATTACTTAAATGAACACATATGACCTGATATAACTATTTAGTAAAAAAAAACTTCTTTCAAAGTAAGTTAGTGAACTAAGTAAATTTAATAATGAATTAAAAAAATTAAATGGTTGAAATTAATAAAATGAATTTAGAGACTAATGTGTAATCTCAAAATTTATAAGAAATATTTATAGGAGATGTTGAATTATAAAATAAAGTTCGAGATTTTTTCATTAGAATGTTTTTAAATAATTTTACTTGTCATGGCTTTTAATTATGATTGATTAAAATAACAAAAGTTGCTTTAATCATTTAACACACTAAATCATCTATGGTTAAATCCGATTTATGAATCCTAAAGCAAAAGCTGCATGGTTAAATGATTTACAAAGTCTTAATTCCTAACAATAAAGAAGCTTTCACGTGATTAACTCTGGATTTACTAATTCCTGTTGATAGGCGGATTTACAGGAATTTAGACAAAACAGAAATGTGCGAAGGAGGGTGGAGGAAAGACGCGTGATTTGCTGCGAAGGAGGGTGGGAGAAAAGATGAGGGGTACTTTGTGAGTCTCTTCAATTTTTTATGTGGAGCAACCAAAAAGAATAGTAGTAAAAAATAAGGATGGAACAAGAAGTATGCATAAACGATGATCCTAATTTTTTTATTATGGTGGCCAGTGGGGGCATGTGCCCCCAGTGCCCCCACTTTGTATCCGCCACTGCTTCTAGGCCAAGTAGCATAAAATCCATCACATCTTTTTTCAGCTTTTATATGCAGCTCAAAACAAGAGATTTAAGAGGAAATAATAGATATGATTTTTTTTCTCTATTAATGCTTCTCTCTTTCATCATTTTGTTGTATTCACCTGTGGCTGAAAAATCGAGTTCACAAAGACAAATCTCACCAAACAAATAACAATGATGCTCGTTACTCACAGTTACAAACCTTTTACATGTATTGATCAGAACATATATTAAACTGCAATACTTTTTACTAAAGTAATAAGTAATACGTACAAATGCATCATATTATCAAATAGTTTGCACTAGGTAATTAAAGCAAACCATATTCAAACAACAAAACAATTCATTCAAATATTCTCATATAAATTTAAATATTTCTTTCCTCAGTACAACATCTCTGATCCAAACTGCATTGATCTATTGAAGTATTATATATTAATCGTAGCTTGAACCTGCAATTCTATATTTACAAATAGAATTGCAGTTTTGTATTGAACTGCATCATGAACCTTTGTCTTTTTGCTAAGCAAGTCGAGTTTCTGGATTATTTAAGGTTAGGATTATTTAAGGTTATATTTGACGGAGGTGTTTCCCAAGCTGAGGGGGGTAGGTTATCTGGAGGACGATAGGGTGGTGCGTATGATCCGTGGCTATGGATGTAGATCTTGATGGGAAGATGAATGAAGCAAAGAAGATTTGTTTCATGTGTTTAGAGGTATGAGAGGTATATGAATTTCTCAATTACCATGAGAGGGAAATTCACTTGAGTGCCCACACAGATGAAGTTAGACAACAAGCTTACAGCAGCAACTAACATGGTATTTTTGTTATATTTAAAAAATTTAGGTGTTAGATAAATAAATAATGTTTAAGATGTTAGATTTATAATTTAAGATGTTTTGAGTGTTATGTGTGTAAATCAATGTTTAATTTTCTTAGAACAAACAATATTTATTAGGGGGATTTACATAGATACCACATAATTCTTATGTAAGTCTTTGCTTATTTTCACATTAAAAATTTGTATGTTTCATGTAACAAATTTAATGTTTGTTTTGATCATATTATCCTTGGCTTATTTTACACTACAACAACAACAACAACAACAAGCCTTAATCCCACTAGTAATTTACAATCCTTCGCTCCATTGTGTCCTATTATGTGTCAAATTCTCATTTAATTCAAGTATCATTTTTTATACATCTTAACCAAATCTTTTCAGTCTACCTCTACCTTTCCTAATGTCATCTGACGCCAACGCTTTATGTGGCCAAACCATATAGGTGACTCTCCTAATCTTATCTACCACTAGAGCTACTCCAACTTTTTCCTGAACATACTCATTTTGCATTCTATCTCTAAGAGTAAAGCCACTCATCCACGAGCATCCTCATCTCTAACACTTAACTTAGTCTTATGCTTCTCTTTATTGGCCAACATTCTCGCACCATAAGTCATCAGGTCTTACCACCATCTTATAAAATTTTTCCTTAAGTTTAAGTGGAACTTTTCTATCACATAATAGCCGGATGCATTCCTCCACTTCAACCATCCAACTTGAATTCTACTAATAACATCTCCATCTATTTTACCATCATTTTGAACAATAGAGCCTAAATATCAATCACTCACTCTTATTAATGACTTGATCACCTAAAGTCACAAAGACTACCACTAAAACTTCTACAACTAAAATTACACTCCATATATTCTTTTTAGATCTACTTAAATGAAAACCTTTAGACTCTAAAGTTGACCTCCATAATTCAAGTTTCTATTGGACTCCTCTAGTCTTATCAACAAGAAGAATGTCATCAAAAAAGCATACACCAAGGTACATCTTCTTGTAAATGCCTCGTAAGAACATCCATAACTAAAGTAAAAAGATAAGGGCTTAATGTTGATCCTTGATGTAATCCAACAAATAGGAAAATATTTTGTCAATCCTCCTTGTGTTTGGACACAAGTACCTAGTATACATATCCTTAATGACTTGAATATAACCAATATTAACTCCTTTCTCTAGAACTCTCCAAAGAACATCTCTTGAGAATTTATCATAAGCTTTCTCTAAATCAATAAATATCATATGTAGATCCTTCTTACTTTCTTTCTATGCTTCTCCATCAAACCTCTTAACAAATGTATATAACATCCATAGTAGATCTACCTGTATGAAACCAAACTGACAGAAACTTTTGTATCACATCGTAACCTATGCTCAATTACTCTCTCATAATTTTAATGTATGGCACATTAACTTAATTCCTCTATAATTTGCACACTGCATCACCTTTATTCTTAAATATAGGAACAAACAAACTCTTTCTCCACTCATCCGCATCTTTTAGTCTTTAAAATAACATTAAAAAAGATTTGTAAGCCAAAGAAATTCCTCATCTCCTAAACATTTCCATACATCAATTGGAATATTATCCGTTTCGCTTTTCCATATTTCATTTTCTTTAAAACTTCACTAACTTCGATTTACTAATAATGAAAAAATGAAATTCTCTATTTTGTTTAGTATTAAGATGCTAAAATCAATCGCATTTTCAGATCCTTTATTGAAAAGTTTATCAAAATACCTCATCCACCTTATTTTCAATTTCTTTTCTAAGAAAAGCACTTTATTATTTTCATCTTTAATACCCCTCACTTGAACTATGTTTTTATTTCTATCTCTTTAGTTGGCTAACTTACATCTTTTCACTTTCTTTGGTATCTAATCTATTATATAAATCACTAAAGCTAAATTTTTTGCATCATATATTTTCTTAGAAACTCGATAGCCACTTTATATTTTTTTCCAATTCTTCGAGTTTTACATCTAAACCAAGTTTTATAACAATGCTTCTTATTTCTTATCTTTTCTTGCACACTCGACTCCACCACCAACTATTCTTATTAAAAAGCTTTTCCTTTTGATTCTCAAGCACATCTTTAGCAACTTAATTTCACTTGATATTTTTTCCCACATAACGTTAGCTTCCTTATGAGCATCCCAAATTCTAATTTCTTGCTCTTAAAAATATTTTATTTGTGTTCTTAAAGTGTCCCCATCTAATCCTAGGACAATAATTTAGTTTATTTTTCTCTTACAACCTTTCATCTTAAAATCTAAAACTAATATGTTGGGTACTTAAAATTTCACTTGAATGACCTTACAATCTTTACAATCTAAACGATCTATTTTTTATCTAAAATAATCAATCTGTGTTTTATTAGATCCATTTTTATAAGTAATAATATGTTCATCTCTTTTCTTAAATAAAGTGTTAGCAACTACAAAATCATAAGCTAAGACAAAATCTAATATAGTCCTACCTTCTTCATTAGTCACTACAATCATATTAAGTTGTGTTGTGTCCTTTGTAGGTGACTTGCTAGTTAAATCCTGCTTACTTTTCACCATTTTGGTTAAGTTGTGGTGTGTCACTTGTGATTGACGTTTTAGCAAACTTTTGACTATGTTTAAACACAATCAAATTGATTCAGCGTTGCTTTTAGGAAACTTCCTACCACTGGCAAAATTAAAACATAGATTCATTTCACTAGTTTTGATGTAAATTTTATTATTGGCTATCAATCCCTAGCCTTTCTCATTTGGCTTTAATTTACTAATAATTTTTAGTTATTTTAAATTTTAGTCGTTTAAAAATTGTAATTGTTGTAAAAGTTGTGTAAGCATAAATGATTATTTTCTTCTAATGAATAGTAGTCCAACTTTTTAAATTATTTTCAACCCAAAAACTTAAGATCATTTTGCAGCCAAGCCACTTGGTATTTCTACACCAATATATTTTTATAATAATCGATGTGAGATTTAACCATAGCATTATGTGCCTCAACAAGATGTGTGTGGAATAGGTTTAGCAATTAGTTAGAACTTAGTTGGAATGAAAGGAGGAAAGTGATTCATAAAGCCATTCTCGGATAACTGGGATAAGCTGATAATGCATTTTATGTAACGTTTTACTGGTAGAAGAGATCCCCTGAAAAATGCTTTCTTTGTCGCCTCTTATAATTGCTAGTTATAACAATCATAGCGGGAATAATTAAGACGCAGGACACCTTCACTGCCGTATTAGACACTATGCATCTGATAATTTTGAACTTCGTCCCTGAAGAGATATGGGGAGAGCTTTGGCTTACTGTAAAAATTGTTCGTCAGTATTTTTGGTTAATTCCAGATATCTTTGGTGCATGTATTCACTCAATTTTGTTTGCTTTTGACAGGAGAATCCTTTGGTGCCATTTGTATGAGAGAGGATGGGCCAAAGTTTTATATGGGGTGGTTTCCGACCAGAAAGAGAGGTTAGAAAGAAAACTTGTGTTACTATCTATAGCTATAAAGATAGATTTTATATTGTAAATAAATCCCGCCACATCCTTTTCAGTGCAATTGTAAACAAGCTGATCTAACGTTTTCCATTTAACATTTGACTCATTTTTCTCCAAGGAAATTCCTGTAGTCAGTAAGTAAACATTAACTTTTTATGTGATATGTTTCCACCAACAGTTTTTCATTGTTGGTTATTGTGATACAACGTTATATGCAAACTGTTTTTCTGGGCCTTTCCATGCTATACAGTTTAAAATGGCCCAAAATTACCTTAAGCCTACAACTGGTGGAACTATTATAGATGCAAGCTGTGGGAGTGGACTATTCTCAAGGTTATTTGCCAAAAGTGGAATGTATTCTCATGTAGTTGCTTTGGACTTCTCCGAGAATATGCTGCGGCAGTGCTATGAATACATTAAGCAAGAGAACATACCAAAAGAGTTTGTTTCACTTTCTCTTCTATCAGTGCCTCTTTTTTATTTTGAAGACATTCGTTTCCGCATAGAGATATACTGAATTAAGGTTCTGCATTTGATCGTACGCTTGGAGAATCTGATATCATATAGAATTATCTTCCAGGAACTTAATCTTGGTCAAGGCTGATATCTCCAGGCTTCCTTTTGTTTCAAATTCCATAGATGGGGTGCATGCAGGTGCTGCATTGCATTGCTGGCCATCACCTTCTGCTGCTGTGAGTATTTAACACAGTATTTCATTCCTCTGTCAATCGATAACAGTTGAGTAAAGAAACTAATGTACTAGGCCTATAATGGCAGCTAATTTTATTTTGATGTTATATCATAAAACTACTCAAAAGAACCAAAATTGCAAAATGAGTTTCTTTAAATTCTTGAAAGCCATGATTATGTTCGTCAGCTGTGTACTATTTAAAAACTATGCATCCTTTTATGATTTTCTTTGTCAGAAGTAAACTTACTGGGTTATCTGATTTAAAATTTGATCATCTTTTAGGTTGCAGAGATAAGCCGAATTCTTCGCCCAGGTGGCATTTTTGTAGCCACAACTTTCATTTATGATTTTCTTACTGTGCCAATCATCAGGGCAGTACGACAGGTAGAAGCTTCTGCCTTGATTTTATGTTGCATGAATTACTGCAATCGTTGAGATTATCATTCTTTCGTAAGAAAATACTAGGGTCAACTTCATAGAAACTGTGTTGACTTCATAGAAACTGTCTTAATTATCAACAAATTCAATTCAAGAGCATCAATATTCATTGGTTTAATCGAGAACATAACAGTGGGTTAAATGAGACCCATCCCCTGTATTTCCACGCATGTTTGATAACTTCATCATCACTTGTGGTAACACAAGCAACTTCAACAATCTAATTTAGTTGAGCAGTCCTTTATATCACACCAACTCTTTGTCAGCCTCCTATCAAGACAGACCTTCATAGAAAGGAAACTGACGATAAAAAATTGTGCATGCTATTGGTTACTAGTATCATACCATCATTTTTATTAATGTGCAGCGTATTATTTTTCTCAAATATTTTCTGATCAAATCTAGAAAATTAGAAATCTCCAAATCCCTAAAATTCAGAATCATTCTTTTCATATTCTGCATAATATTTTTAACAAATATTAAGCTGCCATAATCTTGGTAATTTGTTTCCTAATTATCTACTTCCATCACCTATTATTTCTTATAAAAAAAGGTTGCAATGCATGTTCCCGCCTTCTCCCTTTTGATGGTCAGGAACAAGTGCTAGAGGATTGTAGTGGCTACCATGGTGAAGTGCTGAGTTCGATAAGGTGGTTGTAGTAAAAAGCTCACTTTGAGGGTGAACAAACTAATTATATAAAAAATTAATATTAAAAAAATCAAAATGAATAATGTATAATTTAAAATAAAATTGCTTCTCAATCACCATGTAAAATGTTACTATCAAATGCAATAAAATTTCTTCTAAAAATTTCGTCTAATAATTAATATATACTATATAATAAATAAATAAATATTAAGAGAGATTACTGAAGTAGGCACTTGGCAGGGGTGTCATACCAAAATTGAAATTATCAGACTAATTATTCCAATGTCAGTGTAGGGAATGAAGAAGGCACGAGTAGAGGTGTGATGGGCTATGTCGTTGTCGTCGATAGTAGAGTCCAGAGAACCGAATAAAGGCTGGAGAGGGAGGTAACGTCATAACGTGTCGTCATTGGCCGTCGTCGAGGGTCAACCAGTCTAGAGTGAGGATGGGCAATCCTATAATTTTTTTAAGGCATATTACTAAATTGCCCTCTAGATATCAGAGAAAAAAAAATAGAGTAGGCATTTGCCCATCCTAAATATAACATGGGTCCGCCATGATTATAGTGGCTTGGGTCAATATCATAGGTAGATAGAATGGAGTCTTGAGGATCAAAGAATGGAAGACTTTGATGGCTGGTCATAGCTGGAGAAGTGGCTACGTGGGTTGTCATCTTCATCAAGAAGGTAGTAGATCTCTATGCTTGACAACAAGGCGCTGAAAGTATCTCCATTTTCTATTTTAAACTTTATGATGTCACCAGTGTTCATGGATGATGATATAAAGATTGTGGTTAGACTGATAAATGACCTTTTATTGAGGAAATAATGTGGTTGAATGGTGACGACCAATGCCAAGCAAGAGTTCCTAGCGCATCAATGTCAAGGCAATCAGACATTAGGGGCTAAAGAAAACATCGCTATACCTGGTGCTTGCACAGGAAGGTGAGAGAAACTATTATATATAATATATTGATATATCATGTTATATTTATGATGGGGCTTAAGTGGAATTCATTGAGTGGTGTTCCCTCTAAGTAAGTGATGAAGACAGGGAAGTGAGGGGTGGTCTTGTGGAGAGGTGGTAGTAGTTTGTGATGAACCAAATTTGACTGGATGCACAAAAGCTCTTGGCATGGAACCTTTTAATAGAACTTGGCTGATGGGAGAGCTTATGCTATGTAGTGTATGATGTAGAAGAGTGGGAAATGGTGTAGCCGATATCTTAGAGGCGGAGATTGTAGAGGTATGTTTATGCTCAATGATTGGAGGGAGGGTGAGGGAGCACCATTAGATCTTAAGTGTTTTTGAGAGGCATTAGGGCATGAATTATGCCATGGAATGGAAGGTCGAGGATAAGCAAAAACAGTGAGGAGTTTTGGATGATGATTGGAAGAGGTTATGAGTTTTTGCGCTTGTAAGGACCAAGAGTTAGAAGAGGGCATTAGGATCAAGAGGGGTTAGTTTTATTGTTTTGGTGGAATGGATGAAGGGAAATGGTGGGAATTGATTTGGGAGTGGATAGGAATACTATGGAAATAAAATATATAGAAAAACACTAAAGAAAAACTGCTTGATTCTCACCAAAGAGCTAAGTGTGATTGGAAGTCACTAAACTTTAATTGTGGAATCTACTAAGTAAACTCCAATTGAAGAAGAACCTTCTTATGTTTTTCCATTCTTCAAGACTAATCTTATTCAAAGGTTTTCTTCTGATTTAAAAGCTAATACAGAAAAACAATGGGGGAGGTGGTTAGGTTGATTATCCATGGAGTGGGAGGTGTGGACCTAGAAATATGGAGGTTTCTTCCTTATAACATGAAAGTGGTAAGGGCTGATGGTTAGAGGCTAAAATCCATTTATTTGGCTTTTTTTTGGATGTTCATAAGTTTCATGCTCTTTGGGTCAAATTGATGATTTGGTTGCACAATTTAAGAGAATAGTTGGACTTGATCTTTATGTTTTTCGCCCCTTATTTTCTTTAACTCCATGACCTATTTTTTATATTTGTTTACAAGACCATCCAAATTATATGCTAGAAGCCTTCATATCACATTTAGTCTTCCTTGGACCATGCTTATGAAGGAAGTTATAAAATACTTGGAAAAAAAATACAAAATAAAGAAAAATTGTCCATTACATAATTGATAAATCCAAAATTTGATTGGTTTTTGGCATACTTCTCAATCAATATTGCAACCTACAAAGTTAACATAAAAAAATTTAACAAAATCACAAGAAAGTGCATTCTTAGGATACCACAAAACAAGTGTGTCAATAAATTAAAAGTTTTCTTATTTGCAATCAAATGAGACTCTTAGGTTATAGCTTGAAATCTTGCACAAACATAAACAAAAAAACATGTTGTCAAGGAGGATGGTCGTAAGGTATGAGAAAGAACCAATTCTTTCTTTATTTAACTTAGAGTTTATCAGTTCATACTTCTTGTCCCAATCCAATTTGGTGATTAGCTTATGAGGGTTACTATAGAGTTGAATCCTTTCATATCTTACCTCATAATGATAGTGTCCTCTCCATCATCTAAGAAGTTAAGATTTAAGGTTTTAGAGCTTTGCCTTGTTGACCCATAAGTAATTTTCATATGCTTAATTAAGCATATGTTGAAATCAACAAGAATTAGATGCGTCATGAAAAGAGTTGGAAGCGTATGCATCGTGACCAAATTTATTTAGATGTCCTCGATCGGAAATCAACCGCATGCTCGTAATATCATATAATCAATTAAAATTGATATTCCACATCAAACAATCGTCTAATGAAGGAAAATAAATATAATAGACAATTTTACGCATATTAAAGTCGAGGGGCCTCAACGCTATCCAAATGAGCTCCTTTCACGAAACGGACTGCGTCGTTGTCACCGAAACATCAAAAACTATTGAACAAGGCCTTTTGCGGTCGATTCGGTCAAGTAGGGAGCAAATAGCAAGTCACGACACAAGAATTAAGCTCGAATTGGCCATGATTGACTTCAACATTGCTCAAGTAAATCTCCGATTGTGAAACGGACTATGCCGTTAAACTCAAAACATCAAATTTGCCTAGAAACAACATCCATATTGCATGAGATTAATTTTGATGAATTTTTCACATAAATATGACCATGAAAATAACTAAATTCAGATATTTATTTTAATATTGATCAAATCTGATTTCTTAATATCTAAATTATTTTAGAATTAATTAAAAAATATATGGGTATAAGTTATTTCCAAAATAGATTCAATTTCATTCAAATTTTCTTGAAAATCCCGCATAATCCCATATGGGAATCCATTAATTAGGTAATTAAGGCCATTAATGAGGATTATTCTCCAACGGATTCAAGCAGTGATAGTTCTAGTCTGCTCTCTGCTCGCTTCCACTCTCTCTCTCGCTTCTCTTCTCGCCTACCTGCTCGACAAAGCCATAGCTTCCATCCGTTGCCATCTCTCATCCGTGGCTCTCGCTCGTCCATCTCCCTCCCACCGGCATCCTCTCTCTTTCAACATAGATCTCATAGCCAATCATAATCCCCATGCCTTCAGATCCTTAGATGTCAATACACAACCGAGAATAATTGCGAATGGTAATCCTAGTCGCCGATCAAGAATTCTCCTCTAGCTGATAGTGATTCTCGATTCTTTCTCTTCTCTCGTCATCTCCTCCTCAGATCTTCTTCTGCCGACGGAATCCTTCTACGGGATTCTTTCGATGTTCCCTCAACTCCACCAAGCCAAGTCTTCTAGTTCCAACCCAAGCCATCTCGCCGCTCCGCTTGAAATCAAGCATTCAACTCCTCATGTCACCCTCCTCGTGATCAAGTGCCCAAGTCCTGCATATGGTAAATCTCCCATCCCAAATAGTAACGAGAGCCGCTTTCTTCCTCCTCCTGCTTTTGTTCCATGCTAAGGTCTCTCTCTCTCTATGTCGCCTTTCATTTTCGCCTCATCCTCAGAGCTTTCTTCTGCTTTCATCCAAAGATGAGCCGCAGCTATCCTTCTGATGTTGCCTTCATCCAAACAGTAGTCATCCCCACCAGCCTCCTATTCATTAGTCTTCCTGTAATTCACATCCCTTTGCTGTAACCAAGAGGCAACTCTATCATCAGGTAGGTTCCTCTCGGTTCCAGCATCTCCTTTCTAAACTAGGTTCCTATCAGTTTCGGCTATAGTGACTCTCCCTTCATCCTGTTACCATACATAACCCCATCTTCAATACAACCTCAAATAAGAAAACAACTCACCATCAGTTCTTCTTGGCGTGCCCTCCATCCCCTTCCCTAAACTCTCTCTACTACCCCTCACTTCACTGCACTCATAAGCTATATGCCTCCTAATTCAATTTCTTGATAGTTTTGTCACTTTATTTTCCCCTTTAAAACTCATAACAAAAGAAATTACATTCTCTTCTCTATCAATATCTCCGAAATCGAGAACTTTGCTTAAAGTTATGGCTACCTTAAAATTATTGCTATTTGCAAGAGTATAAAAAAAAGAGGTTTGAATGTGTAGAAATTGCGTATATATTTATTTTTTTTGCAGGTGATTGAAGACATTATGCTCATCGTAGAACGATTAAAATTGCCGAGACGCTAAAAACACCAATCGATCTCATCAAGGTGTGAATGATAGACAAAATAGTTTCAATGTTCTAATGTGGACGACGTCGAATACGTCAAATTTTATCCAAAATTCATACTTGCAAATAAAATTCAAATTAAATAAATAGCGCGGCCTAAACTCGCTAAAATAAAATTGATGTCGAATTGAATTTTGAATTATAAATGAGACTGAATTTGAAATGAATTTAAAGATTATATTTCAAATAAAAAAAGATGGATTGAACTCAAACAGATTTATGAACTTGAAGTGAATTGAATATTTTGGCAATAAATATAAATTTAATACTTCAATATCTCATTTCAATTGATTTAGAAGATGATCTTACTGAATATCCAATTAGAGCATAAGATCTTCTTGGAATTATAATATAATTTTCAAATCATAATTCACTCCAAATGAAGTGGAGAAAATCAAAGAATTTATAAGAGAATTTTAACGAGATTGAATGATAATAAGCATAATCAATGAATTCTTGAAAATATTTGAAGTATATTATTTGTCTTATTAAACATTTGAATGAGATCAAGGAGAAATTGAGTAGAGTTTATGATGAGTTTGATAATCGTCAATAGATATAAAAAAGAGTTTATTGAATATTCAAAGACTAATCAACTTTGAATAAAAAAAAGTAATTAAATGTTATTCTAAGGGATCTAATAGGCTATTAGAATAATTTAAAACTCCTTCAACGCCACCGAATTTGCAACACAAATTTAGAAGCAAACAAAAGGCGTTAATTTCAGTTCTAAATAAACCTCACATGCTTCATAAGACGTATACTAAATTCAACTTGGATATTCTTAAAATTCATAGAAATATCCAGATGAATTTAATTTGATATGCATGCATCAGCAAGATAAACTTTAATAGAATTCAAGTTCAAAATTCATTTTACGACGCCAAAGTATATGAGTGCTTTAAAATAATAAGTTCTTTGAAAATCTATGTAAGCACTTCAATTGAGTCACCTACATGGGCCCCGATACTTATACCAAGCACCTGAACTTTGTATTTAAGGATGTTGTGCGGGTTTTAAGAAAAGAGGAAGAATGATGAAATCGATTCAATTCTTTATGATTATATGTATGCAAGCTAATGAATGTCTCTATATGTTAATTCAAATCAATGAAAGATATAAATATTCAACTCCATAGAATATGATCACAGTAGGCATATTCCTTTATGCGTGAAATAGTGTTGATAGGGTCTACTAACTGCTCAACTTCTAAATGAACTTAAATTACAGTAGATCATAAGACCCAATCCTCTATATTTGCAATGGAGTTGACAATGTCTGTTAGAATATTAATTTTTTAAAGAATTTAAGTTATACATAAGTCATAGACTCGATCCTCTACTAGCAAATAAGTAGAGTTGATAGGTTACCTAATAATAGTTGATTGAAAGATATCAACTTGAGAGGTAATTATTATCAAAATATTTATGATATTATATTCAATATTCTCAAATTCAAAATACTCGAAATATAAATCTAGATCTGATCATCTATTATTAAATTAATAGAGTTGACATAATATGAAATAATAAGCTAAATGACTTATATATCCCGATGATAGCCGCGTTGATTGAAAAATGTCAACCGGAGGGGATATTGTCATCAAAAGATACTTGCTCAAAAAATAATTCATCATAAAACTAAATTTCAACTAAATAAATATCTAAATTAAATGAAATTTATTATTTAAATGTTTAAAACAAACAATTCATCTACTCATCCATCATCGTTTGTTAGGGATGACAGATTAAAAAAACTCTAGCTCACAAAGGAGCTAATGTCAAGTCAAATAAATCACTATATTCAAACTCAAATAATCTCATGCCGAAGTGTCCGTCCTCCCTGCTTAAGAGGCTCCACATATGATGCGGTTATGACTAGAGTCTTCTGATCGGGTGGTTGCTACCAAATGACATCATTATATTACTGTCACGATTGTAACCCGTATATTTTCTAATGGCTAAGCCCTTTGAGTTATGAATCATAGGATATATTTGATAGGCACAAAGCATTTTTGCTAGCTAAGATAGACTTAAGATTGTCTTCTTGGACAAACACCACCCCAAGTCTACAAGGATTATTTGGACGACGCAAACCCATTTAATGACATGATCCGGTGGTCACTACCTCCTCGACTAAGTAGGGACCACATGCCCCGACGACTGGAACCATGAGATCTTGATCATCATCATTCCACTAACCATATGTTTTAAGTTAAATTATGATGAATTTCTTAAATTCTAAATTAATAATTTTATATTGCATATATTGCTACTATATGCTGCGTATTTAACGATCTAATGACTAGCTTTAACCGAAAGTTCTCTCTCAGCATTGAGAGGGGTAATTAACTATAGGTTCTTGCGCCTATAAGAAACTTGGAACCAGATCTAAAGTCTTCACAAAATGAGGACGAAATCTCTAGGTAATGTATTATCTGCTATTTTATTTGTCTTCTGAAAGTTTGACCGACATTTAAATCAAACTTTCTTCATTGAGAGGTCGGCGACGAATTTTCGAAGCCCACATGCCTCAGTTGGGGTTATGACTATCTAGTTAAAACACATTGTGGATGATAACTTGAGTTCAAGATCATTGTGGTGGCTAATCTCTTTAGTATATCCTCATTTGTTCTCCCAACCAACACCACAAGAATCCCCAAATATGGGTCATCAAAGCGGGCTTTGGGCTATATGAGATTATAAATAATTAAGTGGGTGAGGTGAATAAACTTGCCATGAGGGTAGTTGAATGGTTTAACTAGGCTTAAAGTTCTAGTTCCTCTAATTACAAGGGTGAACTTGAAGTGGTCAAGGGGATTATGATATGTAATTATGAGTTTATATTAAATCAAAAGGTTAGGTTCAGAGAGCTTTAGCCAAGTTTGAGTGAAGTTTGATTCATATGATATCCTCTAGTTGCGTAATCGAATGAGTCCATACATCTTGTGTTAGCCATGGCTTGAGCTTACAAAAGTCATGGTCATGGTACGCCAATGTTCTTAATGGCTCTCAAAGGATGTTGCGAGACAATGTTAATGAGTTGAGGGGTTGGCTTGGCCCAATTGGGAACCATGCATCTAATTACGAGATTTTGGAAAATTTTATTTAGCCAAAGGCCCTGGGCTAGTTGTGTTGGATTTGTCACCTTAGTATTGAGTTAGGTTGTAGGAAGGCTAATGGTTCATTCAAGCTTTAGATTGAATCAATTTTAATCATGAGTTAGATCAGTCATATGGATCTTGGTTTTGTCTCGAGGAGGGTCTGTTAAACTAGTTAAATGTATATGATATGATAGATAGGCTAGTTTAGATAAGAGGGTCCATAGGAGTCTAGGCAAGGTGTGATTTAGGACAAGCTAACCTTGTGGACTAGGACTATGACTAGCTAGATTTATAATTATCCAATAGATCACTTGGGGTTAGCCTTGAGATTGGAGCTTGGATCACATCATGGACCCAAAAGGTTTCATTGAGTTAGACCAAATTTCTTATGTAGGTTAGGCTAGTCAAGTAGAGTTAAGTTCCATCTAGGTCTTGTTTAGGATCAAGGTCAAGTTAATTTGTTCATAAGGTCATAGGTTAACCCATCAACCTCTAGTCAAGATTAATTAATGGAATATACTATGATATGGATTTTTGATCTGGCTAAGTCATCTAGATTTTTGTCCACTTCAACCTCCAAGGTCCCTACTTTGGGTCAACTTAAAGTTCACCAAGCTTGTTTTAGCTATACAATAAAATTGAGTTTCTATCCAAAAAAATGGTTGAGTTTTAATTTATAGATTTTAAGAGTATCCAAGGTTTTCATTAGTTAACTAAGGTTTAGTGTGTCTAAGTCTAATCCAATACTTAGATTGTTTAAGGTTTAATAGATCCAAGTCAAGTCTAACTTCCAAGATTCATTAGGTTGTCTATAATCTACTTATATTTCAAGAAAATTTTAAGTTGGTCTAGTTTAACTAAATTTCGATTAGCTTAGGGTTGCCTTGATTCTATGGATTCCAAGCAGTATAAGGTTTGTTAGACATAATTTTCCTATAATTTTCAGATAGGATTTCTACAGTTTTAGTTTAGCCTATGGAGTTCAAGGTTTAAAGTTTAATTTTATTTTAATCTATAAACATCAAGATTGACTAGAGTTTTAAGAGATTTGGTCCATGTCAACCTATGGATTAAAGTAGAATAGTGTTTTTCTAGATATGAACTATGAAGTTCAAGAAAATTCAAAGTTTACTTGATCCAAATTTAATTTATAGCTTGTAAAACGGATTTGTATTTGAGTAGGGTGTAACCAACCAACTTAGGGAGATGGGATCTTAAGACTTTAAGGTTTTATAAACCAACATGAATAAAAGCCCTCTATATTTAACAAAGTATATTTAAAACATAAAATTTTCAATCTTAAGATGTTAGAAGGAACTTTAATTATAGAATACATCAATGAGTTCAACACAATCAAGAGGCAATTGAATTTTGTGAACATTAATAATTTTATGTTCGTCCATCATGAAGCTTAACGACATCAGAGATTTATTCTCTTCTTAATGAGGACGTCAAACTATATGAAAAGGTGAATGTATATTATCTATTATTTCAAAATTTATAATATGAGGAATTCTTAAAATCTGAGCAATAATCAAAATAGAGACAGATCCAAGTCTCAGTAGATGAGCTAACTCAGGTTTATACAAGCCTTGGCGTTATGATATGACTATATGAAAAAAGATTTGTCCATGAAGGATGCAGCTTAAAAGAAAGGAGGATTTGATTAGAAGAGATATATGATGCATTGGTCCTTGGTATAGATAGTTCAAAGGAATCCTAAATCTTGAACTCATGTTTCTCATTTCACTCCACTCCACATAAAAATTCATTGGCTAACTATTTTGTAAGATGTTATTATAAGGTTTATTTTTCTAATATAGGACTATTGGATGTTGTGGGAGTTCATGCTATGTAATTTGAGTGATGGGATTATGTGGAAGATTTAAAATGTGAATCATGTTTATGGCTTGATGAAGAATTTGATCTCCATTAGGAAATTGGGAGAAGAAAGTTATGCCTCAAGATTCTATAATAATTCATGTAAGGTAACTAAGGGTAGCGGGAGCCAATGTGAAATTAGATAATGGAAGGTGCGACATGGGATGAAGTTTTTGTTCAGTAGGAGCCTCTTAAGGATAGGAGAGTCTTTCAAGGCATGTGTTATTTCTGGACCAAGCAACATGGAAATAAGACAAATTTTATGGTAAAAGGGTTCTAACTTATTTGCTTCTAATAGATTGAGGTATTGTAATGCCTCAACTTAACCTATGATTGGTTGAGAGGGAGTGCTACATAGAGATGATTCTCTCATGTTTGTACATCAAAAATTAACCTCCAAGTGTGAGATCTTAAGATTTGTGGTGTGTCATTTTTCTTAAATATTCCCTTGTCAAATCTCTAAAATTATATATCACAAAATCCTTCAAAAGTTAATCAATTGTGTTCAAATTGTGTGTATGCGTTGTCACAAAATATTAAGCCATACTCTCCAGTTTTTTTACATGAGTATCCATCTTTCCACACCTGTTATTGCATATAAACAAATATGGCACAAAGGTTGTTATATATGATCTCGACTTATTTTTTGTGACAAGTGTGAGGATTGAGGTGTCTACCGCCTGCTCTAATGAGCTCAATGGCATGGGTTGAGATCATAAGATAGGGGTGGAGGCTTAAAGGATCAATGGCTGCAAGACTTTGATGATGCTCTTAGGAGAAGATTTGGTTGGTTGTTCTCATTTTCAATGAAGCAATGGTCTATGCTTGACAACCTTGACAATAATTGTGTCTCTCGATTTTCAGTCTAGAGTTCTATTTATGCCTAGGTGTCACAAGCATTCGTGGTTGGAAATGTAATGATTGTAGTTAGTTTGGTCGGCCATCTCTTACTAGGATGGACAAAGGACATCACTGTGAGGTCTAATGTCAAAACAAGATCTTTTATCGATGTCAAGACATTGTGCTCGTGAAGAAGATAACATCATTTACCTTAATGTAAAGGTGAAATGAAAAGTATTGCAATATAATAATATTAATTAATTATTTGTTTTGGAGGCTAAAATAAAAAAGAAAATGTGGTCTCTGATGTGGCTTCAGCTGAGGATAATATTCAAAGACAAATGAAGAGAGAGAGAGAGAGAGAGGGGATATTTAGCATGTATAAATATTGCATCCTATAACTCATCAAGTGGATGAGTGGCTTTACACTTAGAGAGACAATGAGAAATAATATATAAAAAAGTTGGAGTTTAGTGGTAGATAAGATTAGAGAGAGATGCCTTAAATTGTTTGATCACATAAAAAAGTCATGACCCAATTAGACTAGATGTACATTCGACTTATATTAAGAAAGATATAGGTAAACCTAAAAAAGATTTGATTAGGAAGTATAAAAAATGATCTTATTTTATTAGAATTAAATGAGAATATGACAGTTAATGTGACATTGGAGAGAAATATTCATATATGCAATCTTCTAAGTAATAAGGCATTTATCATTTTTTTGGTTCAATTAAGTTATTATCATTCCTCAATCAAATTTTTTATGATCTTATTTTATTAGAATTAAATGAGAATATGACAGTTAATGTGACATTGGAGAGAAATATTCATGTAGCCGACTCCATGTAGTTGGGTAAAGCCTTGTTATTTTTTTTTTATTTGTTTTTATATGCAATCTTCTAAGTAATAAGGCATTTATCATTTTTTGGTTCAATTAAGTTATTATCATTCCTCAATCAAATTTTTCTCAACAATTCTAGTAAATAAATTCTATAGTCGCTTGATCTCTCTGACGTTCACCCATTTCTCTTAAATCCTCTTATGCTTTTGGTATATTTTCCTTTCCAGTTCTACATCCCGGCTACAGGCAACCACTTGTATCAGTCAGAAAAAGAACTGGAGGATCTTTGCAGAGCATGCGGCCTCGTCAGCTTTAAATGTTTGAGGAACGGGCCATTTGTGATGATCTCTGCAACCAAACCTGATTGATCTTCTAAATCTCAACTATCAGCTCTTCATCTGTGAATTCGTGTTTTGAACAGGTTTTACTTTTACCAATTTTCTCTTTATAGTGGGAAATTATTTCATAAAAGAAAAATAAAACATAGTTTAAATGATAGGGCAGTAAGAAGAAAGTATTGTGCTAATAATTTCAACACTGAATGTAGGTAAATGGAAAAAACAACAAACTGTACAAATCTGTTTATTTTCTGCTTGAATAATAACAGACTACTTCAGAGGTCAGATTGTCTGTATCTGTAGGTTAATTTTCTTATTACAGAAATAACTTCGCTGGTAATAAAAATAAGAAAGATTTTCATATATATATATCACAATTTTTATGCATTTTACATATCTAACATCCAAAGTTAGATATTTACTTATCTAATATTTTTCTATGTTTAAATAGGTGCATTTCACTTTTAAAAAATGAGTGATGATGATATTTTTGATGTGATATTAAAGATTTTAGTATATATATATATATATATATATATATATATATATATATAAGAATTATGTGGTATATATATAAATCCCTCTAAAAATAAGGAAGATTTACATATATATTACACAATTCTTATGCATTTATATATCTAACACCCAAAGTTAGATATTTATTTATCTAATATTTTTCTATGCGTAAAACAGTGCATTTCACTTTTAAAAAATAATGGTGATGATATTGAAGATTGGAAAATTATGTAAAAATTGAAGTTTAAGTATTAGATATGTAAATACATAAGGTTATGTGATTTATATATAAATGTTACATATATCAATCTTTTTGAGATTATATATTGATGAACAGAGTAGGCCGACAATAGTTTGTTTTATCTTTTATGGGCAAATAAAATTGATTTCATAGTAATAGATCTCACTTCTCACAAACTTCTAATGATTTCTATGGATCTGATTATGCCACAGCCCATAAATAGCATACATATAATTACTGGATTTGAACACTATTATTTAACCTGGACACAACAACAAAATATTAATAATTTTAATTAATAAAATTTTATTAAAAATAAATAAATTATTATTTTTGTGTTGATTCAAATTTGAAATTTTCCTGTTGAGTCTAATAATGCTACCCCATATAAAAAGTGCCTTAACAGAAGAATTACCTTGCCTATACCCTAATGGAAATTTAAATATTTATGAGATGATAGCCTAAGCTGAGATGTCAACGTCTTAAATTAGGGTTCCCTCCTAAGCATAATTTGTGCCAAAGCAACCGCCAGAAATTGGCGTCATTTCAATCTGACGGCCTTTTCTTGCTTGAAGTCTTGAACAATATTTTTATTTCACCCTAATAAATGACATAATTACATGAGATCAATGCTTGGTTTGCCTTTTCAGTGATTTTGGGGTCATTAGTTTGAAAAATGGAAAGAAATTTATTATATTATTATAATAGTTATGATAATTATATTTTTGTTAGTCTTTCTAGTTTCTACATATAAAGGGGGACAATAATAGTCAAGAATGGTGCATTGGCCTTAGTAAAGGTGACTTTTTTTAATTTATTATTATTATTTATTTATTTTATTATTATTATTTTTATTTTAAAGATGGTCTTTTCTTGGGTTGATTATTTTGATATTTGTAGCATTTATATTTATTGGTGACATAGGTGCATTGTCATTAGTGCAAATAATATGTATATGTTTAGTGATAAATGACATTCATATTAGTGTTAATAAGACATCTATCCTTTTGGTGATGATGATTATCTGTCTTGATGGTGATGGTGGGTATTAGGGTGCGTTTGGGTAGCTTCCTGATTACTTTATTTTTTATGAAATTTTATAATAAAAAGTTACTTTTGAGATCAAGAGCTGCCAAAGTATAATGGTTGTCAGAAAAATTATTATTTAAATTAATATATATATATATATATATATATATATATATATATATATATATATATATATATATATATATATATATATATATATATATATATATATATATATATATATATATATTTGTAACACTCATATTACCAAAAAGTTACTTTTTACTTTCTTTATAGCAACTTGATAATCATATTTATAAGTTGTAGTCACTAACGGACCTTTAATTTTAGTTGACAACTAGCAATGGAAAGTTTTTTTCGAGGATGAGAGCTATTAAAGTGTAGTAGTTGATAGAAAGCTGATGTTTGGATTTTTTTTTAAAAAAATAGTTTTCCAAAAAATTACTTTTCTCATAATAACTTTATAATCATCTTTATAAAAAAATTACTAATGCCAGAAATAGACCCCTTAATCTTAGTTGGCAACAACCATTGAATGCTAACAAATAGAGCCATGGATTCTTTCCATTGAACTTTTTTTTTTGTCCTCATCTCAACCTCTCCACATATGTGAAAGTATAACTCTTTATAGATTAATGAAGAGAGAGAGAGAGAGAGAGAGATTCTAATTACATTGATCAAAAATTTAAATACTTTATCAGATGACTTGTGGTGCTCCCCATATATATTTTTTGTGCACTATGTATCTCTCTTTGAAAATTGAATGACCTTATGCTCTTTAGATTTATCTCATCAAAATATATATTTTCACTCTAAGTTTACTAAAAATAGAGTTCATTTAATTCCAAAGTCATCTACAGCATTATAATTAAAAGACTTGCATTAAGATTCATGCTTGATGCAATGGATTTTTAGGTGACATATATCAAACTTCTTTTAAGAGCAATAATAAGATTTGTACATATATTATACCTTATAATAAGATTTGTAAAACATTAGATTTTGTACAATAGAAAATGTAATGAAGTAGGATCAAATTATTATTAAGAAACTTTAAAATAATTTAAGGTGTGTTTTGAGTTGATAGAAGTTTAAGTGAAATAAAATTAAAAATGGTTGAAAATTGTATTAGTTATCAAGACATAATAATTCTCTATTTGGACTTCACTTCAATTCACTTTCTTTTAATCCAAATAAAGCCTCATAACCTTGGGAGTTCAAAGATTAAAAGAAGTTTAGATTTGAAAATTATCAATTTCTTTTTGTAATGAGAGTGTTTAGATAGTATAAATAATGATAGTATTCTTAAAGAAGAGTTGAAAATAATGTTCTGTCAATTTAGACATAAATATCTTATTAGAATAAAACTATAGAATAATATTATTCATAAAATTATAATTAAAATAAGATAACATTTTACTTATAAAATAAGGATTAATTAACATTGACTAAGTGCTAAAAGTGGAAAGATTTTTTTGATGAGCTTAGCTTTGATCAAATCCACTCACAAGCACAAAAAACAATTGGATTCAACTTAGTTAAAATAGCATTAACTAGAAATGAATCTAAGTTATAAAATGTTATATTTCTCTAAATTTAGAAAAGGCATCAATACATATATGTGAAAGCAATCTATTATAAGTATCTATAGTGATGGTGAACAAGAAAAGCTAATGAAGTAGAATATAGTGATTGCATTATTCATCTTCAAATAGATAAATGTGGCATGACTTTGAGATTATAAATGAGATGGCGTTGAAAGTTTGAGTTAGCAATTAAGGATGATCAAGATAATCCTCCTCCTAGAGGCAAAGGCAATGTGATCATCAAGATGTAAGTGATTGTCAATAGTCAAACCAATGAGAATGGCCTAGAATGTAATTTAAAATTTTAAAATTCTAAACAAGAAAAAACTAAGATTTATCTAGAAATATTGAGCAAAATATTGTAATCTTTATTTAAAACTATACAAAAAAATATTAAAACAAAAATATTATATACACTTATGGATAATGAATGGACCTTACTATTTCTTCCTTAAGAATTATGGATGATCCCAACCATAAGCTAGTCTAACTAATCAATTAAGGCGAAGGTTGACTTGAGTGATTCATCAAACACTAATAGTCATAAAATGGATTTAGATCTATATAATTTGTAGAAACTTTTGAAGGTTAGAAATCTCGTTGGGTGGATTCCATGGAAACAAATGTATCTTGTTCATGTCTAATAACATCATGCTTATGCTCATGATGAGTGCATTCTAGGGGTAATGGGGGAAGACATTAGAAATTACCCACGTTCATATATGTATGACCTAAGTGTGAAAGAGAGGGTTCATGATGATGATTAAAATCAGTTGATGTCCTCATAATGCTTAGGATATATATATAGTGGTGGAATCAGGAGATGACTGAAGGGGGTAGTCGCCACTCCTAGATTTGTACTACTCTTAATAAAATACAATATACTAATTATTAGATTTTGCCACCCCTTTCTTTAGATTCTAGTTATATATATATATATATATATATATATATATATATATATATATATATATATATATATGAGAGAGAGAGAGAGAGAGAGAGAGAGAGAGAGAGAGATATTTATACCATTTTGAAGTTTATAGCTTATAGTAAGTTCAAATCCATTTAAGTGATAAATTTGCTATGCCAAAATTATGTGATTAGAATTATTTTTATAAAACACTTACATCTAATTTGCTTACATAAAATACTTAAAATTCATACCAGAACTAAACCTCAATCAATCTATAATCAACTTAAATAATTATCATAGTATTAATCAATCATAAGTAACAATAAACTAATATATCATTTGGAAATTGAGATAGCCCTACATCTAAAAGATGGTAATGTAATTGAATAATCCAAAATATTGAGCATTTGAAGATGAACAAGTCAAATTTCTCTCAAGAAGAAGGGAGAATTGAATACCTCAAGTTTAGTAAGCAATTGAAAATATGATTGAGATAGATTCTCATATTTAAAAAGTAAGAATGTATACTTTAAAGTTGGCGAGCGACTAAGGTTGATCGAGATTACACCTCTTTTGATAAGTGGGAGGCTATATGATTCAAAAAAAAAGGGGCCAAGATAGTATCTCTTTAAAAGAAAATACTAAATAACTCAAAATTAGTGTGACAATGGGAATGATTTAGATAATTTTCTCCTAAAAAAATAAGTTGAGGACTCAAAATTAGTAACTAGCAATCCCTCTCCTATAAATAGTAAGATTAAATAATTCAAAATTAGTGGGTGACTAAGGATTATAAAAATAGTCTCTCTCTTAAAATGAGAGATGACTAAACAACCCAAAGTTGATATCTCAAGGAAGGAATCATTGTTTATTTTTTAACAAAGAGAGAACTATATAGTACTCAAAGATGGGTCAAAATAGATCTAGGAGCACTAAAATATTTAATAAATATTTCAAGTGATGACTATAGATCTAGAATTTTATGTAATTTAAAATTTAAAATTCTAAACAAGAAAAATAAGATTTATCAAGAAATATTGAGCAAAATTTTGTAATCTTTATTTAAAACTATACAAAAAATATTAAAACAAAAATATTATATACACTTATGGATAATGAATGGACCTTACTATTTCTTCCTTAAGAATTATGGATGATCCCAACCATAAGCTAGTCTAATTAATCAATCAAGGCGAAGGTTGAGTTGAGTGATTGATCAAACACTAATAGTCATAAAATGGATTTTGATCTATATATTTTGTAGAAACTTTTGAAGGTTAGAAATCTCGTTGGGTGGATTCCATGGAAACAAATGTATCTTGTTCATGTCTAATAACACCATGCTTATGCTCATGATGAGTGCATTCTAGTGGTAATGGGGGAAGACATTAGAAACTACTCATGTATGTATATTAAAGGGTGAAAGAGAGGGTTCATGATGATGATTAAAATCTTGATGTCATAATGCTTAGAATATATTTATGTGGTGAAATCAAGAGATGGTTGTCTAAAAATATACAATATACTAATTATTCTCTTAGATTTTGCCATTTTTTAAAATTTGCTATATATATATATATATATATATATATATATATATATATATATAGAGAGAGAGAGAGAGAGAGAGAGAGAGAGAGAGAGAGAGAGAGTAATTAGTACACATCTAATAGTTAGTTCAGATCCATTTAAGTGATAAGTTTTTTATTAACAAAATTATGTTTGATTAGAATTTTTTATAAAACACTTACATCTAATTTGCTTACTTAAAATACTTAAAATTCATATCAGCCCCCTAAACCTCAATCAATCTATTATCAACTTAAATAATTATCATAGGTATTAATCAATCATAAGTAACAATAAACTAATATATCATTTTGAATCTAATTATTTTAGCTAAAAACTAACTAATTATTGAGTTTTATATATACAATTTTTTTCTGTTTTTATTCGATTTGGTGAAATTAAATTATTTTTCACTTTTTTTTTTCTTTTCATTTTATTCTCTTCTTTTGTTGGAGTATTTTGTTTTTAAATTAGAATATTATAATTTAAGATTATTATTCGGTCGCAATTAATGATAGTTACTGGTCGGATGAAAGCATCATTCATGACATCATCAGTATGGATTAAATAGTAGTGAATGATTTGATTATATTCCGTTCGAAAAAAAAGAAATCATATTTCAATTTTACTTTAGCTTTCGAAAATAGTAATAAATTATTATTAATTTCAAAATCATTACAATTATATATTATGTATTAAATCATTTTACTAATTTAAAATTTTTTATAATTAGACTTAGGCCTTTGAGATCGATGGTTGTGCGATTATGATAGTTATTTTCATTTATAATTTAATCAATAATTAAAATATTTAACTAGAAAAATAATAATTTTAGATTTAGATAATCATAATATTGTTATATTATAAATATGTCAGTTAATACATTTAAAATATTGAAAAAAATTAAATAAATAAAATATTGTTATTTTAAAATTTATGAATATTTTAAATATACTAAATTATAGTTTAATTTATTTAAAATAATATATCTCATTTTTTACTATAGCAACTATTAACCAATGATTAGAATCTTTCATAATAAATATCTTTTGAAAGAAATAAATAATTTCACATATTATATTCTATAAATATATTCATGTTTTTAAAAAGGAAGTCTATACATTTAGTAGTTGAGTGGCTAAGATAATATATTATCTTGAAATTGATCATATTTGAAATTATTAAAATAATCTACGAAGGTTTCTTTAGTCTTAAAAAAGTTGATTAGGTAAATTGAGAATAAAATTATGCAAATAAGATGAATAAATACCTAATATTAAAATAAAAAGAATAATTAGATAAAAAAAAAAAAAGATTAATACCGACTAAAATATTAAGATTAATATGAACGATAATAAAAATATAATATTCTCGATAATTTCAACCATTAAAATAATAGGCTTGAGTGTCCAAAATTAATAAATTATGATTAAGCAAATTTCTCTCTCTCTCTCTCTCTCTCTTTCTCTATGTTTAAAATTTTTTTTTATAATTACAAAATTATGTAATCCTATTTTCAAAATTTTCATAAGAGTTTATGTTTTTATTTTTTATTTTTAACAGTGCTATATTTAAATAAGATTGTTATCAAAATTTATAGTATTTTAATCATGTCATTAAAATATTTAATAGAAAAATAACTTCTAATTTTCATTAGATAATAAACATAATATTGTTATATTATAAATATGTCAGTTAATACATTTAAAACATTGAAAAAAATTAAATAAATAAAATATTGTCGTTTTAAAATTTATGGATATTTTAAAATACCTAAAACATATTCAGCTAAAAAAAATCTAATTTACGTTAAATAATGAATATAACAATATTAATATTATTACTTTAGAAATATATTAATTAATAGAAATAAATTTTTTTTAAAATAAATTTAACACGATTTTATAAAAGTTTAATTTATATTAAAAGTATTAATTCAAATACATACTATGTGATAAATATAAATTGTTTAAAACAAATTATTCTCATGAATTTTATAATAAAGTTATATAAAAAATTAATTACTTTATCTATACATTAAAAAAAATTAAATATACATTATATATAATTTTATTTTATTTTCTACATAAAAAATTTATAGATAAAATTACAAATATATATGTTTTCTTATTAAATTAATTAAGTTATCTAATATTTTAAAATTCTTTCGTATTTAAAATGAAATAAAAAATGAAAATGTATCTATAAAAATCGATCTTTTTTTTTAGGACTTTCCACTCTATCAGTGAAACATCAATTTGTCATCATATATCTATATTTTTTTTAAAACAATATGATTATTTATAAAATATATAACTAAAATAATATATATATATACAGTAAATATATGCTTATCACTAATCAGACTAACCGTAATTTTATCAAAAATGACCAAAGTAAAATCATGTTAATAAGATATACAAGCTCGAGCATATATTTTCTTAAAACAGTCATAACACCAAAAATTAAAAGTCAAAATTTTAATTTATTAAATATTTAATCTTAATAATGTATTTCTTTAAATTGTTCTTAAAATTACCATCAAAATAAATAATTTTGATAACATGTCATAATTTAAAAAAAAATTATTTAAAATAAAGCACTTTCAAAAAAAAAAATAGTGACACTCAATATTGGTAATTACTTTAAAAAAACATTAAATTGCATAACTATAATCACAACTTAAAAACCAGGACTAATCGCTTAATAAAATTTTAAAAATAATTAAAATTACGTCAAAAAAATCACCAATAGGCATTTCATAATATTATTTTAAGAAAATAAAAATATGGTTTAGAATACAAGTAATCAAGGCAAGAAAAAGAACCATAAAATCATAGGAGGGATCAAAGCACTATAAGCAATTACTATTGAGATGTAGCTATATTTATTACATTTTAAATATTTTTACAAATTTTATTTTATTTTCAGGGTACGAATATCACGAATCTATTAAATTGTTTATTTGATCCATGGCCATATCATTCGAAATAATAATAATAATAATAATAATAATAATAATAATAATAATAATAATAATAATTCACCAGTGAATAGAAAACTAGAGAGTTAGAATTGATCCGTCTAATTGTCACGAGAAGAAATCATATATACATACACAGAATTTTCTCTCCATTTGCCCTTCTCATACTTATTAATTCTTATAATGAAGAACAAATCCAGAATAACATATCCCTTGCAAGCCAATGCGCTCTCCAATTCCTGCTAAGATCTCTTCTATTTTAGCCAGAGAGATATCGATTCTGAGCACTGTAAACTTCTTCTGTAAAGCTTATAAGCAAATGGTGATATATTAACGAAAATGAGCTATGCTGTGTGTTGATCACTGTGGTGGTTAAAGAGATCGATAGTTGGGGAAAATGAATCAGTATTAGGTTTAAATAACAGTAAAAGAAGATTCAAGATTAAAAATAAAAAATATAAGACCTGGACCATAAAATAATGTCGGTAAGAACTGTAATAAAAAAGATCACTTCTTGAGATAATAAGATAAAAGCATTGTTATTAAAAAATGAATAAATTAGATAAAAGATAGAGGAGATAGAAAAATAGGAGAGATTAAGAAAATATCAGCACGATGTAAAAGCGCATGGTGTTCTATCGCCAGTCCATAAGACTAGAGATTAAATCAAAAAAGAAATAAAAAGGAAAGGATGATCATTCTAGAAGATGTTAGTTGAAGAAAAGTACTCGAGCTTTATTTAAAGATGGCAAAATTGGATCTTAGGCACGTGGTTTGTGTAGTAATTATAAAATTTTAAAATTTTTTCTTTTACATTACAATTTTATATAATGATTATCAATATTTTATTTTATTTTGATAAATTTTTTACTTTATATCTCAGTAACCAAATATTATATAAATAAATTTTCTATATTACAGAGTGATATATTAGTGAAAAAAAACTAATTTGTATACTGATAAATATGAAAATTTTATGACAGAATATAAATAAAATTTTAAGATTTATATCAAATAGTAATGTTATACACTTATACTATCAAATTTATTTTATAAAATTATAAATTGACATAAATATATGCATTAAATTTAAGTTATTTGATAAATTAAAATTATTTTAAGATATTATTTTACAAAATAAAATAGTGAGATTTACATACATATCATATAATTTTTACGTATTTATATATCTAATACAAACTTTAATTTTTTACGTATATTCCTGTCTTTAATAATATCAAAAAAATATCATCATCCTTTTAAAAAAGTGAAATTCAATTTTTTAATTTTTTTAAAAATATTAGATAAGTAAAATCTAAATTTAGACGTTAGACATATAAATATATAAAATTGTGTGGTATATATATAAACCTCAATAAAATATTATGAGCTCAAATTTATTTTATATGTAGAATTAATCTTAAAGCAAATCTAAGAATTTTTTGGTTTGTATCAAAATATTTTTGTATAATTTATTTTTTATTCAATATGAAAAGTTAATCATATATCTATTTAGACTTGAGATATTTTTTGCATAGAAATATCAAATATATATAATTTGTTTGGGACTTCTAGCATTACTCAATATAAAATGAGTAGTATATAATAAAACATGTATTAAAATTTGATATGATAAAAATTCATCCTAAAAATTCATCTATAAGCAGAATCTTGATCAAAAGCATCAGATAATAAGATCAAAAATATCATTGGAAACTTTGGGATATCTTAAATCCTAAATAGCTCTCAAATATAAAGTGTTTATAATCAAATCGGCGTCTCGATGAGCATTAAAAGCCAAAGATCTTACAATTCGACTTCATTTGAGCATTCAAATGAAAATACATCATATGATCAAATCATTAATGAAATGGATATGGGTTTTGCATGTATTCTGGAGCTCTTAATCATAAATATTTTATTATGAGAGGAGGCAAGAAAAACAAGAGATGAGAGCTCAAAGATCACACAATCGTGCCGCTCAACGTATATCGTAACTTTAAAGACCATTGTTGCCGGTCATCATAAAACATCGTTCATCTAAATCATCAATCGTCGTAATTTTATAAAATTCGTCGCTTCGTACATTTATTCTTATTTAGATTTAATATTAGAATCCTGTCGGAAGATCTTATATCAAATACATAGTGGAAGCTTTTATTAGCTGATTTTTCCCTCTTTTGAGGTTTTCGTAAAATTATTTTTATTGTTTCTTTTTTAAATAAATTTTTCTTTTCTCAAAGAATAATAAACTTTTACTCTACAAGGTTTTCACGAACAAAATTATAATTTTAAAGTACCATAATTATAATTTTATTTATTATCAATTATATGAAGTTATAAAATTGACATAAATATATCCTATTTTAATTTATCAAAATAATCTTATAAAATTAACATATATTAAAATTTTTTTGATATTTTATCATGTTTGATATGACTCTCAAAATATGACTAGCCAAAGCACAAATCTTGATGTCGAAAGCGATATGATTTTGAGTCAAAAATCGAATCAATCTTAAAATATCATTAATCTTTACATCAATTAAATACCAAAACAACTCTCAAATATGGAGTGTTTATAGTCAAATCGGCGTCTCGTCATCTAACGAATAAGATCTCATAATTACTTCATTTGGGTATCCAAATGCTCAAAATACATCAAATGATCAGGAATCATCTCGTGAGGGAGTGGTACAGCTTTCTGAATTACAAGTGCCTCCTCTCATCTATAAAATAGGATTTCTCACACCAATGAGGAGTGAAAACAAATGGAGCCAAGTGAAGCTAAAACAAGTGAAGAAGAGGAGCCAGTGAGATTAATCACGAGCTTAGATTGATCCTATCAATCTCAAAAGAAGAGGAAGAGTCAGCAAAAGAGAGAGGAAGAGCGAGCAAGGAAGAAGAAGAAGAGTCCAAGAAGAAAGGAAGAGTCAGCGAGGAAGAAGAGGAAAAGAGTGAGGAGGAAGAGAAGCTTTGAAGCTTGAAGATCTCAAAAGATCGCGAGCAGATTATCTGTGACCATCAACCATAGCTTTAAAGATGTCTGATTGATTCACCTTATGATCTTCTTTGAGTTATGAATTATTCCTCTCTATAATCGTAATCTGTTATCGGGAAGATTTTGTACTCTGAAAGAGATACATAGTGGAAGCTTTCTTGGGCTATGGTTTTCTTTTGAGGTTTTCCGAAAAAATTTATTCTCTTGTTCTCTTTAATTACTATGTGTGTCTTTGGACTTATCAATAAAACTTTTTAACTTTAATGTTTATATTGATTGCATATAAATATGTTTTATATTATGTTATTTCAATCATTTTAGCCCTCAATAATTTTAAAATGATTGTTATATGATATAAAGAGATGTTCATGAGCTTATTGCAAAAATTTTTTTTTTGAAGTCTCCTTTTTCTCAACTTTCTTCATTTAGACTTAAGATCTTCAATAGTAATATTAATTTTTTTTCATTAAAATATATTTATAAAAAATAGTATATAAATAAATAAAAAACTCATAATTGATGATATTTTCTCTTCAGCTCTTTTATTTAATCATAAATTAAACAATTCTTAAGTAGCAGAAGCTCATCAAATGATAACCTTCTGTGATAGCCAAATGTAGACTCCATAAACCCTACTTTAAGAATCCATTTGACCCAGTTGTAGTTTTTTATAAAGCGAAAAATAAGTTTTTTAAAAGCTACTATAAATATTATAAATATAATTTTTTGACGGCCATAACATTCTAATCATTCTAGCTTTTAAAATTAATTTTTTATCATAAAATTTTATAAAAATTAATCAAAAATCTAATAGTAAAATACAACTGTGATTATTTTTTAAAAAATAAACAGCTAAAAAATTATCCCAAACGTGTCCTAAATCTCTCAAATTCAGTAATTTTTATTTTATAATGAGTGCTCCGTTGATTGCTTCTAGATAAAATTAATAGTTTTTTTTTTAAAAAACTTTATACTTGAAATTAAAATCGCCTCAATTGAGGAGATTTTGACAATTTATAAATTTTATAATCTATTTATTTTAATTACATTCAATTAAGTAGTATATTTATCAAATGTATCAGTTAAATTTTTTTTTAATTTATGCTTTGAAAAATTGACTTGCAGTTCATCTAATGTATATCAGATATATTTACCATCAGATCAATTTAAGAAAAATTAAACAAATAAATAACAGACTATAATAAGTTAATTGAATTAATGATACTGTAAAAGATAAAATTACGTAAGAGTATAAAGCTAATTAATTAGAAGCTTTAAGAGATAATTGAATATATCTATAAAAATAAATATATTTTCTTTTTTTAGTAAAATTATAAAATTTGTAATTATGTGAGTTAAATTTTATATATATATATATATATATATATATATATATATACAAAGCCTGTTTTTCTCTTGATTCTAATATGTTTCATCTCTTACAGCATTAATAAACGGAAAAGAGAAAGAAATTTTTTCTTATTTTGTTTGAATATTGAGTGAACATTTTATAAATATATAATAATGAATATGTGTTTTTCTGAATGAGATTGAAATTCTAAGGGCCAATTTGAGATGAATTTTATTTAATATTATATATTTTTATTTTTATATTATTTAAAATTATATTTATTTGAAGTATTCTTTAAGTGTTTTAATTTTTTTAAAATTTTTTTGAAAACAAATCACATTATTTTTTTAAAAACAATACACAAAAAATTTTAAATGCATTTAATATTTTTAAAAATAATTATCATCTTCAAACACATTTTATTTTAATATATATATATATATATATATATAATTTCAAATAGCCCTAAACTATTAGAGCAATTAGATGGCCATAAGAGATAGGAGCTTATCTTATGTATAGGTGGATTAAATTGGCCCAATGATTAAGAAATTTGTTCTCTTTCAAGAGCTCATGGGCTTATAATTGGAAAAATTATTAGGTACGTTGTTCGGAAATATTTAAATTTATTATGTATTAAACTGTTCTTAAAACGAGAAAGAGAATTGGCAGAGAAATTTAAAGAGAACAACAAAGCAGAAAAGTAGAAAAGTAGTTGGATTGAATATTATATAATTTTACTTATAAATATTAAAATATTTGTATAAATTGATAAATTTCTATTTATCAAATTTTTTTAATGTATCAAATTATTATATTATGTTTTAATTAATTAATTAAAAAAATTTAAAAAAATCTTAATTTTTTACATATTATTCGATTCAATAAAAAACCAAATCAAATAATTCGGTTCAGAGCATTTGAACGGCTCATTTATTTTAAATTACTCAGTTTAATTAATTAATTTATTTATTATTGTTGAGTTTTAATGTCAAATTAAAATAACGCGTATAGATCGTCGCTTGTGAGTCTCCCAACCAATGGAACTTCTAAGCATACAATTTAATAATTTAATAAATAAATTCATTTTTATTATTTAAAATAGTTCAAAATCTCAAATACTAGAATCTAAGTTGATAATATCTAAGTCAATAGCATACAATAGTTAATACTAATTCCATAGCCTATACATTTATTAATCCCATCAATAATTAATACTGTCGGTCGAAAATTTTTTATTGATAACTAAAAAGCATTAAATATTGTTACAAATTTGACATCCCTATTTAAACTTTGAGAAAAGCAAATTTCAAATTATTAGATCATGTTGATCTTGTCCTTGATCTTAGATGGCATGTAATATAAATATCAATCTTGTTTGCATCTAAATTGTTAAAGATACTCGAAGCCTAAGCTTCCAATTATAGTTCACTATAGTCAACTTATGTTTCGTCTTCTGGCACCAGATTCTTGGAGAGGTCCTGGACGATCTCAGCCTCAGTTGGAACATAGGTCATCTCCAACTCCGCTGGATAGTCAATGAGGTTGCAGATATCCATTTTCCTCTGAACGTGCCTCCAAATCCGATGGCGTTCACGAGTATTCTTATTAGGCGGCGTCGCATCTGTGAATTCGGCCTTAGCACTGAAAATATCTGAGGTTGAGTATTCTATCCAGAGTTCTCTTAAAGTCTTCCTCCTCACCTTAGTCTCAAGGTTTTCCATCTTTATAATTCTCGAAGCTTCCTCCTTGTGTATAAGAGTGTGATCTCCTTTCTTTAGCTCGTTTGAAACTTTCTACAACGAGCTAAATTGTAGATATCCACCTCCTAATGAAAAATTAATTAATTCACTCTTTATTAATATTTATCTGATATCTGAGTATCAATTTAGAGATTCACTGTAGTTTCTAATTGTCAATTAAGGGTTTGGTGGACCTATAAATTATATTTTTTACTGTTCCATGTTGTTTAAAGTGGAGGCAGGAAAGGCTTTTACATTATTTAATTTGTTACGCTAAATTTGATTATTATTATTATTTTTTTTTTAAGGGGATGTGCCTAAGAGTTTAGGTAGGTTCTATTTAATTGTAGTAGTAGTTGTTTATTATTATTATTTTTATTATTTTTTATTTTTTAGGAGAGCTATAAGAGTATATTTAGTTAAGATTTTTATCATAATTGTATTTTTTTTAGTGCTATCGAATTATTTTGTTAGATTCATTTTATTAATAGTTATTATTTTATATTTATATTTTTAAAGTGATATACCACACTATTTTCTAGACTTCAGTTGATAATTATTTATTTATTTTTTATCATGATGTCGTCCATCTCAATTTTTCAAGAGAGAATTCTATTCCGAAATATTTAGAGCTAATTTTAGATTAATTTTATTTTAAAATTTTATTAATTTGATAGATTTTATGTTTTATTTTAAAATTAAATTAAGTTATTTTGAAAAATATTATAAATTATTTTAAAATATTGTAAATATTTTAAAAAAATTAATTATCATCTCTAATTATTAAATACTACCATTAGTGATCACTATCACTATTAGTCATCTTTATCGTTATTATTATCATCTATCTTTGTAGTTATAGTCATCTGCTAAATAATATATTTTTTTAAAATATCAAATATATTTATTTTGAATTCAAGTATAAATAAAATAATTTAAAATTATTAAAAATGATTGTGACTCGAATGTCCCTTAGTAATTGTTTTGAGAGAGTAGCATGGAGAAAGAATATTTAATAATTTCATGTAAATTATATATATATATATATATATATATATATATATATATATATATATATATATATATATATATATATATATATATATATATATATATATATATATATATATATATTACACCTTCAAATTGGTTAGTAATAAGCTAAATGACATTACTTTTTTAAATTTTTTTTTTTAAATATCTTATAAAAGTTATAGAAAGTATTCGAATTTTAATCCTCAATATATCGAATTCAAACAATTCATTAATTATAAAGCGCAAAGTTTTGTTGACGGCTGACAAGACGATGTATCGAAAATTTCGCTTCAGGTTAATAAAGGCCCATTTCGAAAAGATAAGAGTATACAAATTTTGCTAATCAAATAAGTCTAATGTTATGCTTAAGACTGCAAATAAATCGAGCTCAGTCTAATATATACTTATTTGAATTCAAATTTAGTTATCATTATTAAGCTCGAGTTTTATTGGAGCTTTTAGGATGGTGTTCAAGTTTAAGCTTATTTTTAAAAAAATTCTTGGTCGAGCTCGGCTCGAGTTTGATCACGAAAAAGAAGATTATTGGCCAAAATCAACGAGAAGGGAGGAGGTAAGTTTCCATCACTGTCCTCAAAGGTCAAGCCAGTTTCTCTAGCAAAGGTGAAAGCCCTCCAATCAAGAGTGAAATAAGATGCATTTGTGCATGATATTACAAAAGAAATGCTCATCCAGCTAAATAGTTGCTAATTCTTTTGTCTTGATTTTAAACCTAAGCTTTACATGTGGTTATGAGTTATTTAATTTTATTTTGAGTTTATTAAGTTGGGTAAAAGATTTATTTTTCTCTAAAGAGCCTAATCCACATCCAAGCCATACATAAAATAAAGAAGAAACTAGAAAAATCATGTCACTTAATGATAAAGCTAAACAAATCATCAATCAATTTATAAAGCTAATCGTAAAAAGAATAAATGGTCATTGTGGTCGGGTACCGCCGCACAAATCCAAAAATATCAAATATGGGTAGCCGATCTCTACCCTTATGCAGACCGGATTACAAATGAATTAAATTATAATTTAAGCAAAGGAATTCATTGTTATAGGGTCTTCAAGCTTTATTCTTCTTTCTTCTTTTCTTCTCTCTTCTTTTGGTTCCTTCTTTTGGATGGTCGGAAGGTGGATGCTCCAAGACTTCACATAGTGCATAAGATAGGATCTTATGACAAATGCTCATCCTAATCCCCATAACAAATCATTCCAAAATCCTAGTTATATAAATTTTTACATGAAAAGGAAAAGTGAAAATCTAACTAACACCTGCAAAATAAAGGTTAACTAAAACACACCACACAAATCTCAAGCATGTATATTGAACTTATCACCCCACACATGGGTGATTAAGTCCACCCGGCCTATGGATTATGCTTAGGGGTATAAATTACCTGCAAGTAAAAATATTTATATTTTTTATTTATAATAACAC